>OY730192.1:151783535-152327712 GCA_963422505.1 Pseudognaphalium luteoalbum | reverse complement strand
CACCTGTTATTGAGACAGATTCGAGTGATGATGAGGGGCCTGCTAAAACTTCTCATGGAGAATATAGTTCAACTCATGCAGCGCCTGCTCAGGATCCTGCATCAGTACCGCCAACTCAAGAGGCATCTGAAAGTGAAATTGCTGAAGAAAGAACATAAAGGAATAAGCAATGGTGGCCTCAAGGTAGATCTGCAAAACCAGTGCCTGTGACTTGCAAAACTTACAAGGTTCGCGGAGATTACACCGGTTTGATCAAGAGTTGGAAGGTTCGTCAAAGGATGATTATGATTAAGAGAATGGATGGTATTCAGTATTTCAAATTGAGATTCAATCAATTGAATACACTACCAAAGGGGGAGATCAACAGGTTAGCTCATTTAAACTTGATTAATCCTGTCAATGATGATTATGCTAATTACATTCAGAGGACATTGCGTCAAGAGGTTAGAACTAAAAGATACAATAAGTGAAAGTCGACGCTGGGAACAAAGTATACTTACAAGAAGAAGCTGGATCCTACGACAGGTCGCCCTATGGTTAAAGTTTATTATCCACCGGCTGACTGTCTGACCGAAATACCTATGGAGCAGGTTCCTTATAATTTTCTACGAAGATTTGTTTATTGGGAACTTGATCCACATACTGGTGAAGCGGTGATAGTATTCGTTCCTGATTCAGAGCCGCAACTAGAATTTGGGGGTATTTGGAATTTGAAAAAGATTGCGTTTCGAGTTTTTGATCCTATGAGTTTGATAAATCTTCATGAAAAAGATTTAAGAAAACTCTTCGATAATAGGATTCGGGTAAATGAAAATAACGAATTCAACAAGAAGCTTGCAAGACAATTTCAGAAGGTGGTTGAAGTTTGTGTTACTTATGGAATACACGCAGATGGGAAGTTTCCTACGGGTTGGGTTTGATCAAAGACTTTGAAGATTTTTGAAGACTAAGCTGAATACACGGGGGAGTTTGTTGATGCATATCAGTGTGTCTGTCAGTTGGTCTATCGAGTGTAAAGTGTCGTTAGTCGTTTAATAGAAATATAGATTTTGTATGTAGCGACACTTAAGTTTTGGTTTAGGTGACACTTGCCTTAGTGACGCATAGCGACACTTAGGTAAGTGACGCATAAAGGCGGCCACATGCGACACTGGCCAAGTGACGCATGTCTGCCGTGTTGTGTTAGTATTTAAGCAAACCTACGGGTTTCTGGATAGGGTTGACGAAACCCTAGCACCATTTTTCGACTAAACTCACTTGTAATCAGTTCCAATACGTTAGTTAAGCTAATAAACTCGTTTTACTTGTTTAATCAATCATTTCGGTTTGAGTTTATTATTGTTTTGTGTGATTGTTTGATTCAGCCTTACAATCATTGTCAATCATCATCTGGATCCACGACTTGGGTCACTCATACATATACATAAATTTAAACTAGAAACTCTAATCAAAATCATATCCATAACAAGCTGTTGCTTGTTTTTTGCTTTAGCTTTTGATTTCATCACCATCTTCCACTTAATAATCTTCAAGTGTAAGTATTCTTATATGTTCTTCATGACTTTATGTGGATAATTAGGTTATTGATTGAATTGTATGAAATTGAAGCTGAATACTAATTGTATAATGATTATTTGTTGATTCATGATGTTAAATGATGATTGTATAGTGTTCTTCAAGTTTTTGTGAACTTCCATAAATTGATTAGGTTATAAATTGAATAGGTAAATTTGGTAGAAATTGATGTTTTGATTGTGTTACAAGGAGTTAGTAATTGCTATATGTGATTACATGTTTTAGTTGAAGTTAATTGAAGATTGAAACTGATTTGGTAAGTTGGAAATTGAGTTTTATGATCCAGCCGGTAGCTCAATGAGCCTAGCCGGCGGGTCATGTGGGTGTAAGCTAGCCGACGGGTTAAATAACCTAGCTGGCTGATACCAGAAGCTTTAAAACGCAACTTGGTTTTGTTACCTCAAAGTTATAGTACCCGGCGGCTAAATCTGCCAAGCCGGCGGGTAGGGGACTGGAACCGGCGGGTCATAGACCCTAGCCAGCGGGTCCTCTGGCCTGCACAAGATTTTAGCCTTTACTTTATTATTATTCCTAAATGTGATAAAAGTTGTTAAACATATTATTGACTTATATTTGGTTGTGTTTTCAGACACGCAGAAGACTCAGTGATTTAGTCAGCTGAGTAGTTGGACCGAAGTTGACAGGTGATTAGACTTGGAACTTCAGTATGGTTTGGTTGTGACATAATTGGTTACAACGAAATAATCTTAGTTGATTGTTGATTATTATTGCTGAGATATATATATAATTGTGATGTGTTGCTTTTGAGCATTTTGATGAATTAGAGGTCAACGATTGTTGGACTGATTGCTATAGGTTAGTCAATGTGAGATTTGTAATCATGTGTTGAGAATGGAACACATATTGACTAAAGGTAGCAATCAGTTATCGGTAAATCACTGTATTGGCATGCAGTAATCATAAGTGTCGCTTGGTGGGCCACCGTGGGCTGAGGGCGCCACAAGGACCACCGATCCTCTTGATAACGTAGTGTCTATGTGTTATTTGTTGATAATTAATATTTTTGTAGCTAAATCAAATTGTTTGTTACAGGTTTATTCACTTAGTTTCGTGATAATCCCGTTATCTACTCCTTACAGGTCTTGAGACGATTTTGGGCTGGGCAAGGAGTGGGTTGGATGATGTTTGACCATAGCACTCTGAAATTGTTTTAATACTTATATATATATATATATATATTGCCCAGATACTTTATAAACTGTTTTATAAACTAATAGTTGATATTTATAATTTTTATAATGTGTGGTTGATGATACAATGTCATCTATGTGATATATTAAAGGGATTTCGCTTCCGACTTAAAAAAAATGGCATGTAAATTGTGGTGTGTTATATGTTTCCTCTTATTTCTCGAATAGAATCATAAATATCCTGGAGGAGCTTGGTTTGATAGTCGGTGAACGTGAGATTTGAGTTCTTGAAAGTGTTGCAGACTATATCATATATCTCACGCAAACCATAGTGGAATATTTGCCTATGCTCATCCGGATTATCCTCAGCAAAGATTTCCTGGATCCGATCTGTGAGGAAGGTCGCGATGTTAACTATCAAACCACTTTCATGAATTGAGAACGGGATGTCACGCGTCCTTTCGTCAAAACTCACATACTCGAGATCTTCGAAAATTTTGTGAGCATGGTACTCAATAGTGCAGTCAATGTAAAACCTGTGAGGAGAAGTTTCGTCGATGTGGTCATTCCTAGCCATAGAATCAAGTATTCCCTGAAGATTATTTATCAGTCGAATATCAGCATCTGCATCAGGGTTCCCAGTAGCACGGTACATATTCTCACGATATAAGTGAAGAAACTCACTTTGCTCCACGGAATATGGGAACGCAGATCTGATCAGGGTGTCGTAGATCTTCCTATAGATGCGCTTCTGTTCTTCAAAGAACTCCAGCTCTTCAGATGTAGGCCCAGTGTTTTGTTGTAGCAGCGAGATCTTCGGCGAAGGCATTGAGACGATTGTGGAAGAATCTATAATCTTGGGAATTCTCGGCTTGGTTGACTTCATACTCGGCTATGATTTCCTCAATCAAGGCTTGTTGTCGTTGAGTGTACTCATTGGTCGATTTAAGGATAATGCTAGTCATAATGGGTATGTCATTCTCGAACTCTTCGATAGCACTTATCATTTCCTCGTGGTTAGTAATGATCGGAATTTCTGGAGAAGGTGGGTTAGCAGGAGGTGTAGGGAGATGGATAGACCGGATATCTACTGGTATGTCAGTGTAGATGACATCATCCTCGTCACTCTCAATCAGTGGAGAATCCCTAGCCTGGGAATCAGGGAACTCAACATGATCGGATGGTGGCTGGGTGTCATTAGTGATTTGAGATATCGGTTGTGAAGAATGCATTTCTATATCTCTCTCCTCCTGAGAGTCAACATCTCGGCTGGATTCAGAGGTACCTCCAAATTCGAATAGGGTTCGAGGTGCGGATGCGTTGAAGGTAGGTTCCTTTGAATACAACTCCGGTAACCGGGAAGCTTTGTAAGATGAGATCTTCATCAGGAGTTTGTCTCTAAGCTCTGGGTGTTATTTGATAATGCAATAGTTTTCTCGATATTTAGCAGAGCTTCGAGTCGAGGTGAGATAAGAGTCTTAGAGGGGTCTATAGCTAAGGCTATAAGCTTCTCCATAGTCATACCGAATCCTGCATCGTGTGGTTCATCAGTAAGTGGGTCGTCCTCTGATTCGTCATCTGACAGGGAAATAATGTTCTCGATCTGCATGATTTCTTTTATCGGATAGGTGAAATCAGGTAAGCTGTGATGCGGTGGAGTGGATTGGTATAAGTCTTCTTCTTCATGGTCTTCTTCCATTTCTTCTTCTTGTTCAGTTTCTTCTTCCTCCATTTCTTCCGGTTTTGACTCATCTGGTTCTGAAACTCCCATCTCTTCTTCTGACTCCGACTCTTCTATTGATGATATGAGGCAAGTGTGCTCATCAGACACGTAGGTGTCTGACGGTTCTGAATCAGAAGTGTCGTCGTCCGAAGTGATCCTGCCCATAGAGATGGCATATATTTCTGCATGCTCAGTCAGAAGCTCATCAGCCTGGTTGATCTTGTATGCAATAGTTTGTCCATGTGCTCTGAGGCTGATAGTCTGCGAGTAAACATCAATAATAGCACGAGCAGTATTCATAAAAGGCCTTCCTAGGATAATGGGGATATTGATGTCTTCCTGAATATCCATCACTACGAAGTCAGTTGGGAAATAAAACCTATCCACTTTTACCATGAAGTTTTCAGCTATGCCTCTAGGATATCGGATAGTTTGATCGGCAAGTTGGACGCTCATTCCAGTGGGTTGCAATGGTCCTAATTCAAGTCTGGAGTAGAGTGAGTAGGGCATGAGGTTGATGCTCGCTCCAAGATCGGCCAAGGAACGAATCATGCCAGGGTGATAGATAGAGCAGGGCAGGGTGAATCGGCCCGTGTCTCCTAGTTTTTCCGGAAGGGAATTCTGAATGATGGCGGAGCATTCAGCGTTAAGAGAGATATTAGGTACTTCGGGTACCTTTTCCTTAGTAACCAGCATGTTTCGAATGTATTTGGAGCCGGAAGGGATTCTAGACACGGTGTCTAAGAACTTTCTGTCGAGTTTGAAAGATTTAGCGTTAAATCTTTTTCCGATACGATAAGGGAAGGGGACTCGAACTTCCTGAGTAGGGGTAGGTACGGGTTTGGTCTCAACTGTCGGCGGGACAGGAGTAGGGTTCTTTACCAGAGAAGAAGCTTCAGAATGGCTCGGTGCCTTCTGGTTATCCGTGGAGTTCAGAGTCTTCGCCTCCTCAACGTGGAGGTTGTGAATAGTGTTGCTCGGTAGCGATCCTTGGGGACGAGTGTCAAGACGGTGGGCTAACTGACCAATCTGATTCTCGAGGCTCTTAAAAATCGAGAGTCGGTTTCGAAGGAATAGGTCGGTTTGATCTTGTCTAGCCGTCGTCTTCTGATTGAAAGCGTTCTGCCCTTGGATAAACTTATTCAGGTTGTCATCAGTACTCGTGACTGGGACTATTGTCTTCACCGGTTCAGCAGGTTGGGTATCCTCAGTGGCGGTTAATGGAAGTGGTTGATTGTATGGAAGTTGTGGTTGTTGTGGGTACATCGGATATCGAGGCTGAAACCTGGGTGGTTGATTGTTCCGTGGAGGAAACTGGGTTCCTCGTGCTCTTGGCGGAAAGGTTCTAGCGAAGCCAGGTGGATTTTGTTGTCTGGTTGGGAATTGGGCATAGTAGACAGTTCCGTCGGTAAGATCTTCGTACTTTACAGCGTATTCCTCGGTAGGATGGTGGACACAGTTCTGGAAAGCCTGAACTTGGTGAACCTGCTGTGGCTGCTTCTTCAGCTCTCTAATCTGCTTCGTTAGAGTTTCGATCTGCTCGCTTAGAGACTTGATTGCTTCAGCTTGTGCGGTCTTCTCGATAGGCAAGGATGAGGGTTGTTCATCAGACTTCCGGTCGTGGTGATGCATCGTCATGTCTTCGATTAAGGCCCAAGTTTCATTGTCGGTTAGCTTCATGAAGTTGCCCTGAGCGGCTGCGTCAAGCGTGATGCGATGGATGGGATTGAGACTATTATAGAAGGTATAGAGTTTGTTGGTCTTGGTCATCTGGTAGTTGGGGCATCTCCTCACCAAACTCTTGAATCGCTCCCATGCTGAGTAGATTGACTCCTCGTGAGCGTGTGAAAAGTTCGCGATGTCATTCTTGGCTTTTGTCTGTTTGGACGGAGGGAAGTATTTTGTAAGGAATTTGTTTCCCATGTCCTCCCATGAGGTAATTGATCCGGTGTCAAGCCCCTCAAACCAGCTCAAAGCATGTAAGGCGAGGGAAAAGGGGAACAGGTATAGGCGGACTATGTCCTGATCAACCCCATTCTGCTTATACAAGCTGGAGATTTGAATGAATTTGTTAATGTGAGCGTTAGGATCTTCACGGGGTAATCCGTGGAATTGACAGTTGTCCTTGATGAGTTGGACAATGTGGTATTTGAGTTCGAAAGATGCTCCGTCAATCACTGGATAGCTGATCGGTCCTCCCCGTCCTACGATGGATGGTTTGGTACTGTCAGCGAGAGTAACACGAGCGGCCATTTGTGGAAAACGGGAACGTCTTTCTTTGCGGATGGTACAGATAATCGACTCAGGATCAGGTACGAAACTGAGTGGTTCAAATCCGGATGATCGGGTCGAATAACGATGTGGATTGTGGGAAAGAATTTTCGGTGGTTATGAGAGAGAAATCTAATCTACGGGTATCACTAAAGAGAAAGTTCATCAGGACGCCTCAGAATCTTACGATTAACTTCCCCGGCAGCGGCGCCAAAAACTTGACGCGCCACCAACCGTCAAGCATCGTCAAACGTGACCGTATGGTAGCACATCGGTGGAAGTTTTAAAATTTATATTTAGCTGGGGACCTAAGTTCTACTAGAGCTGTATAGTTGACGTATGACCTAGGGTCGTTCAAAAGAGTTAACCGTATTGTAAACGACTTGTCGAGATGAAAGTTCAAGTTAGCGATGGTTTGAAAATAGTTTTTGAGTGGGGTTTTTATACTTAGGTCCATACTTAAAATTAAAACTAATTAAAACAGTAAATAACAAGCTGTAGGTTGAATCAGTATAGGGGGACTTGTGTTTGTTATGACTTCGTTAACTTTTACGTGGGGTGATGCTGTATTAGGGTTTTATTTATTGAAAACGTCTTTTAAGATTTGTATCTTGCGTTCACGTAGATACCTTCTGGTGTAAACACTAGCACCCTACTGATCAAGTGAACCTGATCAGTATGTCACTGAGTGCTAGGCTGTCAGGATTCTGATCAGATCGGACTGTCTTGAAACCCTCCTCACCGTCTCTTGTGACGAGACAAAGTGACCATCTGGATGGAGTGCAGAAATAGGGCGACAGTCCGCAATTAATCCACTGATCTTTCTTAACACAGACAGAGGTATTTAATCTAGGCAAGGCATTTAAGATTTAAAACAGGTGGTGACCGATTAAAATATACATTAATGGTTGTGGTTGAGTTCAGAGATATTCGGCTGTGATACAGTCTTTGACCCACAGGATTTTCCACAATTTTTATGTGATTGTACTGCACAAGGAGTGTTTCCAATATTATACTGTGTATTCGCCCGTATTACGGTCTTTCCTGGATCACAGACTATGCTAGGATATGACACAATATACAACTTTCGACCTTTACGTAGTTTCCACGTGTTTGTACTCCACCAGAGGTGTTTCCAACGCTAAACCGGATACTCAGTCGTATTAGGGCTTTAACTGGGCTACATACTTTACAGCCATCTGAACTCAATATATCTAAGCTTGTATTACAGTAAAACCATCTATGATAGCTAAACAACTCGTTCACATTATAATCCCAAACCATTAAATCCCTGATTAATCCACAGTGTACTATACGATGGGTAGACAGTATTTCCATTGCTTCAAAATCAGACCATGTTAATTTAAGACAACAAAGATAGGTAGTGACCGTTTGACTAAGGTTCGCGACTCCTTGACATAAAGGTTCTAACCACGTTTATTGGAGGAAAGACGATAGTTTAGTTTAAAATCATAAATGTATAGTTAACAGTTCATCATGTTTTCAATATTTAACAATTGGGATCATTATTCCACAACGGATTGTGCCCACGACTTTCATAGCTTCCACGTTCCATACTACACACATTCGTGATGATTCTGGCGCTATACAAATGAAAGCCGTATAACGTTACCTCCGTTGTTTCATAACGGTGTTATCCAAATGGTATTTAAATTAGCATCACCCCAAATATTAATAAGCTAACTACATCATAACAAACACAATAGCTAATCTACTCACTAATCATGGCAATGTATCCTAAATCAAACATAATAATAGCATGTAACATTATGAGAGATAAGGATAAGAATAACCGAAAGTAATACGTAGATTGAATAGTAGCAGAAAGATTACACAGACAGAGCTCCAAAATATCCCGAACAATATTACAAAAGAGATCCTACGAGGATTCAACTCTATTACAAAAGCTACCCTACTAATTCTCCTCTAACTCCTAAGAGTAGTGCTAGAGAGAGAATGCTAAACTATTCTAGAGAGAGAGAAATGAGAGAAAATGAGATGAGAGGTGTGTGGAATGGTGGAAATGAAGCCACTATTTATAGGAGAAGGGAGGTAGCCATGGTACAAGTCCTTAAGAACCAAATATAAGCATCAAAGCAGCATACGGGGCAAGCGGACCAAGGGGGTCAAACGGCACCCAACAAGATGAAACCCCCCGTATACGGAACCCTAAGGGTCGTATACGGCACCTAGGGTACCGTATACGGTACCTAGGTGGGGGGAGGGGGGTTGGTGCTTCATTTGTTGTATATCAAGTCCCCGGTTGCTTGGTTCGTCTGTATATTCTTCGTTCGGGCTCCATTTTGCTTGATTCATGCGTCGTTAGATTCGTTTTTCTGTTACGCTTCTAATGACACTAAGTTTGCCAAATTTGGAGGTGGTTGACTTTTGCGTGTTCCGGATGATGATTGGCGAGCTTCCAGACTGCATATCTTTTCCGTCTTTCGTCCGTTTCTTCTGATTCTTTCACCACCGATCTTGGATTTTCCTATAGAATTATAAAATCTGAATTAAGATCCAATTCCATAAGTGATTTAAGAAGGGAATATTTAAGGTGACGTTATTTGCCTCGTTTTGCGTGATAAACGGATGTTTTGGTGATTTTAAAAGCAACGCTCGTAATTAGACCACTTTGGTGATTTTAAGTAAATAATAGATGTTTTAAGATGTTTTTACCAAATATGAGTCTAATAAGTGTAGAATAATGTGCCTAAAAACATGACTTTTTAGGTCACATCAATGTCATAAGTAGAACTTTAGAAAAGTCTTACTTTATAATTAACAATTGTTATTAAGTTGAACATAAGTACTGTTAGTGATAATATTTTACAAATTTCAAGTTTAATGAATAGTGTTCACTGTGATAGGTGCAAAATGAGCAGCCCGAGCTCGGGTCTTTTGGGTGGTGATAGGGCAAGATAGGTTAATGTTGCTTTGCATTGAAATGATATATAGTCTTAGAATTGTAGATCATAGTATTGACTATTTCTTATAATTACTTGTATCATGTTGATGAATATTAACAAACAGTACGTTATGAATATTAAACACATCTCTGCTTAGTCCTCAAGTTTCTGGTTTCTCAATATGATGATAAGAGAAACGAGTGATATTTTAGAAGGAGAGATTAGTGATTGTGTAGGTTAGTACTCGAGTTTTTGGACGATTAAGTACATTTGGATGTTTTAGAGGACACCATAAATGTAGCCACCATTTAATTGGCGTAGCTTAAGTGGATGTTAGGGGGAGCTTATTTTTTTGGCTTGTTTGCTTATTTTGTTTATTGTGATACAATAAACTTGAGATTTAGTGTTTAGATGAGCTTATTTAGTTAACTTATTTGCTTGTTTGTGAGGAGATTTTATAAGTTCAAAATAAGCTAGAACTTTTGAGCTTATTTGCTTATAAGCAAATAGCAAATAAGCAACAAAAGTGTGTGCTAATGAATATTGCTTGCATTTGTTTGATGTTTTATTGTTTTTCTACATTTCTTATTTTGATATTTAATCACATGTATATTTTTGATATAGGTTATGCTGAAATTTAGACACTCTAAAAATAAAGGAGCCATGTGGAAACCATTTAATTGGTGATAATAATGTTAATGGTTATTTGATCAACCATGTGGAGTCAAAAAATGAAGATGAGAAAGTAGATGGTTCTTTGAACATTATTCAAATATGTATGCATCTATAGTTTTTTTTTTAAAACGTTATGTTTGAAATTTCTATATATCGATCATTGTTATTGCATCTACATTGTTTGGCAGTATGAGTAAGCTATGATGTAGAGTTCTATGAGGCCTTTTCAACATCAGGTAAGATTCATCCTGACGCATATTAACTATTTTTACATTTTTATATTCATTACAAAAATGTGTTTAGTTACTTTAAACACTTACCGATCTTATGATATTATACTTTGAATGAATCCAAGTAAAAATGCGGATGAAGGTATCATGAGATTATGCACTTCTTTAAAAATATTTGTATATAGCTACAAGGAATATGTTAGAATCAAAAGCATCACTTTTGTTACGCAGTTTTAATTTTGAGAGATATGGAAACATACAATGGTCAAAAGAACTGGAACCGCAGATAATAAAACGTAGGACACATATAGAATATGTGAATTAAATCGTTAAGGAACGTATATGCGACAAAACTACTGCTAAGTGGTTGGAATCTACTTAAGAAGAAGTTTTGAGAGAGATGACATATTTCGCTTTACGTTATGTTGAAGAACACAAGTAAATATTATGATAAGAAGCTATTAGAGTGTGTTTGGTGAACTTTAGGAACATTGTTTGAATGTACTTAAAACTAAAGAATATCACTATTATACTACTTAATTAGCAACATTGTTTGAATTTTATTGTACCTTATTAATGTTCATACGTATTAAGAAATGTTCATCATGATTGTTTTGTAGATTTCTTATTATTTATAGATATATGCATTGAACTCTTTCCTTTTGGTGTGATAAAATTTATTGTTACATAATGAATATTACATAATCAAAACTAATAATATAATGTTACATATAAACTTACATTAATGATTATAATTAGTTGATAATAAAGTTTTTTTGATGAACTTATAGTTAATATGCTTCAAAATGAATATTAATTACAAATTGCCGTAAATGATACATAAAACATTGTAAATTTATTTATGTTAATTCATATAAAGCTCTCCGAATTCATTTTCAATTTCTCTAAGTCGCTTTATTATCAAGTATGACATCCTTGGTAATGGACTTGAATGTACTTGATAACGCCAAACGTTCCAACAAAGAATCAACATGGTGAAGGAACTAGTGGTTTTAAAGAAATTTCAACAATATTCACTATGATGCATATTATTATTGATCATGTATTATTGATTAAAAAACATAATATGTTTATGTTGACTGAGATGATTGTTAAGAGATTTCAACATTATTATTAACTGTGATGCATATTATCATTGATCATGTATTATTGATTCAAACACATAATGTGTTATATTGACTGTGATGATTGTTAATATTATATATATTAAACGGATGCGGAAGAAGCATATATTGAAGCAAGGAGCAACAGATGAGAACAACAAAAGTTTCAAGAAAACAATTCTTGAACTTATGAAAGATGATTAAAGCTTAGAAACCTTCAAGAAATTTGACATGGTATATACAAATATATAAAAATATTATAATCATTGTATATAAAAAAATTCTAATTTAATAATGAACTAATGCAGGTATTCTTTCCGGTTTGCTACTATGGTCATTACTATCTGATGGTGTTCAACATGAAGTCCGGAATAATTGATTTGATTAATAACATCAACAATGAACCATATTTTAATGAGAAATATGGAGGAATACCACAAAATGTGGTAAGATATGAAAAAATGACTATGTATAAATACTTAAAATATATGTAATTCTAGTAACGTGGAATGATTCAGAAAGAAGTGCATTTTTTGAGGGAAGGGGGAAGCGTCAGTATTTATCAAGAAGCATATTACCTTCACTCATACAAATCTATAAAAAAAGCAAACTGAAATTTAGTAAATATTAATCAGAATCGATGCTATGAATGTTAAGCTTCCTTGATAAGTTCTTTCTGCAAGTTATAACATCGATTTATGAATATTAGATCCAAATCCGTTAATATGCATCACGGTGAATATAAGTTAATATGCATAGTATTGAATATTAACAATAAAAATATGTTTCAAATAATGTGAAGTTTTAATATGCATCGTGATGCATATTAGTTAATATTCATCACTGTGAATATTAACAATTTATTACATAAATATTCATCAACTAATGTTATGATTTAAAAATGAAATTCATTCATTAAAATATTCTCTATAGCATCGATTTTGATTACTATTTACCAGTAAAAATAATTTTTTGTTGACGTTTTGAATGATAATTGTAATATTCTTCTTGATGAATACTAACGTTTTCCCCTTCCCTCCAAAAAGGCACTTCCCTCTTGATCACTACCCATTCTAGTAACTAAGTAATACTAATACTCGAAATATTGTTTTAGGTAAAGTTGTTTGCAAATTACTTGAAGAATGTTGAACACACGAATGCAGAATTCATTGAAAAAAGGATTATCAAAAGAAGAGAAATGAAATGGAGAACAAAAGAGAATGAAATAGATTGTGGAATATTCTTAATGCGCCACATGGAAACCTTCAAGGGACTAGATAATTGAAACTGTGAGTTAGCAAATGAATGAGAGTTACAGGTGTTGCAATTGATTGAGCTGAGGAAAAAGTATGTTGTGAAAATATAGTTACTCATGATATGAATGAAAACTAGGAAGAAGTTATAAAAAGGTATGAACAGTTTGAACAGTTTGAAAGACTACACAAAGAAGTCGGGAAACGTCAGATATTGATAGAGGCAACTGATAAGGTAGGTGAAATATTGAAGGAGTGGGATGATGTGAGAAACTATGAGGAAAGTCATAGTGAGTGATTGAAGAGTGTAACATGTGTTACAAAATAGTAACTTTTAGATTATAAGTATGTTGAATATCAGGTGGGATGGTAATATTTTTGAATCTTACAGGTAGGTTGGTAGCTTGAATATGTAATTTCTGAATCTTAAGTAGGTTGATACCATGACTATGTTGTTTTAGAACTGTGACACCCGTCAAATTAGGACTAGTAATTAGTGCCTAATCAATCGTTAATACATGTAATTATTTTTGTGATAGGCTAATTAATGTATCGAAATATATATTGATGAATATATACAACTATGCGATTTGATTAAATCGTACGCAATTCAAATCGAATGTAATTCGATTCAATTAATACGGACGTTGGTGAACAATTTTATTAAATAATATGACATTATTTAATAACTCTATTTAATCCAAAATATTATTTAGGTGATATTTCAACTCAAATTCGTGTCGTTCAAACAACAATTACGCAATTAAAATAATAAACGTGCGTACAACCGAAATAAAGTTAAAGTTACAATTTATAACCTAATTATTAAGTATTTGATGAAATACTTCAAATATAAGTTTGAATAAATATCCGTATTTTAAAACTCCTAATTAAACGTATAAGATAATTATTTATCGTTTAAACGACCGGGAAAACGAACACCGCACGGAGCGCAAACACGGGGACTAAAAAGTTGGGAGAAAACCCTTTTCCCCCTCCCCAAAAATCTGCCCCAAACCCCTCTTCCCTCCTCATTCTTTTCATTTCCTTTCTCTCTCTTCATTTCCTTCATCTTCTTTTCTCTCTAACTAACACCACAACACCACCACCTTCCTCCACCAAATAACACCACCAAACCACCATAAATCTCGAGACTCATTTAGAAGAAAACGATCACCACGCAACGATCTACACTCCTACCTTTCCCGAATCTTGATTCGCCACTTCGTAAGTTTCCGGCAAATTCTCGAAACTCATCGATTTCACTTATTTTTACATGTATATGGTTGGTTTAAGCTTAAAATGTCCAAAAATGGGTTGGGTAAAAGTCTCAGGTCAAACGGAGGCCGGAAAACACCTTTTCGGCCCATTTTCCGGCCAACAGCGCGTTATGTCACAGAGGCTCCAGGCCACCTGCAACATAAGCCTTTATGTCGCTAAATCAGACCTTATGTCGCATATAGCGACATAAGCCACTATGTCGCACTAATCACGAACGTCGCATATAGCGACACAAATCGTTATGTCGCAGAATTTACGGATGTCGCATATAGCGACACAACGCCCTACGTCGCATTAAATTGCGGATGTCGCCCTTAGCGACACAAGCCCTTATGTCGCAGATATGATCTGCGACACAACAGACTATGTCGCACTTAGCGACACAAAGCCGTATGTCGCACGCTATGTCGCATGAAACAGAACCGAGAGAACACAAATTTTACTAAGTGTCGAGACCTAAAATTTTATCACTCGATTTCACCCAAATTCGAGTCCAGATGCGTTTTTCACCAAAGCAATTTAGTAGAAATAAAAATTTTCACCCAGCCAGGGGCTCTGCCCCTTGGACCCCGCCAGGGGCTGCTGCCCCTTGGACCCCGCTACCAGGGGCGCTGCCCCCGGACCCCCGTCATTAACGGGCTTCGCCCTTACCCTAGGGTCACGAGTAACAGTGTTACATCTAAACTTTCACACAAAGTGCTAAACTTGTATAACATCAAACACGAATGTGACATGACTTCTAAAACACATTGGAACTTACTTTTAAGTATAACACTTCAAAATCAGGAAAGTAATAATGAGATTATTTCAACAACCAATTCACCGACGGCCGTACACGTTTTCAAAACACAAGTCAAACAACCAAATCGTAGTAATTTGGATAATTCAATCAACCAAATCGTAGTAATTTGGACATTCTAAGTTGGACGAACAACTACAAGGGCAGTCGTTCGAGATGCCTACTCATGTTATAACCATTGTGTGTCTTGGACATCCTCAGGTTACAAGTCTTCGGACATCAATCCACCGCTAATCAATTCAAGTTTATTAATTTAAACACTCAAGGCTCATGTGAGTCTCATGGCCCCTATTTTACTGCTTTTCAATCAGGGGTGTGATATTATTGCTCATTTTATTTTACAAGTTGAACGCAAGTACCAATCAATCAAATACTACATGAGTTGTTTTCAACTAATCACTAAAGCCCTCCATAGCATAGTCTGGTAATACATCTGTAGCGTGAATGTTAGTATATGATATCATATAGGATTGACAATCCTCGTCTGGGTTAGCACGCACTAACTGGTCAAACGGACGTATTAGCATTTGGGAAGACGAGTGTAGATTAGGCACTCGTAGGAGGCAACTCAGTTAGGTTTCTTTAATTGGACCTGACGCTCAAGTTAAGCTCAGACTATGTGCTCATGGCTGTATAACTTTTATTTTGCTTAATTGCATTTTAAATTCAATTATATTATAAAATCTTGCGGTTCATACAAATATGCGTTGACATACAAACCTCTGAGCTCACCAGCGTTTCGCTGACCCATTTTAGCATGTATCACAGGTGACCAGCAGTAGGTTGGACAACTCAATCAAGAACTATTAGCTCGAGTCAGCATGCAAACAATCAGAGATTTAGCTGCATTATTATATTTTGTATAGGTTAATTATGTACTTAAATCTCTCAATTTCAAACCGGGCTAATGTAAACAATATTTTGATGTAAATTTTGTGTTATCAATATCAATGTAAAACGACGCATGTAGTGGTCGTTCATTATATCTTTTGTGCTGTGTATATTGATTAGTCGCGCCCCGACCCGATTCGCTTCCGCAACCCGAATTTGGGGGTGCGACAAGAACCTTAATTAGTTTTCTTACAATATATTGTTGAAGACTATATTATAGATTAATTAATGTATATATATTAGTAGTGATCAATACAGATTATACGTTAAAAAAATGTAAAGCTAATTTAGAATGCATCAGAATGCATACTATTAGTACTCATCCACATGAATATTAACATATATCAATATACATCACTACGATGTAAACTTATGTTAAGATGCATAACAATGCATACTATGAGTACTCATCGGCTCGAATGTTACCAATTATCAATATACATTAATATGATGTAAACTTATATTAAGATGCATCTCAATGCATACTATTAGTACTCATCTACATAACTCTTAACATATATCGATATACATCACTACGATGTAAACCTATGTTAACAAGCATCACACTGCATACTATTAGTACTCATCCACATGAATATTAACATACATCAATTTACATCACTATGCTGTAAATTTATATTAAGATGCATCACAATGCATACTATGAGTACTCATCAGCTTGAATGTTAACAAATATCAATATATATCAATACGATGTAAACTTACGTTAAGATGCATTGCAATGCATACTATTAGTACTCATCCACTTGAGTGTCAATATATATCGATATGTATCACTACAATGTAAGCCTGTGTTAACATGCATCATAGTGCATACTATTAAATGATCAACTCGAATGTTAACATGTATCAATATACATCACTACGATGTAAACTAATGTTAAGATGCATCACAGTGCATACTATTAGCACTCATCAGCTCGAATGTTAACAAATATCAATATATGTCACTACAATATAAACTTATGTTAAGATGCATCACAATACATACTATTAGTACTCTACCACATGAGTGTTAAAATTTGATATTAGTTTAGAGAAATGTTATCACTTAATGAAATTTGAAAGTATAAAAACTCAAATTAAATTAAAACATTTATCAATGAATGTTAATTAATATTCATCCAAATGAATACTACCACTTAACATACAATATGATGAATGTTTAGTTTTAACCATCGCAAGAATACGACCCTTTAAGCTTGTTGAGCATCCGTTAGTTGTCAAGTACGTCACATATTCATCAAGAACATTTGTCTTTCAATTGAATGGCAATTCATCATAGACTATATCTTTGATATCTAGCAACCTTTCACCATCACTCTATTGAAGTTGCACAAAAAACTCCATCCCGAAAAGGTAGAAGTTACATATCTTATAGGGTCATCATTTTGATGAGTACTTCTGCAATCTTGCTAGATAATCGATATCCCATGAGAGCACTGCATATGTATGTAGTTAAAAACTTAACACAAAATTTTAGAAAAAATACATCTAGTCTAGATATATAAATGTACAGCCTGTTCAAATAGTGTGTTTAAAATATATAATATAAGTAATAATGCTCATATAAAGTAAGAGAGGAGTATGTCAAAAACCACGTAAACAAGTAAAACACCACTCAATGCAATAGAAAACCAACTAAAGAAGTAAAACTCACACCCCAATAACAGCTCCTCTAGAACTATGACACCGGCATGCTCACGAAAGGTAAAGCTTAGAACTCCTGTTACAGATTCGAATGTGTGGAAGAAGTTGGAACTGCACTAGTAAGTCATCATTCAAGATCAAATTATTTTTGAGCAAATGAACAAACAAGTTTGTTTGGTCGCTTCTAAGCTACCCTTAAGGCCACATAACAAACCGTCTAAAATACACAAAATAAATGCTTGTGATATAAACTCATATACATTTACATCTTGAAGACTAAGAGTGATTATAGCCTTACACTTCGTTATCACAAGCAACTATAAGCCATATACGAATAAAAGAATGTTATTTGTTAGAGTGGCTACATCTATGATGTAGGAAAGATATCTAAAATCAAATCATTTAAGAAAAACTGTTTGATGAAAAGTGGGTCAAAATGAGTTCGGGATGGGCTAGAGAACGATTCTTGTGCAAACATCTGAAAACCCTTAATATGATGCAAATACAGTGATTAATCATTTCCATGGGTAGTGAAATGATAAATTTCTCTACAAAAGTTCTGTTCTTTCATGACAACCTTTATGGAATGATTAAATTCCATTATTTTAGCAATATAACCATTTCAGTCCAGCAAGAGGTATACACATATAACAAAACATTAATAAAATTCTATAAAAATATAAAAACTATAAATAACTAACATTCATCGTGGGTAATATTATCATTATTTTAGTTTAACATCATGAACAAATAAGTTGAAACATCACAAATTATCTCTAAGATAACTTACGGGTAGATTAATGAACACTTGAATTCAATTTATAATAAAATACTGGTTACATGTAGTCTGACAACACCTCAAATCAAGACCGTCTCCCATGGCATCATTTTTTTCCAGATAAATTACTAAAGTACATTACTTAAGACTTTCCAACTGAAGATGCATAAAACAAGAAGTACTAACATGACATTGATTGACATATTATCGTCCGTACTCAACAAATTCTTTGGTTAACAATATCAAAATTTACTAATAATATGAATGTAGCTTAGTATTCGTTAATATGAATATTAACTAAAATACTTCATTCAGAATGTAAACAAGCATACAACTATATAATGTAAAATTCAATAATTTATAAGAAACAACAAAATTAAGATTAAGAAAGATGATAGTAATACATATTTGAAACAAGTCTATAAACTAATGATTGCAACTGTGAACTAAAATTAGCAGATATAAATGAATGTGAAATAGGAATAAAAAACCCTAGAAATGAAATTTTAGAATTTAAAGATGGTATAAATTGAAGTTAATGAAATTAAACGAATAATCAGAATCTTTCAAATGAATCCAATGCGTAATTAAGATATTGAATTGAACAATTGATTGAGAACTACAAAAAACAGAGTAAACAACATGAACATGTTGTAAATGATTTTATTATAGTTAAGTATGATACCAAAATCGAATTGTAAGTACAATTTTATATACGATTAAAATTGAATTGTAAGTATGAAACCTGTAATTTGATGAATCTATGTGAGACCTGTAATTTGATGAAGATCGATTGAATTGAAATAGGAGAGAAACTGAATCTAGATGATGACCCCTTTCATTGTGTGTGTGATAGAGAATATGTACAAGGAAGTGAAAATGACAAAACTACCCCTTTCCTTGTAAACAAGATGATACACAGGTGTAGGGGAATACAGTAGGCTGAAAGAATTATGATGGAATGGATGGTGAGATCACCACTTCCCCCTTCCCCTCAAAAAAACCTCTTCCCTCTATCATGCCAATATATATATATATATATATATATATATATAGTGAAATGATCCAGAGGGAAGTGCATTTTTTGAGGGAAGGGGGGAAGTGTTGATCTAATCATTCATTTCATCTAATCAAATTAAGGTGCATCATATTATTGTGGTATTCACTTCATGGGAATTTAGTGACAGCATGAAAGTACCAATGAGAATATGCCACGTGTACAAAGAAACTCATTTACCCCTAAAACAAATTATCTCACAAACGACAAGTCAAAAAATTATGAAAATTGCATCATAAAATTCAGCGTTTTATCCTCTTCGATTTAAGATCACTCAAGACATATTTTTGACAACTTTATTTTTTTCGTTTTTTATAGGTTTTACAAATTAGTATGCATCAAAATGCATAATATTAATACTTGTGAAGACAAATGTTAACGTACATCAATTTAAAAACTGATTTACACCGAGTCAAATATAGCTAAATAATGGGGATTTGTTCTGATTGTAGTGGTTGTTAAATACATCACTACATTGTAAATCAATGTTAACATGCATCGTAGTGCATACTATTAGTATTCATCAGCTTGTATGTTAACATGTATCAATATACATCAATACAAATTAAACTTATATTAAGATGCATCACAATATATACTATTATCAATCATCAACTCGTATATTAACATGCATCGAAAATACATCACTACATTGTAAACAATGTTAATATGCATCGCAGTGCATACTATTAATATTGAAGACAGCAGAAATGATTAGATCAGCAGAAACTTTGTACAACAGAAACTTATGTTAAGATGCATCACAATGCATACTATTATCCCACAAAAAATGAAGAAGAAAAAAAATCACTACGATGCTTAAAATCACTCAAGACATATTTTTGACAACTTTATTTTTTTCGTTTTTTTAGGTTTTACAAATTAGTATGCATTAAAATGCATAATATTAATACTTGTGAAGACAAATGTTAACGTACATCAATTTAAAAACTGATTTACACTGAGTCAAATATAGCTAAATAATGGAGATTTGTTATGATTGTAGTGGTTGTTAAATACATTACTACATTGTAAATCAATGTTAACATGCATCGTAGTGCATACTATTAGTATTCATCAGCTTGTATGTTAACATGTATCAATATACATCAATACAAATTAAACTTATATTAAGATGCATCACAATATATACCATTATCAATTATCAACTCGTATATTAACATGTATCGAAATACATCACTACATTGTAAACAATGTTAATATGCATCGCAGTACATACTATTAATACTGAAGGCAACAGAAACGATGAGATCAGCAGAAACTTTGTACAACAGAAACTTATGTTAAGATGCATCACAATGCATACTATATGTTAAGATGCATCACAATGCATACTATCATCCCACCAAAAAACGAAGGAAAAAAAAATCATCGAAAATATGCATTAATGGATCTTAAATCGAAGAGGAGAAAATGTTGAGTTTTATGGTACAATTTTCATAATTTTTCGACTTGTCGTTTGTGAAATAATTTGTTTTGGGGGTAAATAAGTAAATGGGTTTTGATTATTATAGAGGTGATCACATGGTTGCACCCCCACACTAATTATCATAGAATTCATATGATTAATTGTAGTGATTCACTTCCCTCTTCCTCATTTTTTGCACTTCCCTCTAGATCACTACCATATATATATATATATATATATATATATATATATATATATATATATATATATTAAAAAGAGAAGAGATTGTATGTTACATATTATTTAGTATTGATTACTATTCATTGAGGATAAAATAGTAATTTTTTTGTCCCTTATTTTAAGATTAAGACCTTAGGTTCAAATACTTTATTAAGTAGTATAGATAGATATAGATTTACTTATTATATCATTGAAAAATCTACTTTAAATGAATCAATCAAATATTTCTAGTAAATCACAACGTAATGAATAAATTAACGTAGGAATTTAAATGGAACAAGTTGAATGTCTAAAGTAATAACGTGGTCATATTACACATGACCACTTTCGGTTAAGGTCATGGAGTGGAGAAACTTTATGGTATGAATGCAATCATACTTGTGATGTATTTATACATCACACCACATAATCATGACTGGTTTTCCAAAGTTTGGCCGCTTTTCCAACGTTACCGATTCATTTTGTCAAAAGTAGATACTTTTGAGTTTTGAATGTTGATGCAATGAGTAATTATTTAATTCCTATAGACAAAAAAAGAAAAAAGAATACAGGTTTGCAAATTCTTCACAAATGTTAAGTTTTTATTAATATCATTGTGACTCATTAAAGTAATCATTTTATGATCAAATGTTTGTATCAACTGGTACGTACTGATCTTGTGAAGTTGTGAGTCCAATAATTTGAAGATCATATGTTAAAGTGAATAAATGAACATATGTTAACTATATACAAATGGCAAATCAACTTATTTTAACGGTGCGTTTGGCTTGCAAAATATTTTCGATGGGATCGTAAAACATCAAAAGACTTGAAATTTAAAGGAATTTGAATTCCTCTGTAAAAGAATTTAGTGACTTATCATTCAATTCCTTTTTTTAATCAAACACTCTTATGGAATAAAATTGAGATACAAATTCCATTGAATTTTGTGAATCAAACACGACTTAAGCTTCTTGTAGTCAAAGTCAAGGAATTAAAATGTGGTAGTCACAATTCTGCGTTCAGGTTTTAGTTCATTACTTGAACACAAAAGAGTTATCGTGCTTGTAGAAAAATTTAAATAAAGTTCAAGATGAATTAGACTAGTACTTTTTTATAATGTCATTATCATAAGCCAAAAACTCTTGCTAAACCTTGGTAAATGCGGGCACAAATGCACAACTGCGAAGACTTTTGCAACCGATTGTTCATAGCTATTTTTTGTTGCTTGATCTGGGTGTTAAATAATTAACATTAAATACTATAGTGTTTAAGTGGTAAGGGGATGAAAAGTCAACTTCCTACATAATTAATGATCCATAGATCAAGTCAAAAATCTTAAAAATAAAGCGTCTCGGATCATAGTCTTAGATTTTTGTGATTCTTATGAGTTTTTATCGACTATTTCAAGTCGTGTTGACTCATAACTCTTACGAGTCTTTAATATAGTATTGGAAAAAATAGAAAAAGAAAGCTAGAGTTTGTTTTGAATTAAGTGGTACGTTGTGGTTGTCATTGGACAATCTCACCATCAATCCTCATATTGCTCTATTTCGATTACAAACATAAGTCTTACACAATTATTGGCCATTTGAGTGATATCTCAAAGACCATGTAGATCATATGAGAAGTTGTGATTGAAGAAACGGTTCATAGTAATAGCCAGAGTCAAGTTCTACAATAGTGTCAACCACTTGACTACCAAGCTTAATCTTAAATTCCAAAATTTACATGATAAGTACAATACAATTTTCTTGCAAAGCTTAGATAATCGGCAACGCTGATCAGCTCACACGGTCTGCTCCGTGGACAATATGTGGAACACAATGTTGATAATACGCTACAAACTGAGTCATCGACCTGCAAATGAGATTGTCAACTCATTTTGAGATACATGATCATTTTCTTGCAGATTTCTTTCTTTCGAAATCAACTGAGCTATGAGTCTGAGGGTTGACCCTAAAATAGCAGCCAGTGGGCAGTGGGTATTGAACTTGGGTCTTCCTTGAAAAATCTCAAACCGTCACTACTAAAATCTCTATAAGTTATATCATATATTTATTAGTGTCTAACTTTATGTTCGTGCATGTTATTATTCTTATAGGTCAATTCAGGAGTTATAATTTATAATTTTGAGTCAGATGTCAACAGCTACTATCTTTATTTATTGAGAAAGTGGTTTATGATTGAAATTATATGTTTCTTTGTGGTTTATGTTTCAGGGCGTTTACACCATTACATGTCTAATTGTCTAATATTGATAACTTGACGTATGAATTTGTATATATGATAAGTAACAGGGACCAAATTGCTATTGATACAGAAAAGCACGTGTCAACTCTGTCCCACGTGGCGCACTATCAATGGTAACCATACTCTAATGTCTACGCGCTGAGGGTCCCAGTTGTCGTTTTCCATCCACTTGCAGCGTATCATTAATCCTCAGAAGTTCCATTGACATCTCCTTAGCTTTGTACCTCCTTACTTATTTACCACATTACCTAGTGCAATTTATTGTTTTGGCCACCGAACTCCTGTATTCGGTTTACCCGTTATCTTTTACTTATCGAAACTAGTACGTATATCATAAACGTGGTTAATAATGGTTTAATTCTCAAAATTTCACATTTTTTTTCATTTTAACCATTCAAGTTTTTTTCTTAATCCTTCAAGTTTCAAAGTTTTTATGGTTTAACCCTTTAACTTTATTTTTCATAATGATTTTGATGGTTTAATCCCTAAAGTTTATCTTTCATAATAATTTTAATCTTTTAAAATTTTCTATTTTAATCATTAAACTTTAAAAAATTTAATGGTTTAAGTCTATGCAAACTTCAAGACTTAATTCATTATAAAAAAAAAGTTGAGTGGTTAAAACGAAAAAAAAAATAAAACTTTGAGAATTAAATCATTATTAACCCTGATAGACGTTGTCACCTTTTCAAGTTGATGAAGAGAATTTTTTATTATGGGTACGTTTTACATAAGTTGTTGTAAACTATAGCTAAAAGTTGTGAGTTATGGTGTAGAGACTACCTGGGCTCGGTTATAGATTTGTATATATATAAATTGATGTGAGTATGTATGTGGGGAATCATTCAACAAAGGCTCCTTGCAACCTCTTGTGTTTCATCTGGAACAAGTTTGTTCATATCAAAGTCAACTTCTTTATTTGGCGCTTGACTTTAAATAGGCTCCCAACTAGAATAAATCTTGATAAGGAAGGAATTGATATTCATTCGGTTAGGTTCCCGCTATGTGATGAGGGTCTCGAAACCGAGAACATTATTTTCTTGAATGTCGAACAACTAAAAAGTTATGGGATGATATCTTTCAATGTGGGGAATTCAAGACACGTACCAAGGCAATCTTTCAAATCTTCTCGACGACTTGATACGCTTCTTACTCCGGTTGATTTAAGGATTTATTTCGACATTGTTGTTAGAACTACCCTTTGAATTATTTGGAGGTATAGAAACGATGCCACTTTCAACTCTTCCATGCCTAGAAGTAACACGCTTGGAGAAGATGTTAAACTCCATTCTTTTCTTTGGTTATCTTATAGATGTAAAAAAATCGATGTCACATCGATAGAGTGAAATTGTAACCCCATTTAGAAAGCTTTTCTGAATACATTTAAGATGGAAAAAAAGTACAAACTTATCAAAGATTTAGAATAAAATGACATGTTAAGTCTTAGCTTAGTCTTGATATTGTTATTTAACAATAGAAATAGATTTTCTTTTAATTTCAATGTATGCCTTCATATTATGGATAATCAGTTGATTGTGGTTCAATCTGAGATGCCAATTATCAACGTTTTGTCACATTTATTGAGCTAATCATAAACATTTTCTATTTTACAATTATCTAAACTTTATAGTAAAAAAAATATAAGTAGTTAGTATCGTTTATCATATGTCTATATTCCATCTTTAATGTTGAAAACTAAGTATATTTTTTCTTATTTCGTGAAAAAGTGTGAAAAACTAAACTTAAGTGATGAAAATAAACGTCAAGCCAATATATTTATTACACACATATACATACAGCTTACACACACAAACGCATCTTTCCGCGTTTCTCTTTCTTTCAACAAAAAATTTAGTAGCAGTTGAAGAAGCTCTGAAAGATCGGCATCTATGGCGGCTTCAGCTGAACGTGAAAACTTCATCTATGTTGCTAAGCTCGCTGAGCAAGCTGAACGCTATGACGGTTATCATCTATCCTTATTTACAGATCCGTCAATTACATCTTAGTTTCATGTTCTGTTCCCAAATTCGGTGCCCTAATCTGTTCAATACGTTGATTTATGCCTATTATTTCAGCTTCACACTCAATCGCACATGTATATGATGTAATTTGTGGATTCTATTGATCTGATTATTTAATTAGGGTTACAGTAACCGTAGGTATAGCAAGGCTAGATTTAGGCTTTACTAGATCTTGAAAATAACATATGTAACAAGTACTAATATTGGAATCTGATTGTATTTTACTGCTAGAAAAGGTAGAGTTATGGGGAAAAAAGGTGTTGATGAGCATGCTTGAATTATATTGAACGTTGACCCTGCCTGAAATTGAGCTGTTGGTACCTATTTAGCTATTTAAGTAGATAGACATGCTTAAATGTACTATTTATGCTAGATACTTGCTATGAAACGAATTATAGTTGAGGTATTAAACAAGGATCTGTATGTATGTGTCAGTTGTAATCTTGCTGTCACTAGGAAATTATTTTCCATTTTGGTTGTTTAAGGGCTGCAAAAGTGTAAATGATGCAATATTTGAATCTATGAATTATGAAACTTTATAAGCTGATTCCTCAGTTGATTGTTATTGTGATGTATATGAGCTTATGGTGATTATTTTTCATTCAGAAATGGTGGAGGCCATGAAAAAAGTAGCTAAGTTGGATATTGAATTGACTGTTGAGGAGAGAAATTTGCTCTCAGTCGGATACAAGAATGTGGTGGGTTCACGTAGGGCATCATGGAGGATATTGTCTTCCATTGAGCAAAAAGAGGAGTCACGAGGCAATGAAGTTAATGTAAAGCGGATTAAGGAATATAGGCAGAAGGTGGAAACAGAGCTGTCTAACATTTGTGGCGATATCATGACTGTGATTGATGAGCATCTGATTCCATCTTCATCCGCTGGAGAATCTACTGTTTTCTACTACAAGATGTGAGTATTACTTATCAACAAGTGTTAGCAAAAAGCTCCAAAAGAACATTCTTGTCCAATTCCCTAGTGGTTGCTAGTTGTTATTACTTTATATTTCGTGTGGGGCTTGTGTTCTAGCAATCTGTTCCACGAATATTACCACTTGACATGATCTTAAAGTGATACAAATGTTCAACAACACTTTATGTTTTTCAACTAGGGCTAGTCTAGTATGACCTTGAGTTTTTCAGATTCTTAAGATTTTGTGATGGGCTTTGATGGAATGCAGGAAAGGAGACTATTATAGGTATCTTGCAGAGTTCAAGTCTGGTAATGACAAAAAAGAGGCAGCTGATCAGTCGCTGAAGGCATATCAAGTAAGTGGCTTTTTAGCTCTGTATGGTTTTTTTCTTTATCACATGGATTTTGAGAACATGCAGGGTGATGTCATTTCATTTATTTAATCCCGAGTTACAGCAATGGTAGATAATTAAATGTAAACTCCCGGCAAATTGACGTGTTGAGTTGTATTTTTTCTCAGTTGGCTTCTACTGCTGCAGAGGATCTATCTCCTACTCATCCCATCCGATTGGGGTTGGCTTTGAACTTCTCTGTTTTCTATTATGAGATCATGAATTCTCCTGAAAGGTAATGGAATATCATAAATCTTGGTGGTGAACTTGATCTGAAAAGTTTATGCTAAGTGGTTTCATATAAATGTTGGTTTTATCAGAGCCTGCCACCTGGCTAAACAAGCTTTTGATGAAGCTATCTCAGAGCTTGACTCCTTGAGCGAGGAATCATACAAAGATAGCACTCTAATTATGCAGCTTCTGAGGGACAACCTCACTTTGTGGACTTCTGATATTCCAGAGGATGGAGGTCAAGTGTTCAATAACCTTTTCGATTAGTCGCCGCTTATTATTTAATCTTTGGTGTTTTTCTATTTACTGAAACATTCTTGCCTTTGCAGAAGACCAAAAGATGGAGATCACCAAATCTGGTGCAGAAGACGCCGAGGTTAGTAATCCATACTCTCCATTTTCACTCTGCAATTTAGGACAATATAGCAATGAACCAAACTTTGGAGTACATGATAATTACTAATGTAGTAAACAGTTTGTTGGCTTGTGTTTGCTTTATATCAGTGCTATTGAATTTTTACTAATGTAGTAAAAGTTATTGAATATTTATGTGCAGTAAAATTTGAAGTGAAATTCTGCATCCTTGAAGGGAGTAGATGGTGGCCTTTCTTATTGTATTTGTAAGCCTAAATTCTAAAGCGGTAATATGAGAATCGCATTAGTTGTTTTCGTCCGTTCTTGTTGTAACAGTTGTAAAATGCCCGGATATGGGACGTTTATGTCATGCCCACAGATTTTATGATCTAGGCTTATTTCTGTGATTTTAGTTAATTTAGGAAGTTTTCGTTTTCCTTGGGTGAGAGTGCAAATAGGAACGAATTTCACCGATTAAACTCTTCATTATTGTGTGTTCTGCTTCTACCAACAATTGTTTGCTTAAATCTTGTTTTCCAGCTCATCACTCTATGAAGCATCATATTTATTATTTGCTAGACTGAAACTTTTGCTTTCAAAAAGTCCAAAAACAACAATTCACAATAAAACAAAGTTTATTTTAGTTGGCGTTTATCCTTTGAAGATTTTGTTCATTGCTTTGTTTTACCTATCACCTAAAAAAGATCCAAGTCGTCACCACCAGGATAATTGAAGACGATTTGAGGAATGCATTTGGGTAATGTAATTTGTAGATGGTATATCGATCATCTTTGTTTGTGATGATCGAATTTTCGAGATCGAAGCGCAATCGAAGATCGGAACACGTTTTGAGATCCAAAAACAGTTGGATTACAGAAAAGCCTTTATTATTTGATTTGGCATTCCATAATGCTGATATGCATGATTCGAATTAGAAAGTGAGCAAACAAATAAAATCACGACCACTCATATAAAGTTAAATTATTTGATCTGATACCTTATTCAAAGTTTAGCTTTAGATATGTTTGGTCCACATTGATTCGAATCGAACTATACTAAACGAAAATGGAACAAATCATAAATTATCTTTTTTGGAAATTGGATCTACTAATATATTATCCTTTTTGGAAGCGTACTAGGGTTTTGTATATGATTATGATATATCTTTTTATAATTGAATTATTATATATCATTTTATTTTTCAATAAAACTTTTTGTTAGGTTCTGAAAATTCTTATGTTTCTTTCTATGGGTCACTTTGGTCTTCATCTTGCATATAAAAAAAGGTCCCAGAAATAATCATAATAAATACATTTCTCCTAAAAAGAAGCTGTATATCATTCGTTTCAATGGCGAACAGCAATTTACCTCGAAGAATCATCAAGGTAAATCATCATAATTTTACATTTCTATTCCGGCGATCATCGTCGTGTAATTGGAACGCCATAGCTAGGGTTTTGCTTTGAGTATCGATTTTTGATTGCTGTTTTAACAGGAGACACAGCGGCTACTCAGCGAACCAGGTGATCTTCTACTATATGATGGAGTAGTATTTATTATTGTATGTTGAATCTTATATAACTTGTTAATCTTAGTTTCGGTTAGTCTTTATCTTGTGCATTTCACTGTTGCGTGTAAGTGACATATGATGTATTATTGTGGTGTAGCACCTGGAATAAGCGCATCGCCATCCGAAGATAATATGCGGTATTTTAATGTTATGATTCTTGGCCCATCACAGTCTCCTTATGAAGGTAATTTTGGTTACCTTTTTTTGTTGGATACTTGTTAGTGATTTAATGCTTGTGGAAGAATGTTATATGTATATTTTGTTTGCATCCATTTGGTTCATGTAGCTTAAATAGCCAAGTAATACTTGCTTCTATTGAACTTACTGTAGTAGTACTGCATATTTTTTACAGGTTAAAGAAAATTGCCTTTTGATCTTGTAGTGCTTTGTAGTATAATACTGCAATATACTTCTATTTTATACTAGGAGTGGTGTAACAATTTAGAGGTGACAAAATGGGTAGGAGTCATGTTTTGTTGAGTTGAAATCCAAATAATGTTAGACACGTTAGTTCAACTACGTTCAATCTCAATTGTTGCCTCTATGTTGGGATGGAGGGGAGGTAATATTTGTTATGAAGGTCAAGCTCATCATCATCTGAAAATTCGATATATTTCATTTTTGAATTCTTGCAGTTTTAACTTGCAAATTATGTATGAGATAGTGCGTAAGTCACCTTGTCTTTTTTTTTGGAATAGAATTTATCTGTTCTTGGGCGCAGATATATAATGGCTAATATATTTTAGGATGAACTGAGTATTGAGTGACAGTTAATCGGTAGTTTTACACTGTATTCGTCAATTTTGAGTACTTTTTAATCCTTGTCTTCTGTTTTCTGGTCTATAAACATTTTATGTCCGTTCAATCTGTTTACAAGTGCTTTATGGTTGAAGATTTGGCAATTACTGAAGGGGCCTTGACAATGGTTTTTTAGTATTTCATATTTTGCATGGTCATGATGTCAGAAGAAGTCTTATTTGTAACTTATTTTTTCTTCTACAGGAGGAGTCTTTAAACTGGAGTTGTTTTTGCCTGAGGAATATCCAATGGCTGCCCCCAAGGTACATGGACATCTGCCTACTTTAACTTTTATTTGATAGTACATATATGAGGTGGCAAAACAGACGGATTGGATGGGGATCAAATTGTTTTTTTGGTAGTGTGTCAAATGCTTCATAAGTTAGCAGTGTGTCAAGTCTGCTAAAATATATATATATATATATATATATATATATATATATTAATTGCATAATAATCTGACTTTATGATTTAAATGATTTAGTAGCTTTTATGTATCAAAATTATAGGTGAGTAAGTTTCCACCCATTCAACTTGTTTACTTTCAACTTTCAAGCTAATGTTAAAAATTATACCCATTTGACCAGTTCAAATAGAACACATTCCAAATTTACCCATTTTCAAAGTGGGTCAAAACTGCCACCTCTAGATTATATTGTTTTTGGTTTTGTTTTCGTTTCCAATTAGTATAATGCGATGACTAATTTGAAGCTGGTTGAAATGATAGTGAAGCAAGTTGGCTTAAAAATGTTATTCAACAGTTCGTACATATCAGTACTGTATAAATGTGTTTCAATGTGTCACATATTCACATGTCATTTATTTTTTTTTTATTTTTTTTCTTGTGCTGTTGTGTGAATTGTGATGTCTCCAGTATAAACTTTTCGTCACCTTGCTGAGTGAGTTGTAAATTTACTACTTATATAAAATGTTACATGTTATCTATGTCTAGTCTTGGTCTTGAATTTGTTGCTGGCATGTTCATAGTAAATCTTGTTTCTGTGGGATTCTCAACAGCTGGAACTTTTTCATTTTTGGATGCTAGCCCTGTTATTGTGTGCTTCTTTTACGAAAGCATGTAATCATTTGTATATGCATTACAGAGGGAGAAGTTTGATTATACTTGAGCAAGTTTACATGCTTTATTGCCTATATCTGATATGTTAGTCATCAGTATAATACTATATTATCAATCAATATGTTCATCCAATCCATCTTCTATGATATATTTTCATCCTAAATAAATCAGGATTAATTGTATTTTGATTTATCTGTGAATGGACCAATCATTTGTGAAATGCATTGTGGCAGTTGAATCATTTATGTTTGGCTCAATGGGCCTGGCCGATATATTACCTTTTTTTTCCCCTTGATGCTGTAACAGGTCCGTTTCCTAACCAAAATATACCATCCAAATATTGATAAGGTAATGATAGTCCCTTATTGTTGCAGATTTTTATTTTATACTATTCTCTTAGGTATAACTTGTAGATACTGAAAAACGAGAGAAGTATCATGGCTTTTTTTCTCTAAAAAAGATATTGTTTATTATTCACATTATAGTTGTTTGAACCATGCACTATCGGAGATAATGATAATACACCCCTTTTATTCCTTGGTATTCACATTACCATTTCCATCGCCATTAACACAACAAAATCATGCACACCCTTACAGTTTGAGTTTCCTTTATTTAGCTTGGCAGAATATGCCTTGATATCTTAAAAGACAAATGGAGCCCTGCTCTTCAGATTCGCACCGTGCTCTTGAGGTACAGTCAGTTATAATTGAAAGAGAGTATATTACAGAAATTGTATGTCATAGTGGATAGCATATTTACGATGACGTATGGATTTGTTTGTGGTGGTAGCATTCAAGCACTTTTAAGTGCTCCAAACCCAGATGATCCACTGTCAGAAAACGTTGCAAAGCACTGGAAATCAAATGAAGCGGAAGCTGTTGAAACAGGTAATTGTGTGAACAAAAAACCGAATCTTGATAGTGTTCTTGGTTTGGGTTTGATCTATTTTTTGTTTGTCATGATGGGTGCAGCAAAGGAGTGGACGCGTTTGTACGCAAGTGGTGCCTAACGGACATATGTCACAAGGATAACAAATGTATTTGTATCGAAGCATATTCCACGGATTAATTGTCCTTCACTTCTTTTTGGTCCCAATTTTTATGATACATCTTTATTTATTCTACGAATTTTAGTGATGATAGAGCCAACCAATCACTTTTCAAATGTCTGTCAAGTTCTCCTTTTTTCTTCCTTTACTTCTGGGGACCAATCAATAATAGCATTTTAAATCGAAAATGGTCACAATACGGCGTGACTTGACACGTATTTTGAATCTTATACAGTTCCCTCGTGTTGATGTTGATACACGATCGAATCATAATCTCACCAAATGAGATCAACAACTATAACCATATTTGACGATGATGAACAGTGGCGGATCCAGGATTTGGAGTGACCGGTAGCAGAGGTATCTCAATTTTTGTGAACCCGTAGCACATATAAGAAATACAACAAAAAATGCAATTTTTATAAGAAATTCACACTATGTATATCGAATGGATCTGTAGCGACTGATATCCCTACCTTTTACATGGCTACGTCCCTGATGGTGAAATTTCAACTCCGGTACAACCTTAACAAAAAGGCAACAAAGTTGTACATGAATGCATAGAAGCTTATATAGTTATAAAAGTCTGAAAGTGAAGATTTATATAAATTGGCAGGTAACCAATTTTAGAGTCTATGGTTTGATTTATTTACAAAATATAAATAAACGTATTGGTAGTAGCCGTAAAATGCCAAATTCTGAACCAATGGTTGAAGTGACAAGAATGGGGAATAATTTGACATCACAACCCAACCTTCATATAAAAATATAATTGGTTGATTGATTGATTGATTGATTGATGTACGTGATATACCGTGATACGGAGTATTAGTTTTCCAATACTGTGTCGTGTATGACTTTGAATTGAAGGGTGACTGATAGAGAAATCTGATGAAACCTAAAAATGGAAAAAAAACAGCCATATTCAACTGTGTAAAATTCAAAAATGGAGTAAAACATATAAGTTGTGTTGTAAATTCTAAAACTAAATTACATACGTAGTGTACGATTTAAACTTCATAGGAATGTTACAAGTTTCCAAAGGCATTTTCAACTTTTGAATAAAATGATATCCGTAATTCTTAAGGCTATGTGTAAGGTTTCAACTTTTATTAAAAGTTGTATAACTTCCTTTAACCGTGAACTACATGTAAATTCAACTACATATAATTTATTATGCAATATACTTAGCTTTTTGACCGTAACTTACCAACCACTTGTTATCCATAGCTTAGGGCTATCTTTAGCAAATAGTAGTAAAACTCCGCAAAAACTAAAATGATATATTACCTTTTACTAGCACAATACCCGCACAATGCAGAGGTAAAAGTGGTGACAGTGGATGAAGGTGCGAGCGAATGTTCTAAAATAAAACATATTGTACTTCGTCCGTCCCATTTAAAATATCCACATTACTATTTTGTGATGTCCCATTATAAGTGTTCATTTTGATATTTAACCAATCAAAAAAGACTTTAGTGAGTAGATTTAATATTTGATGGATGAAAAATGTAGTTATAGTGGAGAATAAGTAGTAATTAAAAATAATAGATAAAGGGATATGTGTATCAATGGAAGTGTAGTTAGTGAAGAATAAGTAGTAATAGATAATACATAATGGGGTAAGGGTATTAATGAAAATGTTATAGATAGGTTAAGGGTAGTATAGTCTTCTCCTAATGTTGAGTACCAAAGTAGGGAATAGTGGAAGGATGGAAATGTTTTATATGTAATGAAGATACTTTCAATTATTGTAAGGGAAAAGTACAATAAAAGGTACTCTACTTATCACTTAATCTTATTTAAGGTATTCAACTTTATTTTTGGGTCCTACTATCCATACCACTTACTTTTATAAATTACCTTTTCTGTATTTTTTCTGTAATTTATTCCATCACTTTTTCTTACATTTTGTACTATTCTGTACTTTTTATGTACTTTTCCTAATTTTTTATTAATTAAATGGTATAGCAAGTAATTTAAAATGGTATAGAAAGAATTCCCCTTATTTTTTTCAATTTAAGGTATCAAACTCCTAATTGTAATCAAGTTAGGGACACGAATTTCACAAATGATGAGTTATTACCGAATTTCTTCTTTATAAGTAACATATCTACGTAATAGATTAATATTTCTCGATCAATTTTAAAAATTTTGAGTAAAAAGAGAGATATTACAATATAAAGTGATTATGAGTTTTTGTTAAATTCTCCCTCCTCACTCAATATTTTTCAAAATTGATTGAGGATTATTAGTTGATTAAGTAGATATGTAACTTATGTAATGTCCTCAAAACCGGTCTGTTATTTCCTTACTTTTAATAATTATTTAATAAGTTATAAGTAAGTTTAATATTATTTGCTTATTTGTAACTTATTGTGAATAATGAAATATTATTTATTTTAAATAGTTATTGGTGACAGTACAATAAAATAATTATTTTCACAATCAGTTTTTAGGTTCCAGACTGTAAATTTAGAGCGGGTATTAAAAATACCCAAATGGAAGTCGGTCATTAGGGAGACCGACCTCCTTTCTTTGTGATTATCCCCAATTTTCAGCTAACTTCAAGAAACCTAAAATACACACACATATATCAAATCATTGCAAGTTTAATTTGAAAGGAAGAATTGTTCCTTAAGTTCTTATCATCATCATTTTGCTCTTTAATCTTGTAAGTGTTTTATATCTATGTTCATGATAATTAGGTTAAGTGTGAAATTATGAAATTTGTTGAATTTGTGAGTTGTTGATAATAATGTTGATGTTATAAAATGATTGTAAGTTGATTGAGTAGTTAACTTAGTGATTTTAAGTTCTTTAATGGTGATTTTGAAGTCAAGTGATTGACCTAAGTGAGTTAATTGGATTTTGATATGAAAATGATGTTAAATGAGGTTGTTTGATGCTAATATAAGTAAGGAAATGTTTATAGAAGTTTAAAAACATGGTATTTTCGAATTTGTATTATGAAAAGTGGTGTTTATTGAGTTTGGTTCGAGCTGAGATTTTGCAGAAATGAGTTGCAGGTCATTTTCTTCTTAGTCACGCGATCCCAGATTTGGGATTCTGGATCGCGTAAGCTAGTTAAAAGTCGTCAAAATGTTAAAATTTGTCTTAGATACGCGATCCCACAAATATTTCTGGATTGTGTATGTTAGTGCAATTTGGTTATAGAAGAAAATGAACTAGGATACGCGATCCTGTAAATGGATCCTGGATCGCGTAAGTTAGTGTAATTTGGTGACAGAAATATTTTCACTGAGCTACACGATCCGGCTAATATTTCTTGGATTGCGTATGCAAGAGTAAATTTGAATGTTTGGTTAAAATCTAATATTTTGATTTAGTTGATTTAGATTATGAATAAAAGTTGTTTATTTGTTTAAATACTTTGTATTTAAGTTTGTTAAGTGAAAGAAGTAAGTTATTAACTTGTTGATTTTGTATTCTCAGATAAACAGAAGACTCGGTGATATAGACATCCTGAGTATAGAGGTGAAAGCGGTATCGGTGAGTGGATTTATAACTCACTCGTTGATTTAGTTGTAATTACTTTGATTACAACAAGTGTTAGTTGTCATGTTGATAGAGTTAGTTAATTGTATTCTTGATTGAATCTTATATGCTAGTTGCAATGTGATTACAAGTTGTTTTGAGGTCAACATGTTGGTTGAGTTAGTTGATTATTGTGTGAATTACATATAGTCTTACTTCATTTGTTGTGTGTAAGACTTGTGTTTGAGTACAATAATCACTAACTATCGGTCTATTCCGTATTGGCCATATGGATTGTTGGACAAGTGTTCTTGAGAGCCGCCGCGACAGTAGGGTCTCTCAAGAACCACCGATCCTCATAGTTGAATTGTTGATAGTTGATATTGATGTATAACATTGTTTGGTGTAAACAAGGGATTATACTAAGTTTATTAGTGTGTCATGAATTCATTCACTTAGCTTCGTGCTAATCCCTCAATTTACTTCTTGCAGGTGTTATTTTGATATGTGGGTTGCAAGAAGGGACGAAGAATGTTTGATATTTAGCAACTCTGATATAGTTTTCAGAAAACTGTGTTTTGTACAATATGATACCCCGTTTATATGATGTAAATGATGGTTTTGTAAATATTAAACTTATGGTGTATGTTAATATTATAAGTTTATAAAATAATGTTTTGTTTTAAACGCTTCCGTAGTTGAAAATAATAAAATAATGTCTTTCGAAAGAGGGGTGTTATAAGTTGGTATTAGAGCAAAGTTTTGGGTGAATTGAGCATTGTAAAATGTTCAATCCCAAACTTTGAGTGTGATGAGTCAAACATTCTTGTGTTGGGATTAGTAGGGATGTGAATTAGTTAGTAGATAATACTAACGATTAATGAGTGTTGAGTGTTGTGTTGATTTCAGAGATGGCAGATAATGAACAAACGACCATGAACCCTAATAATGCCTCAAGGATTGATGCTCCACCGTCGGATACACATAACGAGAGACATGATCATGAGGGTACATCTAATCTTGCTCATGGAGAATCTAACCGAGATGATTATTTGCATCAATTAGAGGATGAGATAATTACTTTAAGGGAGTATAAACGCCAAGCTGAAATTGAATCATCTCAACAACAACGACCTGTCTTTGGTAATGTTCCACCATTTCAATCTGAATCAAGTAAACATTGTTCCTTTAAGACCTTTATGGCTAGCAAACCACCAGAATTTCATGGGAGTACAAATCCTTCAGTGACTTTAAATTGGTTGAGAGTTATGGAAAGAAAGTTTGATGTGACCCGTTGTGAAGATGAATTGAAGGTTAATTATGCAGTTCAATGCTTAAAGGATGAAGCTATGGTATGGTGGGATTCTATCATTGGCCATTTAATTCAGCAACAAAAAGAGTCAATTAGGTAGAATGATTTTCGCAATGCCGTTTGCAATCAATATTGTTCAGATTTTGATATGGCACGTATCAGAAGGGAGTTCGTGAGTTTGCAGTTAACTGAAAATATGACGATTGATGAGTTGATATCACAATTTTCGGATAAATTGCGATTTGTTCAACAGTGGGTACCTGATGAAAAGACTAAAGTTGAGCAATTTGTTGAAACCTTGCCACCAAATTACCGTACCACAGTGAGAAATAAAAGTGGATTTTCGGGAATGTCTGTTAATTCTAACTGGTGTAGTTCCTGTAAGTCAAAGCACATTGGTCCATGTACTCCTCAAACGAACAAGTGTCTGAAATGTGGTGAATTAGGGCATGAAATCAAGAGTTGTAGGTATCCAAATTTTGTTTGTTGGATGTGTAAAAAGGAGGGACATCGTGTTGGTAATTGTCCCAAGGCAGGAAGGCAGGGTTCATCATCTGTCTGGGGTTCGTCATCTTCCGGTCAAAAGAGAAAGAATCCACCACCAGCAACTAGTAGGGCTTTCCAGATGACAATCGATGAGACTGTGCACACGGATGATGTTATCACGGGTACTTTCCTTATAAACTTTGTACCTGCACGTGTTCTATTTGATTCTGGAGCAAATTGTTCCTTTATATATGTGTGCTTTTTTGATAAACTGAATTTGAGCCCTACTTTGATTAATAAGCCTGTAGAAGTAGAGATTGTTAGTGGTAAATTAGTTCCTGTTACCACCTCGGTGACTGGAGCTAATATTGTAATTGATGACCAAATCTTCCCAATCTCGTTTCTGTTGATGTCAATTCCAAGTTTTGATGTAATTGTCGGTATGGATTGGTTGAGTCACCATAAAGCCAGTATAAATTGTCATCAAAAGTTGATAAGGATCCCAATCTCTGAAAAGTCATATGTTGTGGCTCGAGGAGAAAGGGATAGAGGGCATATTCCGCTGATTAGCATGATGAAAGCTAGGAAGTCATTGTCTAAGGGTTGTGAATCTTATCTAGCTTATGTGATAGATGCCAAATTGGAAAAGAAAGTTATTTCCGACGTCCGGGTAGTTTCTGAATATCCGGAGGTATTTCCCGATGAATTGCCTGGATTGCCACCTACTAGGGAAGTTGAATTCCAAATTGACCTTATCCCTGATACGATGCCTATAGAAAAAGCTCCCTATAGATTAGCTTCATCTGAGATAAGAGAAATGATGAGTCAGATTCAAGAGTTGTTAGATAAAGGATTCGTTAGACCTAGTTCTTTACCGTGGGGTGCACCAGTGTTGTTTGTGAAAAAGAAAGATGGGTCTTTTCGGATGTGTATTGATTATAAGGATTTAAACAAAAGAACTATAAAGAAAAAGTACCCTTTACCTCGAATAGATGATTTTTTTGATCAATTGCAAGGGTCATCGGTTTATTCTAAAATTGATTTAAGATCGGGTTATCATCAAGTTCGAGTTCGCGAACAAGATATTCCAAAGACTGCTTTTCGGACTAGATATGGTCATTATGAATTTTTGGTCATGCCTTTTGGTGTAACTAATGCTCCAACAGTTTTTATAGATTTGATGAATCGTGTATGTCGACCCTTCTTGGATAAATTTGTGATTGTTTTCATTGATGATATTTTGGTGTATTCTAAATCTAAATTAGAACATGAAACACATTTGAGATTAGTGCTGAAAACTTTAAGAAGAGAGCAATTATATGCAAAATTTTCTAAATGTGAATTTTGGATTCGGGAAGTGCAATTTCTGGGTCATGTTATTTTTAAAGATGGTGTTAAAGTTGATTCCTCTAAAATTGAAGCTGTGATGAATTGGAAAGCTCCAAAGACAGCATCTGAAATAAAGAGTTTCTTGGGATTGGCTGGTTATTACCGGAAGTTCATTAAAGATTTTTCTAAACTTGCAAGTTCGTTGACTAAATTGACCCGTAAAGATGAAAAGTTTGTATGGAGTGATCAACAAGAACACACGTTTCAAACTTTAAAGCAATTGTTGTGTCAAGCCCCAGTGTTGGCATTACCGAATGGATCTGATGATTTTGTTGTTTATTGTGATGCATCGTATGTTGGATTGGGTGGTGTTCTTATGCAGCGGGATAGAGTTATCGCCTATGTTTCTCGTCAATTGAAACCTCATGAAAAGAACTACCCCACTCATGATTTAGAGTTAGCAGCGGTTGTGTTTGAATTGAAAATCTGGAGACATTACTTATATGGTACAAAGTGTGTTATTTATACAGATCATAAGAGTCTCCAGTATGTGTTTTTTCAGAAAGAATTAAATATGCGACAAAGGAGGAGGTTGGAGTTAATCAAAGATTATGACTGTGAGATTCGATACCATCCAGGTAAAGCCAATGTGGTTGCAGATGCCTTGAGTAGAAAAGGTATTTCTAATAGAACTTTATTTTCTACGAGTTGATATTTCTTCTGAGTTAGTAAATAAAATCAAAGTTGCAAAATTAGAAGCCTTGTTGGATTGCAACTTGAAATCAGAAATCATGTTAAAAAGGAAGGATGACTTGATTGATAATTCTAGAGGATTGAAAACTTTTCAGTCTCGAGTTTGGATTCCTCTTGTTGATGGTGTAAGGGATATAATCTTAACTGAAGCTCATAAATCGAAATTAACTGTTCATCCCGGAAGTACCAAGATGTATAATGATTTGAAACCTTTCTATTGGTGGCCTACGATGAAAACCGATATAGCACAATTTGTTGGTTCTTGTCATATTTGTGCTCAGGTTAAAGCCGAACATCAGAAACCGTACAGATCACTTAAACAGTTAGAGATTCCGGAATGGAAATGGGAACATTTGACTATGGATTTTGTGACCAAACTTTCTAGAATGCCACGTGGAAATGATATGATTTGGGTTATCATTAATCGTTTGACCAAAAGTGCGCATTTTCTTGCTACTAGTGAAACCGCTTCTTTAAGTAAACTTGCACAGTTGTATGTCAATGAAGTTGTATCGAGACTTGGAATTCCATTGTCGATTGTTTCAGATAGAGATTCTCGATTTATTTCACATTTCTGGCAGAGTTTACAAAATGAGTTAGGCACACGTGTGAATTTAAGTACTGCATACCATCCTCAAACTGATGGTCAGTCAGAAAGAACGATTCAGACACTTGAAGATATGTTGCGTGCTTGTGTAATGGAGTATGGTGGTTCTTGGGATTTCCATTTACCGTTAGTGGAATTCGCCTACAACAATTCTTATCATTCCAGTATTGGTATGCCGCCATATGAAATGTTATATGGGCGTCGTTGTAGGACACCTACTTGTTGGTTAGAAGTAGGAGAGAAACAGTTTGTTAGGCCCGACATTGTTCAGATGACGGCGGATAAAGTAGCCATAGCACATGAGAAATTGAAAGTTGCACGTGACCGACAGAAACAATATGCAGACCCGAGAAGAAGACCAGTGTCGTTTTCTGAAGGTGAAATGGTTTATCTCAAAGTTTCCCCTTGGAAAGGTGTGATTAGATTTGGAAAGCGGGGAAAGCTTGGTCCTAGATATATTGGTCCATTCCGAGTTAGACAAGTAGTAAACGATCAGACAATTGCCTTAGATCTCCCTATTGAATTGTCTGGTATTCACGACACTTTCAATATTTGTTATTTAAGAAAATGTAATGTGGAGGATCAATCTCAAATTCTCCCATTGCAAGACCTTCGTGTAGACCAGAGTCAAAAACTAGTTGAAGAACAGGTTGAACTTTTAGATCGTAAAGTTACTAAACTTAGAAAGAAAGAAATTCCCATGGTGTTAGTAAAGTGGAAATATAGTTTAGGTGCAAACCTTACTTGGGAAACAGAGGAGATTATTAAGTCCAGATATCCTGGATTGTTTGACCGTGATGAGATTTCGGGGACAAAATCCTCTTAAGGAGGAGAGAATTGTAACGTCCTCAAAACCGGTCTGGTAATTTCCTTGCTTTTAATAATTATTTAATAAGTTATAAGTAAATTTAATATTATTTGCTTATTTGTAACTTATTGTGAATAATGAAATATTATTTATTTTAAATAGTTATTGGTGACAGTACAATAAAATAATTATTTTCGCAATCAGTTTTTAGGTTCCAGACTGTAAATTTAGAGCGGGTATTAAAAATACCCAAATGGGAGTCGGTCATTAGGGAGACCGACCTCCTTTCTTTGTGATTATCCCCAATTTTCAGCTAACTTCAAGAAACCTAAAATACACACACATATATCAAATCATTGCAAGTTTAATTTGAAAGGAAGAATTGTTCCTTAAGTTCTTATCATCATCATTTTGCTCTTTAATCTTGTAAGTGTTTTCTATCTATGTTCATGATAATTAGGTTACGTGTGAAATTATGAAATTTGTTGAATTTGTGAGTTGTTGATAATAATGTTGATGTTATAAAATGATTGTAAGTTGATTGAGTAGTTAACTTAGTGATTTTAAGTTCTTTAATGGTGATTTTGAAGTCAAGTGATTGACCTAAGTGAGTTAATTGGATTTTGATATGAAAATGATGTTAAATGAGGTTGTTTGATGCTAATATAAGTAAGGAAATGTTTATAGAAGTTTAAAAACATGGTATTTTCGAATTTGTATTATGAAAAGTGGTGTTTATTGAGTTTGGTTCGAGCTGAGATTTTGCAGAAATGAGTTGCAGGTCATTTTCTTCTTAGTCACGCGATCCCAGATTTGGGATTCTGGATCGCGTAAGCTAGTTAAAAGTCGTCAAAATGTTAAAATTTGTCTTAGATACGCGATCCCACAAATGTTTCTGGATTGTGTATGTTAGTGCAATTTGGTTACAGAAGAAAATGAACTAGGATACGCGATCCTGTAAATGGATCCTGGATCGCGTAAGTTAGTGTAATTTGGTGAGAGAAATATTTTCACTGAGCTACACGATCCGGCTAATATTTCTTGGATCGCGTATGCAAGAGTAAATTTGAATGTTTGGTTAAAATCTAATATTTTGATTTAGTTGATTTAGATTATGAATAAAAGTTGTTTATTTGTTTAAATACATTGTATTTAAGTTTGTTAAGTGAAAGAAGTAAGTTATTAACTTGTTGATTTTGTATTCTCAGATAAACAGAAGACTCAGTGATATAGACATCCTGAGTATAGAGGTGAAAGCGGTATCGATGAGTGGATTTATAACTCACTCGTTGATTTAGTTGTAATTACTTTGATTACAACAAGTGTTAGTTGTCATGTTGATAGAGTTAGTTAATTGTATTCTTGATTGAATCTTATATGCTAGTTGCAATGTGATTACAAGTTGTTTTGAGGTCAACATGTTGGTTGAGTTAGTTGATTATTGTGTGAATTACATATAGTCTTACTTCATTTGTTGTGTGTAAGACTTGTGTTTGAGTACAATAATCACTAACTATCGGTCTATTCCGTATTGGCCATATGGATTGTTGGACAAGTGTTCTTGAGAGCCGCCGCGACAGTAGGGTTTCTCAAGAACCACCGATCCTCATAGTTGAATTGTTGACAGTTGATATTGATGTGTAACATTGTTTGGTGTAAACAAGGGATTATACTAAGTTGATTAGTGTGTCATGAATTCATTCACTTAGCTTCGTGCTAATCCCTCAATTTACTTCCTGCATGTGTTATTTTGATATGTGGGTTGCAAGAAGGGACGAAGAATGTTTGATACTTAGCAACTCTGATATAGTTTTCAGAAAACTGTGTTTTGTACAATATGATACCCCGTTTATATGATGTAAATGATGGTTTTGTAAATATTAAACTTATGGTGTATGTTAATATTATAAGTTCATAAAATAATGTTTTGTTTTAAACGCTTCCGTAGTTGAAAATAATAAAATAATATCTTTTGAAAGAGGGGTGTTATAACTTATAAAGAAGAAATTCGGATATAGCTCGTCATTTGTGAAATTCATGTCCCTAACTTGATTACAATTAAAAGTTTGGTACCTTAAATTGTAAAAAATAAAGTTGAATACCTTAAATAGAATTAGATGATAAGTAGAGTACATTTTATTGTACTTTTCCCTTATTGTAACAACTAACAAGGACCCTATGAAACTCAATGAAATTTGTTATTTATAATAGACGATTATTTTAATGTAGATGTCATAGTTAACATCACTCAAATCAAAAGTATTACCTCATTCGTCTCAAATATGTATATTTTCATTTTAGTTTGTTTTAAAATAAGTGTACACTTTCAAAAGTAATATATATTAACTTTACTAACCTAATCAACCGACAACAGAGAAGCGATATCAACGCACCCAAAGAGCAACTAGCTCTAGCTATTGCCCATTTTATCCTCAATGTACTTTCGATCAAAATAAATATTGTACATGAGAGTCTGGATAAAAAGTATACGTAAAAGTGTCATATTTACAACCATACATTGTAAGTTTTTAATCTTTGTAAATACTTATTATGAACAATTATTGTGAAACGGGGAAGTATTTTACCATAAGTGTCTACCGATAAAAATATTGATGTCTTTTATTTAATATCTAATGTAATGTAGAAACCCAAAATAAGAATGGCATTATTTTTATCATAGTGCTTTTATAATAATTTTATACCATTAAACATTTTTTTACCGTACAAAACTCAAAAGGGTGTAATTTTGTAAGGGAGTTAATATTTACAACACAAAAAATGATACCTACATCACACATTACAAGTATTAATGCAGACAGTACAAGTATATCATTACAAAATTGTGGTGTATGCATCAAGTTATATGTTGCATATATCACCACCCTTTTGTAGAGTATGTATATATTCATTAGACCTCTTGCAACGCGGACGTTCTGGCCGAGGTGGAGCCTCAGAACGCCCAGAACGCCGGCAATGGGGCGTTCTGGGGGCGTCGATGGGTTTTGCACGGGGCTGCGTGGGGCGTTTTCGTGGGGCCATGGGCTTTTTACCGTTTGAAAAAAAAAAAAAATTCGAAAAAGTGACGTTGGAGCAGCAAAAAAAAAATAAAAAAAAAAAATTGAAATTTAGCCGTTGGAGCGGCCTTAGGGCAGAATTTTTTTTTTAAAAAAAAACCCTATTTCTCTTCCTATATATATCCACACTTCCTAACTCATTTTTCACACAACACATCTTCATTCTCCCATCTTTTTATACAATCTTCAAACACTTAAAAAAATCAACACCCACAATCATGTCTTCACCAAATGAATCCCCAAACCGAAACCCGAACACTCACTTTAATCCCGAGCAAATGTCATACACTAACCTCATGATGTTTGGAACTCCAAACACTCCCGGTGCGGCTAGCTCACAACCAAATCGTCACCCAAATCCACCACAATACGGCATGTACCCACCACCACCATACTATCAACAACCTTACGATTACGGTCAACAACAACAACCATACTTCCACCACCAACAACCTTACTTTCAACAACCACCAACATTCTTTCCCCCCCTCCCCCAACAAACCCAACAACCCGAACCACAACCCGAACCACCCACCCAACGACCCGGAAAGCAAATCCAACAAAGTCCCCGAAAAAGAAGTCACAAAAAACGAACGGAACCGGGGCCCAAATCGTGTCCGAAAAAGAGTTGGGCGGGAGCGGAAGAAGCGTGGTTGGCGACATGTTGGTGTGACACGTCGGAGGATCCCATCACCGGGAACAACCAAAAAAGGGGTACGTTGTGGACCACCGTTGAAGAAAAGTTTAACTCTAAAGATGAAGGTTGGGTTCGCTACGCCGACGCACTATCCTCAAAGTGGTGATACATAAATAGGTATTGCAAAGATTTCAACAACATATACGAAGAACACAGCAAGATGTCTAGGAGGGGCAGCGGCACCGACAACGAAATGGTGTTTGACAGATCGGTTGCGGAGTACTTCCGGTTGTTTGGCAAAAGCTTCAACATGAAAGAAGCTTGGAATGTTTTAAGGTTTCATCCAAAATGGCGTAAAGTTCAAGGGGTTCAACACGAAGATGACGACTACTTAGCGGACTCGGTTGACCTCTCCGACGACACCCCGACCGGGCTTCCGAATGAGCTTTTCGAGGATGACCCGTTGCCACGGCCCATTGGCCGAAACAAAGCCAAAAAGATTGCTAGGAGTTCTGGTTCTTCGGATGCGGGTAGTGCTTCACGTACAAGTACCCCCAAATCAAGGCTTCAAGAAATCGCGGAGTGTATGACGAACAGGAGCACGGAAATGTTTCAAGCCAAGAAAAAGGCGGTTGAAACATTCACCCGTAATGAAAACCTCCGGACCGCGATGCAAGGTGTTCAGTTCCTCTCAATCGACACCTCCCACATGGATCCAAAAACCCTACGAGCGCATAACAAGATGTGCAAAAAGATTATGAAACAATTTGCACACTTGTATGAATCGGACGACGAAGAGGAAGGCGGTGACGGAGGCGGCGAGGAAGGCGGTGACGGAGGCGGCGAGGAAGGTGGTGATGAAGATTCCAATGACGAGTAGTTTAGTTTATGTTTTATTTTATCATTGTGGTTTTTAATTCCTAGGACTAGTATTCGCAAGTTTAAATTATTGTATTTTTAATTTCTATGAACCGTATTGTAATTTTCAATTTTTAGGATCGTAATTTTATTTTTAATAAAAATGTAACGTTTTAGTTTTATTTTTAATGAATTAGTTTTTAATTAATAAATTGTAGTTTAGTTTAATTAAAAATAAAAGTTAGTTTTTTTTTAGAAAAATCAAAATTAAAAGAAAATGGTGGGGCCAAGGAGGATGATGGGCGTTTTGGAGCGTTCTGAGTTTACCACTGCACGTGCTGACTGGACGTCGACGCTGATGTGACGCCCAAAACGTCCCATAATGAACGTCACCATTGCAAATGGTCTTATTATACTCTTTTGTGAAAATAAACACAATACTTTGGATTTTACACCTAAAGCCTTTAGGGCCAATTAATTCCCTTCCAAAAATGAGCAGACACCTCGTAGCCTCATAGGTAATAGTTTGCTAAATAGGCAAAATTACCCCTTAAAGTATGATCAACAGTTACTTACCACCCCTTTTAGTTTGTACGACACTAGGTGTAGCCCTCCTACTAAAATCATTTATGTGCCTGACAAGTGACTATTGAGTCCGTTTTACACATTGTCGTACGATCTACCCTTGACTTAATAAAGTCAAATCGATTCAACTCCTTTAATTTCGGACGGTGCTCTTTCTAATTATCACTCATATGATATGATATCCAATGTTACCATTAAATGTACTTTACATAAAAAGCTATCAAATGTTAGCACTAAATCTAAAAGTGATTATTATACAATACTAACACTGTATACTCGAGTTTAGTTTAGGGAAAAAAAGAAAAGAAAAGAAGTGAAAGGATGTTTGTAAAATTTGTAAGTTTTTTGAATAGAGGTAACGAAAATGAAGAGAAGAGAAGATGAGAGAAGCTCTTATCAAATTGCACTAAATATAGTGTAACAATATATATTACACTGAACAATATTCCTTTTATTATTTAATACAAATAATGAAAATTAATTTATATAAAATAGAAATTGATATTTTCTTTTTAATACCATTTAATGCTGACAAATTCTGCCTATTTACTCTATATCTGGGCAATTCTGGGTATAATGACATAAAGTTTGGGTTCTTATGGACTCGAGAAATTTTAAGAATAGGCTTAATAGGGTAAAACTCAAATCATGAATGGATCTAAATGAATGGTCATCATGTTATATTTTTTATATTATACAATTAAAAATGTATAACTTATTTTGGAAGAAATATATATCGAAGAGAATTAGAACATTTTTTTATGAAATTTTTAAATAGCCCGTTATGACCCGAGCCCGTTTAGACCCGAGCCCGTTTAGACCCGAGCCCGTTTAGACCCGAGCCCGTTTATACTCGCTTCCGTTTAGATCCGTAGCTCATATCCGCCCAACCCGCCCATTTTACCAGCTCTAATACCATTATAATCATAACTAGTTCAATATTATTATGTTTTATATTACTTATTTTGTATGTATATTGCATTGTTACGCCTTTAAATTGTTAAAAAGTACATTTAGTGCAAAAATATAGTATGTAAATTGGAGTGGAATTTATTTAGTGCAAGCATATTCTAATAAGACTCTATTTTTACACAATCTTATTGTTAAATTTTAATTCTAACATTGCAGATGTTTTTAATGTCAATAATTAAATACCTGTGAATAGTAAATTGTTTGAACTTTTATGTAAATAGGTTTAATAGCTAACATAAACATTTCTATTCTGATATAACTAAGTTCAATAAGTTTAACCCAAGTAATAGAATTGTTCCTACTACTACTAGTATGGTGATGGTGATGGTGATGATGACTATTACATTAATTTAATTAATTAATGACATTTGTTCTATACTATGTTATAATGAAATTTTATGTTATAAGTACTAGACTACTATTGTAAGTATGGTATTAAACCATTTATAAGAGTAAATATAATAATTAAACTTTAACTTACCAAAATCGATTCAACAGAGTTTTGGAATCAGTTTTGTATAGTAGCGGTAAGAATGTTAAAGTCGTTAAAATAAAATCAAAGGGTAGATATCATGTCTATGTAAATATATGAAACCAATGACATGTTAACTGATTTTTCATTAAAATACCTCTATGTTAAGTTAATGTTGATAAATCATTAAAAATAGTGAAACAAAGACTAATATTCAATAAAAAAACTTAATGAAAATTAATCATCTACATTCTTATGTTATAAATTTGACGGACTTAATTTATTTTTTTACATAACAAACTATGTTATTAAAAGCACAACATATATGTCTAAAATATACTCGGTATATAATTTGATCAATCAAACATATAAATCATGTTGTATTTTTACATTTTAAATTTTAATTTTATATACATATATAGGGTGTGTAACTAACCTCTGGATTATTATTCCTAAAAAAAGTATGTTATATAAACCAAAAAAATGTGAAAATGAAACTAAGTAATACAAAGTTTTAATCAATTATAAGAATCTAAATAAAATCTTAATCTTCAGTTAGTTTAAGTCTAAAACTTAAAAACTTTTGGTTGCGACTTTTTTTAAAGTTCTGTCGATTATCTCCCTAGAAGTGTTACTAATTTGTTTGTTCGTATATGAATTGTTATACTCTAATCAACATTCAAGGATAAACATATATATACTAACAAGGACACTGAATTTGTTAATATCTGATAAGTATTGAACGTATGTGTTAAGGCTTTAATGAACTTAATATAAGTATTATCGTTTTCATTTTTCATTTTTCATTTTTTTTTAAATGAATGCATATTTATATTTATTTAGGTATGATCTTTTATGTCAATTTTTCACTGTTAAGGCCAATATCTTGGTCATCTGACCAAGGAGCATCACGTTGGCTTTGAAGCAGCTGCATGGTACTGGCATTTTGTAGACGTGGTTCGGTTATTCCCATTTGTCTCTATCTATTGGTGGGGAGGTATATGAAGGAACGAATCAGTGGATTGAAGAATTCAAGCTCGAAGACAAAGAGAAGCGGGCTTTTCCAAAGAATTACTGCAGCTTTCCCACTCCCTTTGATTATCATATACAAAAAACTTCCACTTTCCTACCAAATCTCTCTTTATTCTGGCACATAAATGAAGGGATCGAAGAGATTATGGCAGATCATGTTCACCAAGAAATGACCCGAAATAGGATCTTGGTCTATTTGAGATTGTTCCTTTTAATCGTAATCAAAGATGTTTTCTTGTCTCTCGTTTCTTTTCTGAACAAATCGAAGAACCTAATGGATCGAACTCATCCTTGGCTGCTACGAAAGAAATAGGCCTTGCGTTGCGGAAGGAACGTTCTGCTCTGAGTTGAAGGCAAGAGCTCCTTCCTCCTAATCTTTTAGATGTTGTTGACAGAGAGGGTTGTTTCAATATCCTACTACGAATGAATTGCCTTCTTTGCAAGAGCCTAAATCCGGATATTCCGCAATTTCCAATCCCTGCAGTAGGAGGGGATTCCGCACTTTAAGTTCTGTCTTGGCGCTTTCTTTATTAGTAAGATCCGGGGGATAAGCTAGGATTCTTGAATAGTCTCCATCAGCTCAACCAAGAAAGTGTGTTGTTTTGAGTAGTCATTTAGGTGGTAAGAGAAGCCAAGTGAGGAGAATGAGTGAGAAAGGGTCCTATCATATTCAATTTATTCCCTAACTGAGGTCACGCAGGCACGGCTAAGTCAAATAAATCCTAACTGCTAATGCTAAAGTCGAACTGATAGTAGTAGCGCATCAACAAGTGCCTTAGAGTCACATTGAACCTGAGCAGAAAGCTTGGTTCCATTGATTCTTTCAACCTAGAACCTGTATTAGATTGTAAGCTATCAGGGCTGTTTGCCAGAGCTAAAACCGGCTCAGGAGAAGGGGTCTTGAATAAGCAAAACAACCAATTGATGCCGTTATAGAAGAATTTCCACCTATGGATGAGAATTCGGAATTAGAAATGGATAATGTTGTTTGGACTCCTACCGAAGCTGGGACTCAAGCCCAAGGCATGGATCTGGTTCAAGAAAGGGTGGACGAAGACTTGGTTGAGCCTGAACCCGGTCCTTTGAGGGATCCCTAAATCCTTAAGTGAAGTCCCAGGATACGGACCACTCTCCCCTTGAGGATTGGATTGACTTGGTTATTGCGGAACCAGCGTTCTCACTTTGCCAACTTTGAAAAGAGAGATCTATGATCCCGCTATTACCATAAAGGAAAGATAATAAATATAGAATGTCTATGAGCCCTATGACCTTTCACTCCCGGAATGTGCTTTAATGCAAGGAAGCACTTCCCGAACATCTATATCTAGGGCTTTTGAAACCTGAGATCCTTTTTTTTCTATTCGGGAACTTAATTCTATTAAATCAAGGCGTCGGTAGGTTTGATCAAAGGCCATAGCTATTATAATCATTGCCAGCAGCACAGCCGTTGACAAATCTGCCTTAGCCTCAGGTAGTTGATACTTTCAGGGGGAGCAGGATCATCATTTCCACTAAAGTCGTGGAACCGGCTTCCATCTAAAAAAAAGATCATACCTAAATAAAAGATCATACCTAATAAATATAAATATAAAAGATCATACCTAATAAAGTTTCCATTGCCCTTAGCCTGTCGGTCGGCCCGGCGCCCATGAGGTGTGGTCTGCTTTCAGAATGATAAAAATAGGCGGTCTACCCGCTTTCCTTTCGGTCAGCTGCCCCTCAACCGCGTTAGAGGTCTTCTCAAAAATAAATCAAATAAAATAATAGAAGGAAGAATCGGAACAGGCTAACTATATATACTCAGTCTCCCCCAGGCCCACAAAAAGGAGCTTCCTCATAAAAAGACTCCCTCATCTTTATGAGTTGGTTATAGAAGGCGCTGCCGCGATCCTCCTCGAATAAAGACTGAAGTTTGCGTCTTAAAAGACTTACCTTGTATTCGCCACCTTGCCGGGGTTGCAAGAAGTCGCGGATGATCCGGTGTCGATGTCTCTGCCAAAATGGGCCGTCTAATTCGTACATTCTCGCTACGATTTGGCCTTTGATAGCAATAAGTTGTTCTACTTCGTAATCTTTGACAAGGGAATGAATATTCCCTCTACGCTTGATAATCAGCCGATTTTTGAGCACTTGGCGCACGGAATTAAGATCCGGCTCCGGCAGTGCGTAATTAAAAGCCGGTCGGGGGTTAGGCTGCACTACTTCCTCGTCATCCCCCTCCGATAATATGCCGAGGTCAAACGAAGAACCCCCCGAGCCCACGCTGTCACCCCCCGCGGATCCAGGCCCTCCCGCCTGTAGAAAAGGCGCTACGGCTTGCAGGAGCTCGTTCATAAAGAGAACTCCTAAAAAAACAAAAATTTATGTAAAATATAAATAACAAAGAGTTCTCCTAGACCATAACCCATGCCTTGAAACAAACCGCATGATGCGTTCCGGAGTTGTCGTAGTTCTGTTACCGCCTTGTCTAATTGACTCTCTTCAGTTTTTGCTGAGAAAATGATACCTACGACAAATTAGGTCAACTAACATGTTTTATCTATTACATATCAGTCTACAAATTATAAAGTAATTCTCAAATAAATACAACCTACATCCCAATAAATTGATATGTAAATGTTGACTTTCTATTCTAACCATTCAAAAGTTACTTTCGTAGGTAAAATTGATACGAGTATGTGATTGATAAAGATGATAGTTGATTCATGATTGGTGATGAGTATAGTTATCGAATATTTCTAAGATTTTGTATTTTCATAGTGAAAATGTGACGAATTAAGTGTAGCATTTGACATAGTATATGTATATACATGAAACATCTTAGTTCAATGTTTTTAGTTCTTTTGAGTTATTCAATTTTAAATTGGTTACACATAAATGTTCAAATCTTATTGAGACACCTATATACGTTAGGCATCATATTAAATGTTTGTTGTGACTTACAACAACATAACCCAATTAATTACTGATGTAACAAATGAAAAATGAAATCTCATAGCAATGTTATCGTGTGTGCACATTTTTGCATGAAATACCAAAAGAAACTTTTACTTGATGTCAGTTATATCAATGACAATGAACTATAAGTGATGGTAAGAGCATCGATCGACTTGATACCAGCTCCCGTAGTTTGTGATTCGGACGTGACAATAGACCATTTATTTTCAAGGGTTACGTAACAAAACGAATAATGATAAGATGTTGATTGTACGGTTTCATAATTATTGTAGTACCTAATTGAGTCAAGTTAAAGCTTAAGATTGCTGAGAATCACTTTGAGCTTAAATATATCAAATCTATTCACACTAATTTTGATTAAGATTATTATTGATACAGTGATACTGTAATTGCTAAGCGAGTTACGCTCGAAAAATATATGCTTCATTGAATTCGAGTAAGTTTCGAGTTTCAAATAGAAAATTTGAGTTGAACATTGGATGACTCAGATTTGATTATAAGTGAACTTCTAAGTAGAAAAACATTATTTTGGTAAAAACTATAATCGGGTTTGCTTTGAGAAAATGAAAAATTAAATACTGTGCAGTAAAATGTACAAATCGTACATGCATCATAGGTATAAAAATGGTCTTTAGAGCACAAGGTGTGATAACCGGTGTTCTAGACAGTGTTCTGGAGAATGTTGAAAGTGAGGATTTTGTAGTGTAGTGAAACTGAATTCACAGTGTTCTGAAGTTTTTTATTATTTGTTTTATTTGATTTTGTTAATAAAGATAATTGTATAAATTAATATATAAAAAAAATAATTAAATAAACAACATTTTATTCATTAAAAATAATCAAACTCTCGCTACCATGTTAAAATTTAATCAAACCACTTTATGAAAACACCTTAAACTTTAAGGTGGAAAATGAAATTCTTTAAAGTAGAAAATGTAAATATATATCATCTTTTTCACCTGGCATCCACTTTTTCTAATCATTTTCTTTCCAAACGTCAGTATCCAAAAATCTATCAGGAACCAAAATGGAATTTACTCACATAATTTAATTGTTTGAATCTGGAAAAAAGGAACGAGAAAAAAAAAAAAAAACAAGAACACCGAACCCTTTCGACGTTTTGATCCGGACGCTAGCACAAAAATATTGACTAGAACGTCGGCGAGAACGCCGGCACGGTGCGGCAAAATGCCGTCGCATGACGTTCTCACCCTTGAGCGGCGATGCCACGTAATGCCACGCCGTGTGCTCTTACTCATATTAGAAACTTAGATAGCTCAAATGTATCTTATTAAAAAGAAAATCTACTCCAAACAGTCAATAAAACAAAGATAATCTTTAAACTATGCGTGTGTTTAAGGAAAAGAGATGGAGATGGAGATGTGGATGGAGCTGGAGATGAAAACTAGGGGATGGAGCTGGGGCTTTTACTTAGTGCTGAAGTTGGAGATTTATTTGTTTATATGTGTTTGACAAACTAGCTGGAACTGGAAATTATTAATGTAAAATGACATGACATAAATGGACATAACATTATATGACTCTAGGTTTTTCTAATTTAAATGGAGAGTATTATAGTAATTCAATAATTAGGGGATGGGGCTTATTTCGAGAAGCTAGTTTTGCAAGCTTCCATTTGAAGGGATTAATTTTTATAGAATTCTCTCTTAGTTTTTTATACTAGTTTTTTATACCAAACAAAGTTTATGAATTTACAAGAGATGAAGATTCTCATTTTAATCTCAATCCCCTAGAATCGCTTATAATCCCTTAAAAATAGGTTGCTAAACACACCCTATAGTACCTCAATTAGAAGTTTATGCAAGGTTTATTACAGTACTTGGTAGTAGTTACTAGTTAGTACTAAGTTTCTCAACCTTTTTTCCATGTAGTTTGAAAGTCAAACTTGTGTAGAAAATCAGTGTCTTGAGTCTTGAGGAGTAATATAAGAATTCTATTCAATTACATTTAATATCTCAATTCAATCTCACCAATCATGAAACCATGAATTCAAGCTTGAATGAAAAATTAATACATGTGTGTGATTAATAATTATAATCATTTTACTATATAACAGTATAGTACTTAAATGATTAAGAACCCTAGAAATGTAAATACAAAAACATCAAAATGGGGACCAACACCCATCAAGAATCTTAAAATAAAAGGGCAGTATTTAATGGATGGTGTAAATGGTACAAGCCATGGTTTTCTTTATAATGGTTTTGCCCATTCATTGCATTCACATGTCTTTTACACCCTTATTCTTTAGTGCCCTTCACATGTCTTGTTTTTTCAAGATAAAAACCTGGTCAGCATACCCTTTTCTTTGACTTTTTAACCCACCCCCCCAAATTCTCCTAAATCTTTTTAGTTTTTTTTTACCCTTTGACCGATGCCATTAGTATAAAATTTACTACCAGATATGTGTAATCTTGCCATTTACCTTTTTACCCTTAAGCATCATCATATACAAAAGATTCAATTACATTAACAGTGTAATCAAAGAATTCAAATACTATAAAAAAAAAGATCAGATTTTTATTAATGAAATGTTTTAACAAAAAGAAAAAACCCCCAAAGTATAACTAATCCAGTACACATCTAAGGCTACCCAACCAATTTCTTCCTCCAAACTTTCTCTTTTTACTTTTTGTATATATATCTTCATCTTCACATATATACATACACAAAGGGCAAATCCATATCTAGTACAAGCCATGGGAGATCCCACTTGTAATTACATTGGTACATAACTATATCTCAAATGGAAGAAGATACCACTACATTCAGGGGGAGGATAGGCTTATGATAAGGGGGTAAAATGCGAATTCTAAAAAAGCTAACATTTTTGATGAGAAAAGAATGATGGGTATTGAAAATGGCTAAAAAGATCCACAAGAGCAATGGTTGTAGTGAGGTGGGGGTGGTGAATAAATGGGAATTCTTAAATTTTAACAACTGCAAGGTTAAGGTATTTATACTAAACTAACCCTCTATGGTTCCCACTGCCTTTAAATTTTGGCTCTTAATGATAACAAAAAAATTACCATTCTGTGATCCGTCAAACGCTGATTGGAAGGCGGGGAAGTTCCCATTTTGTCATTCATTGAGCAATAAACTGTTGGTGTCGTTTAAAAGCTGTAATGGCGGACAGAAGACTCCAAAACTTCTTTACATGGGCATACCATCTCCTTCATACGATTACCCTTTTTGTAAATCTTGATTGTTGGTACTATTCTGACATTCTCGACACTTGCAATTACCGGGCTCTCTTCAATATCAACCTTTACATTGAAAAAAAAAATCATTGAGTCAATGAATGTAAGATCACTTGTATTTGTTGACAGCAAAAAGGTAAGAATACAGTTATACATGTGCAATTAAATCCAGCATGTGCTTAAAAAAAAGTACATTAAGCATGATGATACCTTAAGAAAATTTATGGATGGATATCGAGTGCATAAGGTGTCAAGAAAAGGAGATATCTGCTTGCACTGAAGATCGGACATCGTTTTATAAAGAACAACAGAGGCTCCTGCATGTCAAAAGTCAAAATTCAATAAAAAGTTCGAAAAATTTCAAATAATAACACATGCTGTGAAGATTAAATAACAGACCTGTAGAAGCCACTGCAGCTTTGAACTGCTCAAGATTATTAATAAATTCAACTTCGCCACCAAATTTCATATTATAAACTTCTTCCCCTCTAGATTTCTTTAATGCAACTTGAGCATGAAATAAAGATTCTGCTATCTCGTTATTACTTGGAAGCTCTCTTCTCAAAACCTCGTAATCCCTCACTGATTCAGCCCACCTCTCAAGCTAAAATGCAAAAAAACCACAATTCAATATTTAAATAAATATAGTTCACTTTCTTTAGTATAAGAGTATAACTTAGTATTACCATATACCTTGCTATAAGTGGCTGCTCTTCGAAGAAGTGCTTTTGTATACGTTGGATGAAAAAGAAGTGCTTGATTACAATCATCAAGAGATTTTTCAAACTGCATAAGCTTAAACCAACATGCTGCTCGATTGCAGTAAAGAATTGGATTTGAGGGATCTAGCCTGAGCCCTTCTCCATAAGCCGAACAAGCTTCTGTGAACCTTTCTGACTTGAACAAATCATTACCACGAGTTCGTGATCTACACAACGACCTTATATTTTGAAGCAAAACTGCCACCTCCACGTTTCGAGGATCAATATGTGCAGATTTCTCAATAGAAGTAACTGCATTCTCAAATCTTCAAGGAAAAAAAAGGCATGTCAGTTTGACATGTTTCCCATTCGAAAAAGCGATTAAAGATTGAATCTTTAAGAAAAAACGCACAAACTCACCTTCCTAGTGACATGTCAATCTGAGCATGAACAAATAAGAGGTATGCCTCGGAAAGCATACCGAAAAACTTCACTTGCGAACATGATACGCTACTAGATGACTCAAATTTAGGCACGTTAGAAATAGTCACATCTGCATCATCTAATTTACGGACCTTCAATAACGCTTCGGCTTTGCAGGCAAATAGCTAAAAAGTTTAATATTCAAATTTAGTTTCATTATAACAATGCTCACGATTTGATAAAACTCTAAACTTAAGTGATTACCTGAGGACATGAGTCTGCTCCAGACGAGATGGCGGCCTCACTTTCCTGTAACACGCCTGCCCAATCTCTGACCCTTCTAGAATCAGTACACTTACTTAAGTGTTTCTCCACTAATTGCAACTTTTGAACCTCTTTCGGGTCAGGTTGGTGCCCCGGAATATAAAGGTGTTTCCTTGCATTTTCAACCTGTCCTAAACTGCCATTACTTACATGTATTAGATTGGCTCACTCATCAATGAATGTCAAAGATCTATGCAACTAAACCATTATTTATCGACTTCTATCTTCGATCATGATCAAGATCAACAGCATTCTAACACCCACAACTTGAATCAGTAAAATAAATACATAAACAAGATCTGAATTCTAAAGCAACATTATAAAGCTATGCAAAAATCAAAATAAAAACTTTATCCAAGCTATAATTGACAGTAACCACTAGCCTAATAAAAACAGTGAGTACTAATCAATAACTATAATTTAAGACTAATGAAACAAGCAAATCACAAGATTGGGCAATAAGGATTGAACCACAAGTCACAAAATCAAAAGTCAAACACATGAACTACAGATCTGAGAAGATGCGTATGGCTGAAATTTTCTTTCTTTCCGAGATTTCTTGAAAAAACTTATGAGTAAAACAATAAAGATTAAAACTTTTCTCTTGAACTCACCTAATAAGAAGAGATCCTAACCGATGGTGAGCTCTCACATATCCAGAATCCAATCTAATAGCTTCATCACATTCTTTGACTGCTTCAGTCAACCTCTTCAAACATATCAATGCAGCTGCACGGTTACAATGGTAGGCTGCATTTACCGGTGATAATGCTATTGCTTTATCATATAAACTTAAGGCTTCTAAAAAATGTCCTTTTTTATATTCTTCATTCCCTAATCTCTTCAAATCTTCTGGATCCATTGATAACCTTTTAGAACTTGGTATACCCATTACATTGGTGGTTTCCCCTTTACCACTAGTGCCACTACCGGTGCCGGAACTTGACCCACCACGCATTATGCTGCCGTGACCATAATTTCCGGTGCCTAAACCTAATACATCCGGTTTAGAACTCCGGTTTGCCATCATACCGGTTTTAAGTACCCTTCCAGACGGACAAATATTGCCGGCTGGAAGTACATTCACCGGTGGTGAAGTAGCTGAGCTCCCACCGGAATAAATTTGTGGGTGACTCGAATCAGACCGAGTATGACCCGATTTAAGTATCCGAGACCCACTACCGGAAAATGTCGGTGGCGGTGAGCTGTCCACCGACAACTCTCCGGAATCTGACTTTTTACTACCAGAGCCAACATGGATCCCATTTCCAGTCCGACCCGAAACCGACCCGGATGAGCTAGAGCTGCTACTAACAGCCGGGCCATTTCCAACGCGTAATGGCGAAATGGGTGAACCCAAACCGGGACCAAGACCCGAACCCGGACCCACATCAAGTTCCCGGAAGTCTGGTTTATTGGTATTATCGCCGTCGATAGAGAGTGTATTAAATCCTAAGTCCGGTACCGGTTTACCGGAAAATGACATTTTTTTCAAGAAATCTTGAAATTATTTTTCGGGAAAAACAATCAAAGAGTGATAAAGATTGAAACTTGATGATATGGGTATAATTATTTTAAGGATTTAAGTAATGGGTGTGGTTGAAATGCAAAAACAACCACCGGTGGATTATAACATCAAGAAACATAGAAAAAAGAAAGAAAGAAAGAAAGAAAAGATGGGGATCTTGTGATTTAAAGGGGGAAGCAAAGAATGAATGTGAAGTGGTTCAAGATAGAGAGAGAGAGAAAGAGAGAAAAAAAAGAGAGAGAGAAGGGGTTTTACAGAGAAGAAAGAGATGATGAATTTTAATATTTATTTTATTATTAATTATTTATTATATATATATTCCCAAAAATAAAATAAAATAAAATACATACTGTATACCATATAGTATATAATATATAAATATTTATTTTGAACTATTTCCACTTCTTGACTAGGTTTTCACTTTACTACAAAATATGTTACTAGTATTTTTTGATTTCTTGATCTATACTATTCTATTTTTATAATGTGCGATGTGTGATGTTATTCCAAAGTGATTAAAATCCACATTAAATGTTGCTCAATATGTAATCAATCTGTTCTTCTTTAATATTATAATTTATAATTTATATTTTTTAGGTGGTATGAGGGAAAGAAAACACACCACTAATATGTGTAACTAGTAATAAATAATAAATTAAATTAAAAGTCGTGAATTAAAGACAATGAATTTATTTTTATGGTTACATACATTGATTTTAAATAAGTTCCAAGGTCAAACAAAAAAATAGCGTGAAAACTCTTGTGTAGTAATTTAAGATTAGATGGATTGAGTGAATCATATAATTATTAGTTATTAATGAAATACAATGATCTTATACGTATTTGAATTGATTAGGAATCTGATTAGTCTAATGAATATGTTTTACATTAAAAGAGTTTATTACGGATCATTTATATTGTATTAATTGTCTCACATCATATATTCATAAAAACATATAGTAATATATTTATTTACCTTATCACGATTGATAGAGGGGTTTTGAGGTTACCAGAATGATTTGTAAGTTTGTGGGTTCAAATCTTGAGATTAAACTATTTTAAATACTCGTAAAGGTATGCTTATATTCATGAGATGGATATGGATGGGAGTATGTTTATTTGACTATATTTTCTTTTTCTTTTGTTGAAAAAACAAAAGAGCAAATTACTTACAATTAACTGTTTTTTGATTTTAAATCTCAAACTTTTATATAAATTCTAAACATATAAATTAGAAGTCCATGAATAAGGACCAAATAAGATGTCCATGGTATGAATAAGAGACAATAACATTTTTTAAGTTATGTGTAGATTAATTATTAAAGTCAAAAAGGAAAAACAACAACACAACTTTACGGAAACTAACCGAAATTTATAACGGTTCTCCGAATAGTTAACAGTACTCGTTATTCACTAAATGTAGTACTCCGTAATATTGTAGTGTAACATATATTGCGTATAAGATAAGATTGTATTTGTAATATGATGGGTAGTAAAAAACTGTACATTCACATTGTACATCTATGTACGGTACGATGACACTATTATATGATCTCATATTCAAAGTACATATGTTATGATGGGTATCATATAGTAGACACCGGGTATTCTAGTCATACCTAGAATTACTTGTCATACCCCGGGTCCGGTTTCCGTCTCAGTTCGGTCTTTTTTCGATACAGTTTTATCTAAGATTAGTCTCAGTTCAGTTCAAAATCAGTTTCAGTTTTAGACTAATCAATAGTATAAATTAAAAAAGGAAGGGGATATATCCAGAAAGTAAAAAGGAAAAGCATAACGTGATTGATTAGATAGGTAGAAAGGGTATGAATTGAGAAAAGAAGGGAAAAGGAGGGGTATGGTTAGTAGGCCCCAGTAGACACGATTTTACTTTTGATCATTATGAATTGAATCCAAATTATATGTTACATATCATATACAAAATCAAAATTACATATGTTTAATAGAGTACGTTTATAGGATTAAGTAGTCTCTTTTGTAAAAGCCAATCAAGTATAAAAAATCGTTGTAGAGTTTATTTTCCTTTACATGTGGTTTTGATACAATTTTTGTGGACCTGACCTCAGTACATTCTTGTACGTAGTGTCATGTTAAGCTATTTTTTAAGAGTAATGCTAGAAAGATCTAATTAGATGGACCTAAATATAGACCTAATACATTTATCAGATAATACAATTGTTTCTCTCGTAATCTTACTGGTTGAACCTGACATGTATCAATCTTACATTTTTAGGTCCACATTAGGCCTACCTAATTAGTCGACCCAATCATTTTCCATTTTTTAAAACTGCTCTCAACCGTGACGCTAATTGATGCAACATTTTTTGTCAAATCAGCGTCACGTCATCACTTTTCAAAACACTCCACTGCCAACAATGAACATCACATCATTTTTTTCTGGACCCATATTTTCCAATATACTTTTATTTTTATACAACAAGCAAGTAAAAAAAACTGACGAGTCTCCAAACCAACTGAAACCAAACTGACGGGTGATACCAATGGCATCACTTCCGTCACTCTACTTCACTTGAAAACCACGCGTCAGTTTACCTCCCGTTGGGGAGTCTAAGGCTAATGTGAGACATGACCCTCGCAAGTATTGAGAGTGTTATCTCCTTGTAAATTTATTTAGTTTTTTGAAAAATGGCAAGAACTGTGCTAAAACAAACTGTTAGAGTAAGAACCACCAATGTATGCTAAAACAAAATGGCTCATCATTTGTATAGTGTACCATTTTGTTAGTTAGATGGACGTTTTTCTAGACCAAGTACAAAAATATTGTTTAAACTATGGAGTATATAATTATAATTATATATATACCGATAGAGAGGCTTTTAAAACCATTTTTGGGTCCTAATTTTGACCCTCACCAACTACCAATCTCCTTTGCTTTGAATTCTTCCCATACTTTAATTGGAGCAATTATAATTATATTGTATTGTACTTCAAATCAAAACAAACTTCATTTCTCGAATATACATTCCATTAAATGATCCTTCACAAGTACTCCTTCAAAACTTACCATCTTCATATAGAATTGGAGTGTAATTCCTAACCATGATGATGATGTAATGAAATTTCAAACTGATCACCTTCAAAAGGCAGGAAAATAATAAATGCTTATCGATCGGTTTCTTGGTGATCAAACAAACTACGACTCGAGTTACTAGTCGTACGTAGAAGTGGAACGAAGCTTGGCCCTTTTGGGCTTTTTTGATGTGTTGGGGTGCACATATCGCTTCCGATTATACCAAATTTATATCTGACATCAGCATCATCATCATGTTTTGATGACCCCATGTGAGATGCCTCAAGGTTCAGTTGTGTGTCCGTTGTCATATGTACGTGTTGCATAAATTAATATTTTGTACCTTGTAAGTTAATGTGATTTATGCGAAACGTCAAATGCACACATCTTGTGGCTCTTACAGTTCGTTTTCTCATTTCTTTGTTTTGCTACAATAAAAGAAACAAATACACCAAAGGGCTATGACCTAGCGATATATGAGGAGCCCTTCAACCAAAAGGTTGGGGTGTTCAAGCCTCTATATATAATTGTGTGGATGTAAATAATATGTGGGGTAGGTAATAGTTCGCTTTCTAAACAAAATGAACAAATACATAACAAAGGGTAATTGACGTAGCGGTATCATGGTGATCCTTCTAACCACGAGGTTGGAGATTCAAGTATTGGGATGAGACAATTATATATATTCGAGGATTGATGTACATGTTTGTGATAGGTACTAGGTAGTAGAGTTGTCTTTCTAAAAAAAATGAACATATACATACCAAAGGGGTCATTGACCTAACAGTATCACAGTGATCCTAGGTTGTGGATTTAAGTCTTAGGATGGGACAATGATATTTGTTTGTGGATTAATGTACATGTTTGTGGTAGGTACTTGGTAGTAGAGTTGTCTTTCTAAAAAAATGAACAAATACGTACCAGATGGTAATTGGCCTAGCGGTATCATGGTGATCCTAACTTGTGGATTTAAGTCTTAGGATGGGACAATTATATTTGTTTGTGGATTAATGTACATATTTGGGATAGTGGTGTATATGAATAATTTCCCTTCTTAAAAAAAACTCTTATGAAAGTTGAGTGATTATTAATTAAGTTTAACATATGATTCATTTAGAGAATAATATTATTACTCGTACTAGTTTCATAAGTCATAAGCCATAACGTATATCCATATAAGTATATGACATACGCAAATAACGATCTGCACCTGTAATCATGAGATACATACACATATATATATATATATATATATAAAATGTAATCATCATGATACATATATCAATAGACAATAGGTATGCTTGATAACTGTTGGAGTTAGAGTTGGACTGTTAAGATTGTAACTTGAATTGAAGTTTTTTTTTTTATCAAACTAGTTAGAGCAATGACTAGCTTGTTCTAAAACTTTTCTTCAAAGCTTTTTCATAAAAAGCTATTATTTCAATGAAGAAAAGCTTTATAGTACAAAATCTCATTTAAAAGTTAATAAAATAAGCAAAAGACATAGGACCTAGTATACCTAAAGCTTACTAAATCTCAAACTTTGCTAGAAAAAATATACTAGAAATTCAGAAGCTTTTTCTAAAGCTTTTTCTAAAGTTTTTTTAATAGTAAAAAGCTTTAAAAAAGCTTTAGAAAAATGTATCATTAGAGATGCTCTTATAAAACTTAGGAAATTGATAAAAAAAAAAAAAAAAAAAAAGAGCCTTAAGGGCTTCTTTTAACATGCATAAGAATTTGTACATTCAAAATTTGTCTCCTGAATTTTCAATTTGTCCCTTTGAATTTATTTAAAATATAATTGTTTTATGCATGTCTAAATAGCTTAACCAAAACCCTTAGGCTCTTGTTAACAAAACCCGAAAACTTATATAAAAAGAGATTAAGAAGGATTCTCAAAAATAATTTTCTTGTAATCCTTACTCTAATTATGTTGCCTAACAGAAATGAAGTGATTGAAATTGTAAAAATTATAAGCTCGATCTATTGAAATTTTCTAAAATCTCTATGTCAAACATACCGAGTATCAACCATAAATACCTTATAATTCACGCATTTACCATTTTTGAAATGGTGTAATTGTCTATAGATAACACTAACAGGCCTCTAAAATCTGAATGACATTGCCATATTTTGAAAAGGATGTATATCAACATCAAAAATCAATTGCTAAAATATCAACTTCAATAAACAAAACAAAAAAAGAAGTTATTATCAGTAATTGATATTATAAATAATTATGTGTCTAATAACATGGAAAAGTGTGTTAATTAGACTGTTACTATTTCACACGCTAACAATTTTATATCTCTAGGGAAGTACCATTAAAATTTGTTTAACGTAATTGATCTACAGTGTGTTACCATTTTACATAGAAAAATTATACGAAAAAACTTTAGTTAGCTTTACGGGCCATTTACCCTCTAAAATAATGAGTTACTGTACGTACACTATGTTGATGTATGTTTTACTGTATTTGTGTTTGGCTCACGTTACTATATACTATACAACAACGAAAATCCAATCAAATTGAATTGTAATTTGATTTAGTTAATGAGTTTAATTTTATGTATTGTTCAAGTTAGATTATCAATGTAGTCTACTGGTACGGCATGCTGATATATTCACAAGAGGTCGTAAATTGAACCTCCATAGGAAAATAACCTGAGTTGCATATTAAGAAAGGTTTGAAAATAGTCCCGCAATACCCAGTTAAATCGCTAAATATATGAGTAAAAAAGACACGCCATCCCCAACTAACCTCAACGAAAAAACTTCGTTGGTGTTATATATCAAAAATTCAACAAATTGAATCGAACAACCTTGACAAGAAGCTAATGTTACTTAAGATATGAAGTTAGTGTTTGTGACACCCCGCAAATTTAAACACGATTACATACGCTAAACACTTGCATTATTAGGCTAATTTCCTACTTGAGTGAATTCACAACTACTTTTAGAGGTAAGTCTAGCAAAGCCCAACTAGTTAATACGTGTAGTATTACATATTTCGTAATTAGTACGATTGCATACAAAACATTCGGAACAAACACTACAAAATATACGATCGTTGGTGAACAAATTATTTGATAATATGAAATTATTAAATAACATTATTTATTTATTAAATATTATGTTGATAATATTTACAATCTATTTTGTTGCAAATAACATTTATTTCGTACGACCGAAACAACTCGAAACTCATTTGTAAAACTAAAAATAAAACAAAGTTATAATTTTATTACTCAACTAAATTGTTTTAAACCAAAAGTATAATCGAAAATATATTAAAAAAAAACAAAAAACTATCGTTTAAAAACATTTTAACATTTAACGATCAGGTAAATGAATACGGGTAAAATACCACAAGATTGGGACAAAGTCCCCTCCCTATTTTGGACCACCAAAACCGGCCCCCACCCTCACCCCCACCTCACTTTCCTTTCATTTTTCCACTCTCTCTCTACCTCCATTTTCTCTCCATCTTCTCTCTAAATCCACCATAAAAATCACACAAAAACTACTACGAAAACACCTCAAATCACATAACTCATTTAGAGAAAAACGACCACGACAACAAGATCTACACATCTATCTTCTCGGATTTCGCATGTGACAACTTTGTAAGAACCCGACAATCCCGCAAACTCTTAAATTTTGCTAATTTCTTTGATATTTCATGTTTTTAATACTTAATACATCATGTTTTAGTGTTTACACAACGAAAATATGTCCAAAAACCGATGAAAAATGCGTTTTTATAACTGAAAATGCGAGCAGTTCGTCCTGCGAACTGAGATCTCAGTTCGCAGTTCGTCCTGCGTAGCGAACCGAACTGAACCTTGGCTTGCGAAGTCAACTTGCGAATTGAACCTGCGAACTGAAACCCATGCCCTGCGAGATGAGATCTGCGAGTTGAACTGACTTGCGAGCCGAACTTGGTTCGCAGTCCCCCTGCCATGCGAAGCAAACTTAGTTCGCACCACGAACTCAGTTCGCAATGCAATCTCATTCCGCAGCCAACCTTGGGTGATTTTTCCAAATTTAAATTTCAGATGCGTTTTTCACCAAAGCAATGTAGGAGAAATAAAAAAAATTCCAACCTGACCTGGCAGCTCGACCCCAGCCAGGGGCTCTACCCCTTGGACCCCGCTACCAGGGGCGCTGCCCCCGAACCCCCGTACACAATTTCATACTTTATGAAACACAATGAAACAATATGATAATACTTTCAGAGATTATTATTACCAACGAGTCGTATACATTTTCAAAACTTCAAACATGAACATCGAACAAACAATTGGACATAACTTGGTTGTACGAACACTAGCATGGATGGTTAAACTTAGACCTCCACGTACTTATTAAATCTCATACGTTTAGGGCGTTAGTAGATTTCGACTAGACTTCTTGGGCTTTAGGCTTTGCTAGCACTAGAACATACTTGACTCAACAGGTGAGTTCACAGCCCCTACATTTTAACTGTTTTACTGCTTTCAACTAGGGGTGGAAAACATAGTCAAACGTTTGAAATAGATGATTGTATACTGATTTACTCGAACAATTAGAGTACATTGAACTGTTAAACTGTTACACAAACTGACGTTTATGAATTAACATTTTCATACTACAAACACTGTAAACGTATTAAACTTGTTTTGGAAACGCTGAAGAACGACCAGCAACGCTTCTACGAAATTGACTAGGTAACTAATGGGTCCTTCTAACATGGACCAGATCCTACTGACACGGATCAAGGGACACTGACACTTCCTTCTATTTGAACCCTACTGACATGGGTACTAGATCCTACTGACATGGATCCATTATACTTATTGAACATGGGACACTGACACTCCCTACTATTTGAACCCTACTGACATGGGTACTAGATCCTTCTGACATGGATCCGTTATACTTGTAGAACAGGGGACATTGACACTCCCCACTAGGTGAACCCTACTGACATGGGTACTCGATCCTACTGACATGGGTACTCGATCCTACTGACATGGATCCGTTAACAACTATTAGGATACTGACATTCTTATGAATAACTATTAGGATACTGATATTCCTACAAACAACCATTAGGATACTTACATACCTACAAATACTAATAGGATACCGCTTTCCTACGAAACTTAAACTATATTTTGGGTAACATCCCACGTAACTACATCTTTGGGCTACATCCCACTAAACATACACATTGGATAACACTCCACGAAACTTTATTTGATCGTGATGACGATAACTATTTACGAACGCTTTGAAACAACCAACTATAATTGTAAACATAAAACCTGTGAATTCACTCAACCTCATTGTTGACTTTTACTATGTTTTTCAGGAAATTAGCTGCGCATGTAAGAACCGCCTGCACGTTAGAACATAGGCGACCCACGAAGTATAGGATGCCAACTTTTGACAACTGGATTTCTTTTATATAACTGAAACTGTTTAGTCTTATTTACGAAATCTACTTTTGTAAACTTAATACTTTTAAACTTGTATGATTCGAGGAATCGTAAACTTTGTAACTAATACTTTGGCATCTTAATATATTTGCTCTGTTGAAATCATATGCTCTGATACGTATGCATGTACTGTGTATTGTGGTACTCCCCATACTTAACTAAATGCTTCCGCTAAATTAAATCAACGAATTTGGGGGTGTTACAGTGTTACATTTTGCTTAATGGACACGTTTGACTATATTTAGATGTGATCTCATTTTTAAGGACCACGCTAAATATACTTATGAATGAACTTGTTATAAAAACCACATATTGGTGCCATGTTTTTTTAAAAAGAAAAGCGAAAAGATAACTGAAGTTGGAATATGGATACATGGAGTGGAGTGGTTACGAGTTATCATGATTATATATATTAACGACTCTTAAAGGAACTTCCACATTAATGTCGTCTTTTACAACCTTTTCCACCTTCTTTTACCTTTTAAAACAACACTTGTCAAGTACGTACAATTGAATACAAAATTTAATACATTTTCATTTATTTTTGTATTAATCGTTAATTATATATACATGTCTGTTGAATCTATCTAGCATCATTAATCATTATCATTAATTATTTAATAGATATATATGACAAATTCCAGTTCGTTAGACAGGTTTAATTAGTTAATGACGAAATGGATAAATTTGCTTAAAAAATACAGGTTGAACTATGCAACATCTTAATCTATCACTATTCACTAGATCGACTTAATTGATTTGTTTTGGTTTTTATAGAGAAAAAAAAGAGAGACTTATGTAATCACATTATTATGTTCTCTTTGGTTAAATAAGAAGAATATATAGAATTTTCTAAAAGGAACGTTTATGTTATTCTTTTTATTATACGTCTAGTAACGATAATTTGCTTGAAATAAAACGTTCTTTAAATCTCGATCAACAGTTATATATATCATTAGAGCATGGAGAGTTAAATGTCTCGGCAAGACCGTGCTAAAGACTTTGCTTACGGAAAATGAGAAGAAGCTAATTAATTTAATTAAGTTTATATAACATCTTTATAAGCTCGTTTAAAAAGGGAAGACACGTGTACGAATGGGTGTTTCGTTTAATTTGTAGACCCAATAGTCATGTGGCCAAAACCACCACATGTTCCTCACATGACTCTATTCATTCGTAATAAAATTTCCATGGATCATATTCAATTCAATCATGCTATTAATATAAATCGAGTTGTAATAAGTAGCCATGATTTTATGCATATTTATTTAATTTTTTTTATATGATATGATACATCATTACCCGGTGCGGATCCAGAATTTAAGGTGGTCCGTAGTATTGAAAACCCAAGTTTTGTAACCTCGTAGCACAAACAAAAATTATAATTTTATAAGAAAGTTACACTACATATAATGAATAGACCCGTAACAACTACTATTGATACCTTTTGATATATGGCTCCGTCCTTGATCATTGCATCGATTTGTGCACTATATTTGCATGACCGATCATGAGCACTTTTAATGAATATAGTAGCTAGCTTATATATCGTTCAATGTTTAGAGGGCCATTAATTCAAGTTTAAGCTTATTAACTAACAACAATTAACATTTGGAACTCAAAACATACAAACAACTTCAACCGACAAATATATTACACCAAAAGATGTAAGTGATCCGAGATGACTTTCATGTCACGGAAAGATCTGTATGCACGTGATAAGCACGTGAACACGATAACAATCCGTCGTAGTCATGATCATTAATTAATCAATACTCCGTATAGTACTAAATAATTTTGACGAAATATGTTAAATGTGTAAGTAGGTCCGATCCTTGCCCATTGTACTCAGACAAACACATTACTCAGCTCATGCATGATGCATGAGCCATGATCAAGCCACATTGGATATATGGTGCACCATGCTACTCCCAAGGATGGAAAATGACTCTAAAATCAGCAACCTCATCTTCTCACTTTCAACATTTTTTACATCCATTTGTGGAGTTTCAAATGGGAACTTAATGTTGACGTAAACCCGAGCAAGTTTCACCACGTGATCGAGTTCATAATCATCAAAATACTAAAACTAAATCATGCTTGTACGCTAGTGTGTTTTGTCAATGACTAACATATCACTTGATTGATAAATAAGAAGAATATATGGACTCATGGAGTTTACAAACGTTTTGCATATATAAGTGAAAACTTGATTCGGTGATTATGTTGAACATAAGCCGTTGAGGAACATCAAATCATGTCTATTAGATAAAGTACTATATATGTTAGGGTTCATATAGAGGAGCTTTGCCTATTGTATACAATATGGTCAGCTTCTCTAAAGTAGTACCCTAACATACAATTTGTTGCTAATTTACCAATTACTCGCAGCTTAAATCGAAAATCGAACTAAATGTGAAATTTTATTTGGCTATGGCGTAAAACTAAGTATAAATGTGAATAAAGCTAGACAGAAGATATATGAATATATACCCCAAATAATACACACGCGTGATGGTAAATAAATCATAGTACTTCATAAATTGCAAATTCCATCATAATTGATTCTCCAATAACTATAACTATACTTGAAAAAGTGAAAAACAATTACATTTATAGCTAGCTAGCTAGCGTATGTTACATCATCATCAATGCATATCGTTTGTATGTCACCTCCAATGTAAAGAGTAATATTTAAAGACACTATATATCATAGTTATAGTTATAGGTATATAATTAATAAGTCTGCAGATTTCAATAACCGTTTATTTGTATATAAGCATATAAAATATATTAGAATTTATAATTACTTAATGTCCATATATTTTGATAAACATATGTTTGATTTTATACAATTTACTTATATAAGAACAATATTTTGCCTTCTTCCATATATTTAATTTTACTTATTAAGGTACATATAAACGATCAATGTTTTCAAACCGGGTTGAACCGACCGGTCCAATCGAGAACCGGAACCCTTCCGAGTCACTCAAAATCGATTTTGACCAACGTTTGACCGGTCAACAAACCGGGCGGTTCGGTCAAAACCAGACGGTACAACCGGGAACCAAACCGGTTCAACCGGTTTTTGATTATTTTTTTTAAATCACGTTTTTGTCCCGTTTTAGACCGGTTCGACTGGACTGGTCCGACCGGTTTGACCAGACTCGGAGGCGTATTCGATCTGATCCGGTTTTTGGTTTTTAAACATTGTAAACGACAACCTTTCTATGTGTACTTTGAACTAGAAGAAAGAAATAAACATTCTATTTAAAAAAAGGAAAAGTACAATAAAAGGTACTCTACTTATCACTTAATTCTATTTAAGGTATTAAACTTTATTTTTTTCAATTTAAGGTACCAAACTTTTAATTGTAATCACGTTAGGGACATGACTTTCACAAATGACGAGTTATATCCGAATTTCTTCTTTATAAGTTACATGTCTACTTAATTAACTGATATTCCTCAATCAATTTTGAAAAATATTGAGTGAGGAGGGAGAATTTAACAAAAATTCATAATCACTTTAAATTGTAATATCTCTCTTTTTACTCAAAATTTTTTAAAATTGATCGAAAAATATTAATCTATTACGTAGATATGTTACTTATAAAGAAGAAATTCGGTAATAATTCATCATTTGTGAAATTCGTGTCCCTAACTTGATTACAATTAAAAGTTTGATATCTTAAATTGAAAAAAATAAAGTTGAATATCTTAAATATGATTAGGTGATAAGTAGAGTACCTTTTATTGTACTTTTCCCTTTAAAAAAATACATGTGATGTGAGCAATTAGATTGATGATGAGAATTGAGACCAATATATATAATATAAAAAATATAAGTAGATTTTAAAGAATTAAAATAGTTTATGTGCGTTTGCATTTGCGTCAATAATAACACAAAAGTACGTAAATATGTTTACTGGGCCCTGTACCAAAACCACTAATTGCATTGTACTTATAATTGTAACAAATTCACTCCAATTTTATTGTATGTTTCTATTCTGGGATATTTCAAAATAAATGTTCAATTTTCATTTTCAAAAAAATCATAAAATGTTTAACTGAATAATACTCCCTCCGTCCCAATTTTATTATCCCCAGACAAAAAACACGCAGTTTAAGAAAAACATCACTATCTTTCTTACTTTTTAGTAACAAGACAATTTTACCCCTTACTTTTTACCTACCTTTTTGTCTTACATATATAAATTATGGGCAAAAATGAACTTTATCTTATTATTCTTTTCTATCTATGGAAGTGGACAATTAAATTGGGACATCCCAAAAAGGAATAGTGGACAATAGATATGGGACGGAGGGAATATATAATTTGTATTAGTCGTAAGTAAGAACAATTTAATTAGTACGGAGAGAGAAATAACAATAATACGGATCTTTGACAAAACAAAAGAATAATGATACTGTATGTGGTAAAGAGTAGAGGCTAGCGACCAGAAAGGGCATGGGGGGGGGAAGGGTTGAAGAGACAGAAACAGAGGAGCAAAATATGGTAAGGCTACACATTTCCATGCCACCTTTTATTCCTTTCTTCATCATTGGGTCCCGTATTTATTCTATATAAAGCCTTTTATTTTTACTATAAGCTAGTTTATAACCTGCGAATTCACAGGCTAATACATTATTTTGCTTAAAAACGTTGAATAAACTATTAACTAATCGATTAAGTAATTGACATTATATAATGCCTTATTTTTTATGAAGCAACTATAAATGAGTAATTAATATGTCTAGGAGATATCAAAGTCATAAAATTAGAAAATATAAAAACCTACAAAGCTGAGGTTATATAGCTTTCATGGAAACAGATACATCAAAAATTATTATTGACTTTCAATATTGATACACGTCAAATCATTATTGATAACAGTGTCATGTGCCTGCTCAACAAATTATGTATGTTGGACAGCTAATGCATCTCCATATAGCAATCTAATAATTATATACATGATTTATATATATATATATATATATATATATATTGCATTCACAAGATACTTACAAATAATATTAGTGTTATATGGATATAGTAAAAAGAATAAATAATATACATAGATTTGAATTCTGTTATCAGTGTTATTTCATAGTTGACATGCAACCGACCACCGAAAAGTGGGTTTGATACTTGAGACCCCTGTGTATATAAAAGAAGTGGATTATATTATTAATGTATATATTTTATAATGATGTAAACTATTATCATGAAATTAATGTATCTATTATCATGAAATGTATTTATATAATAAACAAAAGATTGTTTATTAACATATTATAAAAATAAATAGAAAACATATATTCTACATTAAGAGTTATACACGATATCTAGAGTTTAAACTCAGGTGACTTCAACTCATTCCTTTTATGTTTTGATTTCAAGCCGACTTCAACTCATTCCTTCTATGTTTTGATTTTAGTAGTTTGCTTGACAAAATGGTCCACGATATCTGCATAAAGGTCTTTCAAATTAGTTCAATCAATAACTCAAAAAACAAACAACTAAAACTAAATTAATAAAAAAATTAAATTTCGGGAGCTAACCAAACCCAGATATGCGTGAAACATTCCATGATAATACATCATTGAATGAGACAAGGTTGTGTCCATTCATAACTGGCTCAAAAGATGAACATCTACGTACTTTAGATGACCGACAAAGATTTAACTTTCATGCATTATCAATAAGATAATGAATTTTTAGTATATGGTCTCACTAAAAAATCAGACAAATTAACAAAGTTGTCTACTTTTAGTGATCCCCACAATTAGTAATGATGAGTTTTTTTTATACTAGCAATGATCTTTGTCACCATGAATAATTTATATTATATAGCGTATATTATTTAATGGATAGAGCATGTAAATTAATTTATGGCAAATTATTACTAATTAATAATTGATTTAATATAATCAAAATCATAATCAAGATTCTAAATAATTAGTAACTCAATAAAAAAGGTGTACTCACATTCGACATATCATTCAATGAGACAAGGTTGTATTCATCCATAACTTGCTCAAAAGATGGACATCTACGTTGTTTAGATGACCTGAAAAGATTTATCGAACATACATTATCAATAAGATGATAATATTTTAATATATGGTCACACTTCAAAATCAGACAAATCAACAAAGTTATCTACTTTTAGTGATCCCCAAAATTATTATTGATGAGTTTTTTATAGTAGCAATGATCTTTGTCACCAAATATATACTAATGAATAGAGCATAGAAATTAATTTATGGTAAATTATTATCAATTAATAATTGATTTAATATAATCAAAATCATAATCAAGATTCTAAATAATTAGTAACTCGATAAAAAAGTTTACTCACATCCGATCCATCCAATGATATAATAATACTCTTTTAGTAATTGATACCCTTCATAAATTTGATAACGGCTATTCATTATCACAATTAGCAAGTGGTTTCCACCACTCATTAAAAGCATATTCATGTATGTAACTATGTATATATATTAGATGTTTTCTAATAGTAATCATATCGAATTAATTATAAAACAAAGTTAGCATGTAATAAATTTGTGATTATATATAGTTTTGACATAAGTTTAAATAAATATATTATTATTTAATTAATTGTCAACTCTTGATTATTATTTGAGTAGAAAATCCTCATATGTTAATATAATAATTAAAGACACTATTTTTTTTATCCTTTTTATCAACCGTTTTTTTATAGGAATCCTTCATGTCAACTAAACAACAAAATCTAATATTTGGAATCGATATACGATCACCGATTAGATTGCTTAATACGTACACACAACTACAAATAATTTAATCTCAAGCTCCATTGTAAAAATCAAACTAACATAAAATTTTAGAATTTATATATATATATATATATATATATATATATATATATATATATTAGTATACATACAAAAAATAAATATAAAATTAACTGCCCATATGTATACACGAGTTTGAAAGGTAGTGATAACATAACCGGTTAAACTAAAAACACTTTTAAGTACAAATTAACATCATAATTGTACTTGAATTTAAAATTGAAAAGATAATTTAATTTAGTTATACGATTGCAAAATAATTACTAACGAAATTGATTAAAATGCATTGGAGAACAAATTACCATTAAAGTACATGAACCATATTTGTGAGATTAAAAAACTATATTTCCATTTGATTAGCTTATACTACTAATAATGTTAATAATAGGTAATTATAGTTGAACTTGAAGGGCATTGATGTCTTTTTGATATGACTCATTATGCTATTTAGGTAGTCAAGTTTGAAAAATTAAATCAATGGTCATCATTAATTACCCTTACACAATTAATGATCAAAATTATTTTTAAATTATCTATTTTTAGAATAACTACGTAATTTAAGTTTTCTTTTAAATATATAATAATAAAGAGAAAGAGATTTTCTCTCTAACTTGGTATATTCATATATATATATATTGAACTAAGTGACAACCTAACTCATATAATATATACAATCACACATGTTTACACTAAGCGTCTCATGTGAGGTTCGAACCCTCAACTTATAAATTAAATGGTCACTTGCATACCGTTAGACTAGATGATGATAAAAAGAAAAATAAGTTTGTCTGAAAAAGAAACTCATTTCATTAATATTTAATGTAACACAACTGTTATTTATTTGTTGTATTATATGTGCATGCATATGTTGTGAATGCTAAAACTTATATATTTAAACAACTTGAACTTAGAAAATCAACTATAATCCGACCAATAACTAATAAGTTTTGCCAAGTACTTTGTACTTCGTTCAAATACAACATGAAACCGACACTTCGTTTAGTTTGAAAACTGTATTTGATGGAGTCGAAATTCATCAAAGAAACTTGAATTTCAAGGAATGTGAATTCCTTGGAGTCAATAAATTTGATCATGTCACAATTAATTCCGTCAATCTTATGTAATGAAATTAAAATCCAGTTTTATTGAATTCCATTGAATTATAGAAACCAAACACAACATAAGTGTCTTACATTATTACAATTAAATAATACTCCGTATAGGATTATTATTATCAGAATAATAAACTGGAGTCATAATCGGCCCACCAATTGAAATGCTTACATGTTGCATGCAGAAAACCTTTACATGACACTATAATATCAAATATCAATCATGTACCATTGTTACTTCAGATTATATGATTTGTCATGTTCTATATATGAGTATATTATATTATACACACACACACACGTGTAACAATATTATTATGAGCGGGTAATTTTATACTTGCGTCCTTGTATGGTTATAAAAATTATTATTAAAATAAACGATGTGATAAACAAAGTTTAATCGTGATGAATGTATAATTGATAATATTATGATTTGCTTCCTAAGATGGGCTTAAGTTCGATTCAACTGTTCAACCAAATAATAGTAGTTGGATTTTTAATAGGACCTATTGTATGTCTAAACGGGCTTAAACATTGTGTCAGAGAGATCCAGTTGACAAATAATTTTGGATTTCTGTAGTCCAACCATTTCTGCTTCCCAAAAAACTGAACACTCTTCGACAATATTCTCAAGATGTATACATATTCCATTGGTTAACAAATATTTAAATATAGAGAATTACAACATACGTCAAGATGTATACATATTCCATTAGACATAAAGAATTACGACAAACGTCAAGTATAAATGTTCATATTGCTATTTTAAGTTGTAAAAAATAAATGTCTACTTATATGTTATAACCAATCAAAATAAATCTTAATGCGCTGGGATGTTATTTTATTGGTGAAGAGTGTAATTAATGTATATATACTTAAAAATGTGTGTATAGTCAACGACCGAAAGTGGACACTATAATTAGACAGATGGAGTAACTATTTTGTGTGTGTCATAAAGCTTTCTAAATTTTATGTAGTTTTTCGTTTTAATGGCTATCTTTTAATGTCGTGTGGCGTATTTAAGTTACAATATTTTACTTGAAAGAAAATAATTTTATTTATTTATTGTTTATATGTATATTAACATCGTGTTAAGAAATTATTTGCTTATATATTGATGATATGATAAATTTTGTGAAAACGTGATGGTAATATTTGATATCGGCAGATTTGTGGTATCTTATACAAAGATGATCTTAAGCTGAATGCATAATTTGTCTTTGAAATTTGAATTCGTTTTTGTTTGTTTTGAAAGATATTTAAACAATCTAAGCTCTAACAACCAATATGTTGGCCTTAGTGAGAATTCAAAATTATTTTTAAATAACAAAAGTGACTTCTTATTCAAAATATATATACTTCAATAAACAATTATTTTGTATCCCTATATATATCATAATTTTCCCTAAGACTTTTTGCAAAATCGTTCACTTAATATTGATTTTAAAATGAACTTTTTTCACTGTTTGAAGTTTTATTATGTAACACCAATTTCTTGGATCTAATAGTATTTTAATATTTTCTGATTTTGAATTATTATTTAATATGTCGGAAAATAGTTTCATTGTGTTATTTGAAAATAAATGGGGAAAAGAGTCTAATAATTTATTGTGAATAGTAAATTATTAATTGTTTTAAATTAATATAGTTGACGGTAAAATAAAATAGTTTTTCCTCGCAAATGGTTTTTAAGTTCCAGACAATAGACTTAAAAGAGGATAAAACTAGTACACATATTATCTAATATATGTGTTTAATACATATGAAATCTCCAAAATTATTCCAGAGAGATCGATATAGAGCGAGAGAAAGATTCAAAACCCTGGTTCTTCAACAATCATCAAATCAATTGTACCAAAGTTCATCTTTTTTCCTGTTCTTGGTGTGGCCGTACGAAACCATAAACAGTGTCGCACCCCCAAATTTGGGTTGCGGAAGCAAATCGAGTCGGGGCACGACTAATCAATAATCACACACAAAGATATATAGTAAACGACTCTACATGTGTCGTTTTAACAAAATATATTGATATAAAAAATGTTTACAACATTTGGAGTTATACATAGCTCGTGTTCTGAAAATGAGAGATTCCAATACATAAATACTTTTACAAAATATATTAATGCAAGGAAATCTCTAATGTCTGCATGCTGACTCGAGCTACAGTAATCCTGAGGGCAATCCAACCTACTGCTGAGTACCTGTGATACATGCTAAAATGGGTCATCGAAACGCTGGTGAGCTCACAGGTTTGTATGTCAACACATATTGTATGAACCGCAAGATTTAATTGAATTTAAATTGCAACTAAGCAAAGTAAAAATTTTACAGCCATGAGCACATAGTCTGAGCTTAACTCGAGGTGTCAGGTCCACATTTAAGGTATCCTGGTCAAGGTGCCTCCCACGAGTGCCTAATCTAAACTCGTCTGAACAAATATTAATACATCCGTTTAACCAGTTAGTGCGTGCTAACCCGGATGAGGATGGTCAATCCTATATGGTACCATATACTAATATTCACGCTACTACGTATTACCAAACTATGCTGAGGAGGGCTTTGAAAGATTAGTGAGTTACATGTAGTAATTGTTTGTTTTCGTACTTGCGTTCATATTGTTAAAATAAAATGAGCAATGATATCACACCCCTGAGTAAAATAGTAAAATAGCGTGACACCCGTCAAATTAAGACTAGTAGTTAGTGCCTAATCAAGTGTTAATACATGTAATTAGTTCTGTGTTAGGCTAATTAATGTATCGAAATATATATTGATGAATATATACAACTATGCGATTTGATTAAATCGTACGCAATTCAAATCAAATGTAATTCGGTTCAATTAAATACGGACGTTGGTGATCAATTTAATTAAATAATATAACATTAGTTAATAACGTTATTGCATCCAATTATCATTTTAATAATATTTCAAATTCAATTTCGTATCATACGAACAAGGTCCACGCGGTTAAAATATCAAAGGCACAAACAAAGCGAAACAAGTTAAAGTTATATTTTATTCTATAACTCAATTATTAAGTATTTGATAAAATACTTTAAGTAAATTATTAACTAAATATTTGTATTCTAAAACTTGTAATTAAACGTAAATAAAATTATTCAAATGTTTAAACAACCGGGAAAACGAACACCGCACGAAGCGCAAATGCACGGGAGTAAAAGTGGAGACCCACACTTCGGTGGGCCCCACTGAAAATCTGCCCAAAAATGGGGAAAAACCCCCTCCCCTTTCCCTTTTCTCTCACTTTCTCACCATCTCTCTCTTTCTTCTCCTTTTCTTCTCTCAACTCACCATCACCACCACCACCATTAAACCACCAAAAAGCACCACGAAACTACCTCGGATCCTCACGCTCCTTTAGAGAAAAATGATCACCTCATCACGATCTACACTTTCATCTTTTCGGATTTCTCCGACGTTAAGTTTGTAAGTTTCCAACAAGACCCGAAACACTCCGCTTTTCATTATTTTTACTTATTTATGAGTTATTTAAGCTCATAATGTCCAAATATGGGTTGGGTAAAAGTTTCAAGTCAAATAGAGGCCGGGAAACACCTTTTCGGCTCATTTTCCGGCCAACAACGCGTTATGTCGCAGAGGCTCCAGGCCACCTGCGACAAAAGCTTTTATGTCGCTAAATCAGGCTTTATGTCGCATATAGCGACATAAGCCACTATGTCTCACTAATCACGGACGTCGCATATAGCGACACAAAACACTATGTCGCAAAACTTATTCTCGTCGCACATAGCGACACAACACCTTATGTCGCATTAAATTGCGGACGTCGCACTTAGCGACACAAACCCTTATGTCGCAGTCATGATCTGCGACATAACAGCCTATGTCGCACTTAGCGACACAAAGTTGTAAGTCGCACACTGTGTCGCATGAAACAGAACAAAGAAAACACAGATTTTACCAAGTGTCGAGACCTAAAATTTTATCACTTGATTTCACCAGAATTCAAGTCCATATGCGTTTTTCACCAAAGAAATATAGTAGAAATAAAAAAAAATTCGAGCTGACTTGGCATCTCGACCCCAACCAGGGGCCAGCCCCTTGGACCCCTCCAGGGGTTGCCACCCCCTGGGACCCCGCTAACCAGGGGCGCTGCCCTCGGACCCCCGTCATTTAAAGTTATAAATACTTTTAAGTATAACACCTTTCAAAAATCAAAATAATAATGTGAGATTATTATTGCAAATAAATCACCAACGGGCCGTACACACTTTCAAAACACAATCGAGTCAACCAAGTAGTAATAATTTGGACAAGTTAATTAACCAAATCGTAGTAATTTGGACATCATAGTTGAACAAACAACTACAAAGGTAGTCTTTTAAGATACCTATGCAATTAATAACCATCGCGCGTATTGGACGCCCTCAGGTTACAAGTCTTCGGATATCGATTCGCAGCTAATCAATCGAAGTTTATTTAAATAAACACTAAAGGCTCAGGTGAGTCTCATGACCCCTATTTTACTGCTTTTCAATCAGGGGTGTGATTACATTGCTCAATTTATTTTACAATGTGAACGCAAGTACAATACAAATCAAATACTACATGAGTTGTTTTCACTAATCATTTCAAAACCCTCCACGACATAGTTTGGTAATACATCTGTAGCGTGAATGTTAGTATATGATATCATATAGGATTGACAATCCTCGTCTGGGTTAGCAGGCACTAACTGGTCAAACGGACGTATTAGCATTTGGGAAGACGAGTGTAGATTAGGCACTCGTAGGAGGCAATTCAGTTGGGTTTCCTTAATTGGACCTGACACTCAAGTTAAGCTCAGACTATGTGCTCATGGCTGTATAACTTTTATTTTGCTTAATTGCATTTTAAATTCAATTATAAATCTTGCGGTTCATACAAATATGTGTTGACATACAAACCTTTGAGCTCACCAGCGTTTCGCTGACCAATTTTAGCATGTATCACAGGTGACCAGCAGTAGGTTGGACTGCTCAATCAAGATCCATTAGCTCGAGTCAGCATGCAAATAATCATAGATTTAGCTGCATTATTATATTTTGTATAGATTAATTATGTACTTAAATCTCTCAATTTCAAACCGAGCTAATGTAAACAATATTTTAATGTAAACTTTGGTTTTATTAATATCAATGTAAAACGACGCATATAGTGGTCGTTTGCTATATATCTGTGTGCTTTGATTATTGATTAGTAACACCCAAATTATGCTTCCGCAAAACATTAAATTTGGGGGTGTTACAAATAGGGGCTACGAGACTCACCTGAGTCTTGAGAGTTTAAATAATTAAACTTGAGTTCATTAGCCGAGAATCGATGTCCGAAGACTTGTAACCTGAGGGTGTCCACGACACGCGATGGTTATAAATGTGAGCAGGTATCTATAAAGTGTACCTTTGTAGTTGTTCGTCCAACTAAAATGTCCAAATTACTACGATTTAGTTTGATTTGATTATGTTTTGGAAACGTGTACGGCCCGTTGGTGATTGTGACAACTCTCCAAATTAGGTATTGATTAACATTTAAGCATGTGAATGCTTACACTAATTTCCTGGTTAAGTTTAAAACAAAACTTTTGATATGTTGTAAGCCTAGCAAACCCAATACTTTTAAACAAAAAGTATTACATATTATGTGATTAATAATAATAATCGCGTACAAACGTATCAGAACAAACCCGACAGAAATATACAACAAAAGTTGATGACACAAAATAATTAATAATTCGATTATTAATTACGAGTACTATTATATCTATAACATATAGATAAAAAAGTTAAATATACGTTTAACATAAAACGTATTATAAAACGAACAGAAACAATTGTAAAATGTATGCACAGATCACAAATCATAAAAGTTCTATTTTCTCACTCATTCGAAAGGATATGGAACATTACCTCAAAATATGAATTCGAAATTCGACTGAAATTTGGCACCCATTTGGATACGCGCAGTCCAATGTACAAATTTGTACAACAGTCTAAAATAATGAAAATCTCATTATTCTAAATTTAAATAACGAACCAGGAGAACATCTATAAAATAAAAATATAAAATGTTAAATTTTATATTGCACTAGTTATACCCGTACCTGAAATTAACGGGCTAAATAATAACAACTAACTTCAATAATTGAAGAACCAACTCCTGTATATCACCATACTCGTTTGAAATATTATACTCCCACCTCCTTCTTTCTGTGATCATTCACACACACACACAAAAATCATTTTCATCTTCAATCCTTTTCTTCTTCTTCACTGAGTTAGATCAGAGGCAACAACAAGCAGTAGTAACAATACAAACTAAATAAAAATAACAATAATATCATCATCATCATCTCGCGGTATCATCATCATCATCATATATCATTGTGAGAAAACTTTATATCTTCAATTTCTTGTTTATATCTTATGATCTAACATGATTATGCTTCAAAATCTATACATGTAACACTACAAATTGATGATTATATATTGATGGTTCATGAAATGGAATTGTAAAACCAAAAACTTTGAACACAAAGTTATACATATAAACTCTATAAGATATGATGTTAGGATGTTAGGAATGAGTACAAACGAGCCAAAACCCGAAACAAAACATGTATCTATATGTATATATAACACAGACCACGAACAGAGTGAAATGGGACGAAGATAGACCAACCCGATCGGTTGGCTTGGGCCAGCCGATCGGCTGGAATTGATGAGCCGAACGGCTCAACCAACTGAGCCGAACGGCTAGGTTGCGTGGAGCCGAACGGGTTGCAACTTTTTACCCGAACGGCTGGGTTGGATGTTTGGGCTGAAACAGTTAATGGGCTAAGTACGCGGACTGGACTGAGCGAGAATGAGTGGGCCGAGACTCCCAGCCGAACGGCTGGACTGCCCAAGCCGAACGGCTGGCCCAAGCCGAACGGCTGAGCTAGCTTGTGGGCTGGACCGACTGTGGTCTGGGCTGTAATCTGGGCTTCGAACTGGGCCAAATTGAGATGTAATCTGGGTTGGACTAAAATGAATAAGGGGTTAATAAATCTAAATGGGCCAACTAATTGGGCCGAGCCCAATAACCTACGAAACATTTAAAACATAAACGTGACCCGAGACATTTAATGTACGAGTAATTATAAAATGAACAATGAATTTTATAATGATACGATGTAAATAAATTTGTAAACTTTGATACATATATCTCGAAAAATGATAATTTTCAAAACGATAACGTATATCTATTTTATAAACGGGAATAAATAAAATGGGGAGTTTTGTAGCGAATAAAACTTACACACATTTTATACGTGAACAACGTAATTAAAACCTATATATATATATATAGATATACATATATATATATATATGCGACGCTTACGATTATATATATATATATATACATACAAATGAAAATTCACGTTTAACAAATGTATGATCATTAATATACGACAAGTTCAATTATTTACATATATATATATATATATATATATATATATATATATATAGAACAAGTATATATATGTACATTAGAGAACAAAACAACATTTAGATATATACAATTTCATACATGTATATATATACGCAACGAGTTACACGACATAAGAAATAACAACAATATTTCTACATACATTCAACAACTATTTGTATAACTCAAGAAATCAACAATTTCTTCAAACCAACAAATTGTTAACATAAGTTGATTAAACAAATCAAGCGTACTTATGTTAATACATTTATTTTACATAGGCTAACATACCTTGGGCGATTATCTGTCGGCTGCTAGCATTCATACCGAGCAAACCACTGTGAGTTTACAGCCCCTATTTTAAATGTTTTATGCTTTTAAAAACAGGGGTGTTAAACATAGAAATTGCATACTAACACATGCAATCAAATTATAATTGCTCTATTGCTTTTATACAACTGTTGATTGATGAAATTACATTTTCACAAACTGTTTTGGGAATTACACAACGTATCCTAGTACGGACCCAGACTTGCAATGTTTGCATAAAAAGACCTTATGACATACATACTGTAACCATTAGCTAGGTGACTCTAGCCACTGAGTATACAGATAGTACTATTGCCGTGACGACCCTCCTACGGTGGAGCGTATACTTAAATGTCCATTCAGGCAAACAACATAAGTTCTGGTTGTCGTTTGGTTATAGGGTTAGGTCGCGCTACTTTAATTTGTGAGGTTTAGCTCACCTCACAGGGGATCATAGTCTAAGAAAATTCCCACATACTTTTAGAAAGAACAAATCCTACAACTGTTAAATACCAGAAAACATACTGACAACTTGTTTTATACTGGTAAACAACCAGTTATATGCTTTTTAGGGTAACAACACTGCATAACTTGTATTTTATAAATGAATAAAAATTCATTTATACAAACTTGGTTTAACTAACCACGTACATATACAAACCTGTAAATTCACTCAACATATTTGTTGACGACTTTCTCTATGTTTTTCAGGAAATTAGCTGGGTAAGTAATCGCATGCATTCATGATGGACAACCCTGGACTACTTAGGATGCCACATATTGTTGGGACCGCTTTTGGGGATTTCCTTTGTATAACTGCAGACATTGCGGTCATACTTATGAAATCTTACTTTAAACTTATGTATTGGTGTTAAAATTAAAATGTTTTAAACTCTACTACTACTGTTACGACTTATATAGTCGTACTACTTTTGTAACAACTGTTAAACTTGGCATCCTTGATAAATAAAGTTGTGCGATAACTATATGCTCTGAGTATGTATGTATTTGTTGGTTGAAATACTGTTCGCAGCCCCGCCATGTCATTAAAGCTTCCGCACACTTAATTAGTATTGATTGTAATCACCATTTTGGCGGGGTGTGACAGTGATGGTTTGTGATGATAATAATAATCTCTGAATTTATTTCATTATACTTAATAAGGTAGGAAATCGGGTACGGGGGTCCGGGGGCAGCGCCCCTGGTAGCGGGGTCCAAGGGGTGGCAACCCCTGGCGGGGTCCAGGGGCAGAGTGAAAATTTTTAGGTCTCGACATTTAGTAAAATATGTGTTTTCTAGGTTCTGTTTCATGCGACACTTATAGCGTCACTTAAGGAAGTGACGCATAAGGGGCAACACTTAAGCAAGTGTCGGGTACAAGTGTCGGTATCAGGGTCATGCGTCACTAGGGTTAGTGTCGGATGAAATCAGAATTCAATTATAGGCGACACTTAGACAAGTGTCGCTAGAGGTGTCGGTTAGGAGTGTCGGGTATTGAATTTGCGACACTTAGGCAAGTGTTTGGAAAAAGGGTTTTATGCGGAATTTAGGCAAGTGACGCAAGATTAGGTTTTTAAGCGACACTTAATGCATCACTTAAGGAAGCGATGCATCATTGCACTGACATGTGCGACACTTACATCTGTTTGTCGGATTTTGGGCCGAAATCGTGTTTTCCGGTTTCCGTTTGACTTGAAACTTTTACCCAACCCATATTTGGACATTTCAAGCTTAAATAACCAAATTTTAAGTAAAATATCATAGATTTTAAGAGATTTTGAGAATTATCGGAAACTTACGAGTTAACGCGAGGAGAATCCGAAAAGATAGGAATGTAGATCATGACTCCGTGATCGTTTTCTTCCAAACGAGCAGAATGATTCGAGTGAGTTTGGTGGTGCTTTTTGATGGTTTAAGATGGTGGTGGTGTGGTGTTTTTTTAGAGAGAAAAGAAGAAAGAGAGAGAAAATGAGATGGTGAAATGAGGAAGTGTGACACCCGACGATTTAGGGTTATTGATTAACTCTCTAGAAACCCTAATTACGTGTGTTTAGTTTAATATTAGGCTAAATACTTGTAATTACTTGTAACTATTTGTATATTTTTATGTAAATATACACCCCCGTAATTGATTTATATTACGCTACATAATTAGTTGTAATTACGCTTACGCAATTTAGTAAAATTGTGCAAAACAACCAGACGGAGTCCGACACTGTATAAAGTACGACGTTGGTGAAAACATTTCTATAAATAACTTAAATCTATTTTTAGAAGTTATTTATCATATATTATTATTTTAATATAATAATACCCGAAAAACCTAGACGTTTCGATTAAAACGTCTCAAACGCAACAAAAATGCGCAAAACGCGCCCAACAATCGAACGAAAGTCAAAATACACTTTTTGAATCTAAAATATATTATTTAGTGTAAAACTATCAATTAATATATCGTGTCTTTAAACGATAGCGAAAAACGTCCAAATAAAACGTCACGCGATTTAGAATCCGTACAACGAACGCGCAAATCGAGTTCACTAAATTAACGAATCATTTTTATAAATGTTTTTCAAGTATTTAGAATGAATACTTCAAGTGAAAATATTGAAATTTAAATCGTTACTTAAAAACGCGCATTAAACGTTTAACATCAAACCGAACGAGAAAACGAACACCGCACGAAGCACAAATCGGACAAACAATAAAATGACCAAAATACCCTTGAGTGGGGCCCCCTTGGCCGGCCCCTTCTCCACCCCCCCATGGCTGCCCATTCCACTTCCTCACTAAAAACCCATCATTCCCCTTTTCTTTCACTCTTTCACACAACCTACATGCAACTACACTCAAACACTTCACACATTTTTCCTCCCTACCTTCCCAACTCCCTCTCTCCCAAAACATCTATAGAATTCCAGCCCTCAACTCCACCTAACACCACCATTCATCAAGAAATCAAGAGCTTGAAGAAGAAAATGAGCTAAACTCAAGAACATCATCATCATCTTCTTTTTCCTTTGTTTTCACCACCTCCATTCTAAGGATACCAACACTTTCTCTCTCTAAAACTGATTTCATGTGGTTTATTTACATGTTATAAGGTTCATCTAACACTAATATGTCCAAAATCTTGGTCAAAACACGTTTTTCATACACACATGTAAAGTGACAGATTCTGTCCCTAAAAAGTCATTTTAGTAAATCGACTATAACTTGAGTTCTAGGAAGAGTTAGAAGATGCATTTTTTGAAATTTACGTATTGAAAAGATCTACAACTTTCGTGTTCTACACTTTTCTCAGAAACGTACACGTTTTTCTCTACTAGTCGATTTATGGGACTGGTCTCGGTGAAAACAGAATCTGGGCTATGCATGGCCATTTATTTTGCTTCTCTATGAAGATGGGACCTAAAATTCTTAGAAAATATATGTTAGACACTAAACACTTAGTAGACTAGTTGGTAAATTTTGTGAAGTTTGATTTGGACCAGAAGTAGGTAAAATCTAGCGGCGAACCAATCCGACAAAGTCGTAAATATGAAACTTTGAAGTTTTTGAATGAGTATTAAAAACCGACACTTCGTAACGACTCCGACACAAACCGATAAATTATTTGGACTCTATTAACTAAAATTTGGCTTGTGTAAAAATTTCGGGTCAAACCGAGCCCGTTTGACCATGTTATCAAGACAAAAACACAACTGTTGACTTTGTGAGTTGACTTTGACTTGCGAACTGAAGACTTGCGAGTTGAGTTTGACTTGCGAACTGAAAGTCTTGCGAGTTGAGTTTCAATTGCGAACTGAAAGTCTTGCGAGTTGAGTTTGATTTGGGAACTGAAAGTCTTGCGAGTTGAGTTTGACTTGCGAACTGAAAGTCTTGCGAGTTGAGTTTGACTTGCGAACTGAAAGTCTTGCGAGTTGAGTTTGACTTGCGAACTGAAAGTCTTGCGAGTTGAGTTTGACTTGTGAACTGAAAGACTTGCGAGTTGAGTTTGACTTGCGAACTGAAAGACTTGCGAGTTGAGTTTGACTTGCGAGTTGAGTTTGACTTGCGAACTGAAAGACTTGCGAGTTGAGTTTGACTTGCGAACTGAAGACTTGCGAGTTGACTTCGCGAGTTGACTTTTTGACTTAGCGAGTTGACTTTTCAAGTTGACTCTTTGACCTTGAGAGTTGACTTTTTGACCCTTGATTAATTTTCAGAAAATCACATTTTAGACTCTAAATTCCGAGCCTTAACACGTCGGAAATATATATAAACATATATATAAAAGCAATAAACACCTACAAAGATCAAACCTTTATGATGTAAAATCATATATGAAACTCATATGCTTCGAGAAGTATACAACACGATGAACATAATAATAATACTTTGAATTATTATTACATAACCACACCAACGGGCCGTACCTGTTTTCCAAAACTCAAACAAAACAATCAACTTATTTGGACATACTAGTTGATGAACTAGCTTTAGGTGGACATAAAACCCCCACCTACCCGATTGGCTTAAGTGGACATTAACCCCCACTTATACAATCGCTATAGATGGTCTTTTGAGACATCTACTTATACAACCTCATACATTTAGGGCGTTAGGAGGTTGCACACGGGAACGAGAACACCCACTACTTGCTAATATATGATATTGCTTGTTACCTGCTCAACTCTGGTGAGTTTCATAGCCCCTTTTTACTGTTTTTCACTTGGGTTAGAATACATACAACTGTTTTATAAACTGCTTTATGATCACAAGTACTGGAAATAACTTTTTGTACGGATTGCATGAGACCTGAATAATCCACTAAAGTCCTCTACTTATCATAGTCATTAAAATTTGTGCGTGAGTATTATTGGATAGATCTATCAGGGTTTGACAAACCTCGTTCGGGCTAGTCGCGCTAGTCAACCCACGGGCGCAGTATTACTTGTGATTTAGAAGTGTATCGGATTAGTACACTTACCGGAGGGAAACAACGTTAAGCTTGACTATGAGACTCGTGCAAATGGTATACTTATATTGCTGTATGCAATACTTTTACTTGTCGTTGGCTAACGATACTTTTACTTATCATTGACGAATGATGCAAAACTTGTGAAATCTTGTGGATCATTTTAGCAACTAATTACTTAAACAAACCTATGAACTCACCAACTTTATGTTGACCTTTTAGTATGTATTTCTCAGGTAACCCGCCGAAGTAGGAAGCTTTTGGAAAGCTTAGCTCGAGTCGCATTGTTTTCAAAACAACAAGAGATTAGATTGCATGTAGCTGTATTTTTGTAAATTCAGTAATGTATTAGAAATCTCTAAACGGTTTATGCGAACTCCTGATATACTTTGTAAACATTTGAATTATTGTAATGTAACTTTTTTTTTTCAAACGTCTCATATAGAGGTCGTTTGCTTTAATTTTTGTGTTGTGATATTTAATTTGGTCGGCGCCCCCATTACACCTCCCACTTCCGCTGCCACGTGTTTGGGGGGTGCGACAGGAAGGAAGAAGGAGGTGGGGGTTTTAACTTCCACTTTTTCATTCCCTTATATTTTGCTCCGTGTGGTGTTCGTTTTCCAGATCGTTTAAACGTTAAATAATTATTTTATACGTTTAAATATACGTTTTAAAATACGAATATTTATTCAATATTTTTGTTGAAATATTTTACCAAATACTTAATAATTGAGTTATAAAATATAACTTAAATGGTTTCGTTTGTTTGTGTGTTTAACATTTTAATCGCGTGGACGTTTATTTGTACGATACGAACTAATTACGAAATATTATCAAAATAATATTTTGGATATATGGTTGTACTATATAATATTACATTATTTAATAAAATTGTTCACCAACGTCCGTATAAATTGAATCAAATTACATTCGATTTGAATTGCGTACGATTTAATCAAATCGCATAATTGTATATATTCAACAATATATATTTCGATACATTAATTAGCCTAACACATAACTAATTACATGTATTATCAATTGATTAGGCATTAATCACTAATCCTAATTTTGGCGGGTGTCACACACTGGGACGATTCGTAGTTTACAAAACAAGTTGTGGGAACAAATTGAAGCTAAAGAACTTTAAATTAAGCTTCAATAACACGAATAAATCATTCCATCATCATAAACACTTTGTAAGTATTGATTCTTTGATTCTCATAAACCTAGAAAATGGATTTTTGTGTATTTGATGAAATTAGTTTGATTAATATGCAATTGGAGCTTGTAATGCTTGTATAGTTGTTAGTTAATGTTAATTTCATGATTATAATTGAAACCCTAACCTAGAAATGATATAATTGAATTATGATCATGAATTAAGTTGTGGGTTTAGTTGATTATTCATGAAGTGAAGCTTGTGGTTATGTTAGAATTGTTGGTTAATGGCTAATTTATGATTTGTAACTAAACCCTAACTTAAAAATTGAGGAAAATGATGTATGATCGTAATTAAAGTTGATGGGTTTAGTTGATTATGCTAGAATCAAAGCTTTTAAGCTTACGTTATTAGTGTAAAATTGATAGTTGTTGTTAATGATCATATTAGGGTTGATTCATGATGATGATTAATAGTGTTCAAGCTAAAATGTGTAAAATTGATTAAGTGTTCGTGAAGGTCATAAGTATTATGATGAGTTTGATAAGTTATATGATGAATTAGGTGTTGGTTATGGCTAAGAACAGTTAATTATTAACCAAATAATGAAATTATAACATGGTTACTTAAGAGGTCATAAAACCTAGTATTGTGGTTTTGATGAATTATTGATATTTGAGGTTAATGACCTTGTTAAAGGTCTAACTATGTTAATTTGTGATAATCAAAGTTAATTAAAGTGATGTTGTAATCATAACTTGATAAGTGATTATGAAACATTGATGTTTAAAGTAGTTATTCATAATCTTGATAAGAATTACGTTAAAGTACAATAAGTAAGTGAATGATGTTATATTCATATTAAGACAAATGACTAACTTGTATTATTCTGTTGTATTCTCAGATATGGAGAAGACTCAGTGACATTAGACTACTAAGTGGACAACTGAGGTAGTCGGTGAGTGGATCTTTAATCCTCAGTGTGATTTAGTTGTAACAGATTTGGTTACAACGGGTAACGTATTATTACTGTGTTATTTTGCCATGATGATTATGGTTGTTAGTAATAATACTGTGGATGTACTTATTGGTCTGATATGTGGATATGTGATCACGTGATATAGTTGGCCTTAGGGAATCAGTTGTTATTGAGGTCAACTCGTTGGTTGGACTATTTGGTTATTGTGTGAATTACACAGGGTCTTGCTTCATTTGTTGTGTGTATAGAACCCGGGTTTGAGTATAATAACCATTAGCTATCGGTCTATTCTGTATTGGTCTTACAGATTATTGGGTAAGTGTTCTTTGAGAGTCACCGTGACAATAGGGTTTCTCAAGAGCCACCGATCCTCATTGTTGAAAAGTTGTAATGTGTAATTATGTGTTTACTGTTATTTGGTGTAAACAAAGTTGTTATGCTAAGTTGGTCGGTTGATTCCCCCACATTAAAACTTCTTGTAGATTATGGATATATTAGCGGGTGGGCAAGAAATTGGACGGGATGGAATGTTTGACGACCAACGTTTACTCTGATATATGATTCGGTTAAATCAAAATGTTTTATGGAGTTATATAACACCCAGTTTGATTGATGTCATTTAGTTTTGAAATAGTATGTACTAAATATGTAAAGATTATAAGTCAAAATGTTGAAATTTGGACTGACGCTTCTGATATATTATAATTAAATTGGGATGTAAAATGAGGGGTGTTATATAATAAACCAATGAATTTTCGTAACTTTGTAATAATGGGATCTTTCAAAAGCTTTTTTGACGAGGTTCATTCTAGGGGTGAGCATGAGTCGGTTCGTTTCAATTTTTTGCTAAAATCAAAAATTGAACCGTAAGTTCGGATTTTGAAAAATCAAAAATCATAACCGTTCGTTCTGTTCGGTTTTGGTTCAGGGTTTTTTCAGTTCGGTTTTTCGATTTATCCATTCGGCGTTTTTATATAATAAATTTGATAAAAATATGCATTGTATATACGTATATCTATGTTAAGAATAAACTTGAATTTAATATTAAACTTTATATTAAGGAAACTACTAACAATGAATTAATGTTAAATGTATACAATATACGATATGTAGCTAATAATTTTACAAATGTAGTAATACGTGAATATTTCGAATATAACAACAACACGCTTCATATTACTAGATATATTCATATGTATTATTTATAAAGTTGAACATATTTAAATTTATATACATATTAAATGCATAACTTATATATAAATAGAAAGTAACATATATAATATAAAGACTTCTGTTCGGTTCGGTTTTTGAGGTGAAAACCGAAAACCGAACCGATGGTTCGGTTTTGCGTAAATCAAAAACCAAACCGCCGGTTTTTAATTCGGTTCGGTTTTTTCGATTTCGATTTCTCGATTATTTTGGTTTTTAGATCGATTTTGGTTTTCCGTGCTCACCCCTAATTTATTCACATACTTTCTTGCTAATACTTACCTTAAGGTGAAAAGTAACATTTCAATTAATATATGATTAAATTGGCATCTTACATTTGTTATTTCAATTAATTTTCTCATAGAATGATATTAAAACTAGAATCATCTTTATACTTTTGAAGTGTAAAACCAATACGGAGTTTTCCATTATTTAGGGTATACATAATGGTAGAGTATATCCAATGATAGCGTTTTTCAAAATTTTTTGTGTAAAAAAGTTTTTGAGAAAGTTTTTTTTATTGTTGGAGCAAATATCTTATTATTGTAAAGCTTGATAAATATCAAGTGTTTGAGTAATTTTTTTTTTTGATTGTTTGTGTGTGTGGAGTTTGAAAAGAAAAGCTTTGAAAGATTTTCTTCAGTAGACCCAAAGCTTTTTTGTAAGACTTTTCTATTAATATGTCATAAATTTCACAAAAAAAACTTTGTTAAGCTTTTAATCAATGTGAATGCTAAAGGGTCGATCGAGGTGAAGTGACGTTAAATACATAGCATATTCTACTAATTTACTAGAAGCCACCAAGTACTTACGTAACAGTCAATTAGATTGAATTGATGGACATCAATAGGTCAAGAGGGTTTTATTTGACCGCATTAAACTTTATATAGTTGCATAGATTACAAATGCTTAGTGATAAAAATTGTATGAAACAATGAGATGCTAATCTAATAAGTTCATTCAATTTTACGTTGTTGTATGAAATACTATTACTTACTTAGACCTTTCGATAATGATTTGAAAATCGTTTTTTGAATCAGACCGGCAAGGGGTTCGGTTCCGGTTCGATCGGTCGGATCGCCGGCTCAAAACCGGCCCAAAAAGTTAAAGAAAAAAATAATCAAAACCGGCCCGGCTCCTTTCAACCGGATAAAATTGAAAAAATCGTCGATTCGTTGACTGGTCAAACTAACCCAAAAACCGGTTTTCAACCGACTGGAAACCCTAAAAATCCCGATCCGACCGGACCGATATAACCGGTTTTCAAAACATTACATTTCGATTAGGTCTAATTGTCATCGCTACTTTCTTGTATGCATCATGTCCACACAATTTTTCTCCCACCTAAATTCTACAAATATAAATATGAAATATTAGGTAAATGTATATAGTACAATGATGAATTTGTAAGCAATATATTAATTTTTTCTCAAAAATAAGGTAGGGGTGAGTTCTTTTAATAATGCAAAAAAAGTAGAGAATGAGAGAACCAATAAAATTGCTTAATTTCTCTGCAAAAACCCACTTTAATTTTTACCCCTATGGTTAATTATCTCACAAATCGTAAATCCATAAATTATAAAAATTACATATTCGGAACCTGCGTCTTTTTCTCTTCGATTAGAGATGTCATAAGCTATACTTTCGATGAAATTTTTTCTTCATTTTTTTACTGGATTTTACAATATAATCACATGTGATTTTTGATAAAAAAAAAAATTAAAATTCGTTCACGATTATTTATTCATAGTATATGTTATTTAACACGTGATTACAACTTAATATTCATCAACATTAATGGCTATAAAGAAATTAAAAATTGCATTGGTTTTATCAAAAATCACATGTGATTGCTAATTGTACATTTAATCACATGTGATTTGTTATATAATTACATATGATTTTCATTTAAAAATTGATATTTGATTAGCAATTCACCGATATATAATAATTCATGTATGATTTCAACTTGATTTTTACTTGATTGTATAATTCTTAGTCAATGATTTGAAAATCCGTATATGATTACTCTTTAATCACATGTAATTGATACTTTGATGTCCAATCGCATGTGATTACACCTTAGTTTTTCATGTCTTAATCTCTTTACATCATCAATGATTTGAATTTAAAGTTTAATTGAAAATATAAGCGGGTGTGATTATTTTTTAATGGTAAATTACATATGATTTCACATTAAAAGTTTCTAAAACCCCTAAAAAATGGAGAAAAAAAAACTTCGTCGAAAGTATATCTTGATGAATTTAGAACGAAGAGAAAAAGACGTTGATTCCAAATATGTAATTTTTATAATTTGTAGACATACAATTTGTAAGATATTTAGATTTGAAAAATAAATAAATGAAAATGAGTATTTAAAATGAAACAAGTCGATTAGTTACTCATTTTTAACTAATTAAAACCTACTAAGTTGTCGTTATTACCAAAACCGTTGCTTAATTTTCCACGACGGCGTGCGTTACGTGTCCCTGCACCTCAACCGGACCCCTTCTCTCTTTATTTCTTCCCTAAAACCAAACCAAACCAAACCCTACTTGCTGTTCTAATTATTACAAAATTCCCACTTTCTTCCATTTTCTTAATTTCTATAACATTAATCAATAATCAATTCCAATTTTACAGTCACCCAAATCAATCCAACCAACAAGAACCCCTATAGTTACTTCCAAAGCAATCAAAACCCTAAATTTATTCATCATACACATATTTCTCTACATTCCAGGTACGGGATCCAACACAACTGTCTCCTTTTCATGTTTGCTTACTTTTTTAAAGTCCCCCCTTTTTAGTTTTTACTTATCTGATCTGGATCTATTATTTCAGTTTTGATTATAAATTTCAGTGGCAAAACCCTAACCCTAACCCTAGTTTTAACAATGGCCGATGAGAAAGACGTAAAGAAGGAAGTAACTGAAGTGAAGGATGATGATAAAAAGAAGAAGAAGAAAAGGGGGATTTTGTCAAGAATCTGGAATGGATTGTTTAGATTAGGTGGAGGTGGTGATGATTTTGAAAAGAGATTGCAATATATAACTAAAGAAGAATCTACTATTATTTCTAGAATTAAAAGGAGATCTTTGAAATGGAGAAGAACTGCAAGGAATTTGATTATATTTTCTGTTATTCTTGAGGTAAATTCTTATTAATTAGCTTGTTGTATTTGAATCTATTGTATATATAGTTTGTAATAATTCTGATTTTTTAGGTTGAGTTGAAGCCTCGAATTCGAGTTTAAGATCTATCAGTGTGGAAGTTGTTAAAATATTTGCTATAATATAATTTTTACATTTGTGTTTATGACCTTTTATATGATAATGTATGTTGTATTTGAGTGACATTTTAGGTCTGCTAATCGTTTTTCTTATGGAATGTAAATTGGTGGTGTGTCTCATTTTTTAAAAAGCATACATATGTATGGTTACTGTGAAATAGTCATTCCAGATTCACCACTCTGAAGATATTACAAATGTCATATTGACACAACAGAAATGTATGCATTTTTAAAACCGTAAGCATTATCACTTAGTGAAAGTATATTGTTCTGCTGCAGTTTGTTGCAGTGGGTTATGCTATAATGACAACAAGAACATTGGATATGGATTGGAAAATGAGAGCGTTGCGAGTCTTACCAATGTTTCTTCTGCCTGCTTTATCATACGTTTTGTACTACGGACTTTCGAGCTTTACGAAATATTGTAAGTCTACATACATATAATCCTTCAAAACCCCTTAAGGTATTTACATTGTTCATTATAAAGCTTATATTTATATTGTAATTATTGAAGTGTTATTTTTGTTTTGGTTTTTCAAAGTCCCATTATTGCAGAAAAATAGTGACTTTTGATGTGCTGTCATTTAGGTGATCGCAGGGATCAGAAAAATTTAGAGAAACTTCGGACTGAAAGGCAAACAAAAATCGATGAGCTTAAAGAGAGAACTAATTACTACATTACTCAGCAACTAATTCAGGTACACATTGAAGCTGCTCGTGAAATGTTTGTACTTTAAAACAAATATTATGCTTATTTCCGACCCATTTTGCAGAAATATGACCCTGACCCAGCAGCAAAAGCAGCTGCTGCATCTGTTCTTGCATCCAAATTGGGTGCGGATTCGGGCCTCAAAGTGTTCCTTGGAGATGAGTCACAATTAAACGCGCATGCAACCGGGAAGAGCAGTGATGTTGAACCTCAACAATCTAGTGGTCTTAGGAAGCGAAATCAACCAAATGCTAGATCTCCTGGAAGCAATGTGGGCCAGCATTCTGATAAAGAGATGCTTCCAAACCAGGTTTCAGAGAATTCTCCACATGACCAACTTGTTGTTGAACATTATAGTCCTGCAGCTTTAGGTGGTCAAGATGGTGGTTGGATTGCTCGAATAGCAGCGTTGCTTGTGGGAGAGGATCCAACACAATCATATGCACTAATATGCGGCAACTGCCATATGCATAATGGTGAGTAAAGTTCTATTCACCTTGTATCTTTATGTTCACAACTTCGATTTTGGTTTGCAACTATGAGGTTGTTTGGATTTGCGCTCATGTTTTTCATAAAAATCTGATTTTCGGAATTTTACAACTTTAAATAACATAAGCATAGATGTTCTGTATGGCCCATTTTATTGCGATTGTTATCTGAATCTCATTATTTGGTATATCAGATAATCGTTTCCAAATCGCATATCCAAAGACTGTCTAAATTCATTGTTATATTGAAGTATACAATTCAGATCAAAGAATCTCAGAGTATAATGACACGGAAAATCCTATAATCTGTTTACAGGTCTTGCAAGAAAGGAGGAGTTCCCCTTCATCACTTACTATTGTCCGCATTGCCATGCTCTGAATAAACCGAAGAACTCTGGGTTTTCTTCAGATAGCATGTCCCCTGTTTCGGGATCTCCAACAACAATAGCAAGTGCAGATGTTAACTTGATTAAGCAAAATGACGAGTTGATCAGTGAAAAAGTTTCTGCTGCTAGCAGTCCTGTGGTAGCTGCAGGGGAGGTGAAAGAAGCAAGTGAGAAAAAAGTGGAGGAAGATCTTGCCAGTCAATGAGGAAGGACACAGATGATGCGGTGACAAGTGTTGTTTCAAGTTGTTGGAAGATTTGTAACGGGTTTTGTGGTTCCTTTGTTGTGTAACAAAAAGAATTTTGATGATGTATCATTATAGTGGGACATTGTGTTAATATACACAGGTAACAAATGTTTGTGACCACAGTTTGTGTTCATGTCAATTCTCGATGTTGATGTCCATATGTTTTGGGGACTTGCTTATTCTAGTTCATGGCTTCGGAAGTCACCATTTTTAAACCAGATACGAAGATTTATTGATAAAATTATGTATGAAACTGGAACGCACTAGTCTTGCATGTAAGTTACTGCGGAGTTTTTTTGAATCTAATACTTTACTCCTCAGATTTGCTGGAACATAGAACCACTGCCACTGGTATGGTTTAATACTTTGACAGGTGGTCACAGTTTTTTTTCAAGAATGTATTGCTTACAGATGTATAGTACAATAACACATCCTTTCAATTTGGTTTGTCTTCTGTTTTCGCTTTATCGTTGTTCTTTACTTGTTCTCTTTTTTCTTCCCCTAGTTTATTTTCTGTGTATTGTTCTCAAGATGTGCAAGGTTTAGTTGCACATGCAAGTATTGTCTCGTGTGCAACAATAAAAGGTGAACCGAACTACTGCAATATGCTGATAGTGTAATTACCACGTCTGAACATGACTAACACGACATTTCATTAAAGCAACGTTAAAAAAAGTTCATTTGTGTAGCAAGATTACAGATCTTTTGCTATATTGGAAATGGTTCCTGTAGGCTTTTTGTCCTTAGTTTGCCCACTACTAAAAATGAGCATATGACACCTCCCAATGGAAACATATTAAAGAACAACATTCTCTCTTCTTTTTTTCGAATCAGCACTTTGTCTGCCGTAATGCCAGCATCTAATAGCTCCTAGTGCGTTGGAAGTTGCAACATGGTGCAATGTGGTGTCCTCCGATATGTGAAGCTGTATATCATCAATTACAAACAATTTAAGTTTATCGGTTACAAAAATTCCTCAATCTAAATAACCACACGAAGATTGTGAAAACTACATCCGTGAAATACTCTCAAGAAAAGACACCCTACAGACACATGAATTTCCTGATGCGACTTTCGGCAGAACAGTTTTGTGCTCCAAAACTTTCTTTAATCAAAATTGGTTTATCAATGAAAGAGCGGACTATAAGCACAGAAGTTCAATCAGGGGATTTGGAGAATACTTTCTGTATTCAACAAGGGGCAGATTCGAGAATGGTAATTTTATAGTGGATTTTGTGCTCTACTCATCAGTTGGCAAAGTTGGGCTCTTAGCACAGATCTTCATTTGATGAAGTTCCAAAAGTTTCTTCTCAGGGTTACACAGTCCTGCATTACAAAATAAGTCCAAATAATCTGTATTATATACACGTAATTATATACTACTTATTATGTTACCATGTTCAATAGTTGTTAAGAACATGTGAGTTAGTGAAAATTCTTGGATTTTGAAACGAAACTGGTACACAGTCCATAAATTTACTCTGTTTTATCTTGTTAAAAGTAAAATGAATAACTCATTCTAGCTTCTAACATGTGTGATGCTGTATGATCTCTCGGTGTCTTATGGGAAACTTTACAACATCTTTCTGCTCTTAAATTGGGATTGGAAGGGCTATGATGAAAATAAAACACACAAACAATTCCATTTTAGGACTAACCAGAACATTTGGGGATATCCCATACAGAAATTGATGTAGCAGTACATTCGGGTTGACAAAGTTGACGATTATTTTCATGCTTCACATTCATTGCAAGCATCCATGCACCGATAGTAACATCCTCATTGCTGAACATCCGAAAACTGAAAGATATAAAGTAGAAAGTAAATAATCACCCGATAACGCACTACATGTCACTTAGTTTAACCTCATTCAAGATAATATATGAAAAGATAAAAACTCGCCTGTTATTTCTCAAGGCAACCAAGTTTGCAACAACATCCGCAGAAAGAGCATATAACGGACCATAAGCATGAAGAAAGTACTCTTTTCCAATCATATACCCTAGTGGCTCATGCCTACATATATCAAATATGTTAATGTTGTGCCGTAAAATTGTGTTCTAGTATACATGATATAACTTTCTTTAGACTAACCATTTTAGCTTTGGGTCAGTGAACACAGGGCCTTTCTTCATGCACCCAAGATATGTCTGTGAGTGATGACGCTCTTTAGCCAAAAGCAGCGAGAGACGATCTAACATTAAATGTAACTAAAAGATGAGAAAATTATACAGTTCTCACATCAATTATAAATTGAACTTTTTCTACATATCCTAGATTTTAGTGATGAATTGATATTTAGAATATACTCAAACACTACACAGAAGGTTATCAAATATTAATCACCTGGTCTTAAATATATGTCATCATCAGCTTTGACATAAAAATCAGAATCATAAAGTGCATATGCAGCTTTGAAGAAAGCTAACCTGTAATATACACACAAATTATAAAAACTCTCAGATAGTGAACGAAATTAGCTTATCATTACTCGTATTATTTACAGCTACGATCAGAACTAACGTTTTGTAAGGGAGCTTACTGTACTCCTCTTCAATATCCAAAAGCAAGAAATCATCATACTCTTCCACTTCCTTTTTAAGCTCAGCCATTTTCGATTTATCACGCGTTTTACCGATAACAAATCTGAAAGCCAGCCCAGTAGACTCTTCCAGCCTGCACAACATTCATAACTAGTATCAATTAACCTACATTGCCATGTTGAATCACGAAATGAAAAATCGAGAATTTATACTGTTCAAGGCCTTGGTGATCAGAAGGCATCCAAGTTTTTCGCAGCGATTTTCGTCTACCAGCGGATGCAAAACCAGTTTGAATCCCGACAAAAGCCATTACTTTATGTCTCTTGTGATCCAAATCAGAAACCAAACCACTCAAACCACCAGTAGCACTTTGATCCCAAGCTACAGATACAGATACAGGTTTTGAATGTTTACATATATACATCCCTGTGACATCTTGTTTCAGAATAACAATGCCGAATAATAAGAAACCGGCAAAACCGATTACAAAAGTTAGGGTTAGTGCGATTGATTTACGACCTAGGTTAGATGGATTACGAGTGTGGAAGAACTTCCTAGATGAAGGAATTGGCATTGGAAGAACCTCAGGAAAGTAATCAAATTAGGGTTTTGGTTATATGGTAAATGTGAATTGTGATTTGAGATCATCAATCTTGGGGGGAAACATCAGGGTTAGGAAATATTAGGATTAGGGCTAGGGAGTTATGAATTCGGGTTAGTTATGACGGTTGATTTTGTTGTTGTGGAGTTGCAATCAGTTTGGAGCATGAATAAATGAAGCTTTGCAGTTACTTCAAAAATAGGTGCCCTGTTTATGATGCGCCATGTAAGGTACACCAAAATTTTAATTCAATATTAATTCTAAACGCCACTATTTGGGTTGTGCTTAAAAGTGTGGTGCTAAATAATGGAGTATTAATTTTGGGCAAAAAAAATTATAAGTTTTTCTACTTTTATAATTTACTAATTTTTTTATAAATGTATCAATAAGATCATTATAATAACAGTAAAATGTTCAATTATTATTTGAAAATGGGTCAAAAAGTTATTATGAAACAAGGTAGTCAAATTTAGTAAATAGAAATTCGATTCTTTAGATTTTAAAAATATCTTCAAGTATTTTTCGAATCCTTTAAGTTAATATTTATATGATAGACTTCTAAGAACATCAAAGACTTCCACATCTTAAAAGATTTTAATTTAGTTCAAGACTTTGAATCAATCTGTTTTTTCATCAATTCATTCAAATAACGTTTTCGTTTCTTTAATATTAATTAAATTCTAATCAATTCAATTACATCTTTTGACGTTGATTATTATATCATATTGATTGGTTAAATATTAAAACGCCATGCAAAAAGAGAACCATCTCTCCCACCCGGTTGCAACTTTTATATCGCATATGATTCATTTACTTTCGGTTCTCGATACTGAACATTAAATAACTTTAGCTTATGTAACTTTCGTTTCATTTTATTTGAACTTATATAATGCAACTAATTCAATCATGGTTACAAAGACAACAAACGAGATTACACATAATAATTTAATAAACCCGCGTTATCGCGAGTCTTTCACCTAGTTCGATATTAATTCTAAACGCCACTATTTGGGTCGTTAGTGTGCTTAAAAGTGTGGTGCTAAATAATGGAGTATTAATTTTGGGTCCTCCTTTCAATATAATTTATTTATTTTTAAATTCATTTTTTTACCTTTCTGTACTTTTTTAAATCATTCTTTCTTACATCTGTATTTTTCTATACCTTTTTTTGTATTTTTTCATTTTTTTAATAAAAAATGGTATGAAAAGTGGATTTAAATGATATATAGAGGGGTCCTAATAAAGATACCCTCTTTTTCTCCTTTTTCTCATCTCATACCTCCTCCTACCCATCTTATTAATCAAATCATACTTTTTTTTTTACTTTCTGGGTATACCCTCTCTTTTTCTAATTCTATCTTAGATAAAACTAGACTGGAAAATGACTGAACTGGAATTATAGTGGACCTAGGGGTATACCCAGTAAAACTGGAGGTGTCTTTATAATTTCCCTACATAGAGACATCCCCTTAACTTTAACTTTAGATGGAGATTATTATGACTTAAGATTTTCGCGCATGTTAAAAGCATCGTTAAGAAGAACTGTGTTTAGAAAAAATTAAAAATATTTTCTTTTTACATAATCTTTACAGCTATTTTCATCCCTGAATTTATTTTTATATGTATTATTAAAAGTAACTTTTCGTCACAAAAGAATATATGGAAAAATATATAAATGCATCATTTCTTGGCATCTGATGAATGTATTTTGATGATGTAAATATCACATCGATCATCTAGAAAAACTTATTTTTAGTTCTTGAACGAAAGATTGGTGATGTTATCGATATAATTATTTACTTATCTCATCATTCGATTTTGTAATGCAGGATGATTTGACGATCATAACAAGATTACTAGATAAAATAAATCATATACTAGTAACTTTTTTTTTAATCAATCCTTCTGTTTTGGGTTATGATATATGCACTATTGAAATTGATAAATCCACTATAATTGTACACTAAGGATTTGTACTATACACACAATGACACAATTAATGCACAATGATCGTAGATTTATCAATTTCAGTCATGTAAATATTAAATACCGTTCTATTTAAAGTTGATTATAAAGTGTCAAGATTTTTGGGACAAAGTATACATGCTATCCAACAAATCAAAATATACACTTTTTTCAACTTTTCAAGGCTTGTGTCAACTGTCAAGTATTTTACAAAACTATGCCATTATTCATTACAATATCGATCACTGTAATTAATATTCTGTAGCAAATGTTCGATTGATTAATCAGTACTTTTCCTTTTTAACAAACGATCTCGAATTTGACCCGTTTTAATTACCAAATTATCATCAGTAAATAAGGAAAAATTTTGGCGACCAAATTGTACAAATAAATTTGAAGTAAAAAGTTGAAAATTTTTGGCGACCAGAATTTACATAACAATTTGAAGTAAAAAGTTTTGATGGCTACGCGAAGAGGCCAGAGGATCTGAGGATGGATTTTAATGAAAATTTCAATCTACTATAACACTTGAAGTTGCTTGATTAATCCCTACAGTTACAACATTGTGGGTATACAACCTTGACCAATTCGTGCGTACCTCCTTTTCTGGAACTGCCCCATTTGTGTGTACCTATAGTCGGGTTTTTCCCAACTTCTCGGCTAATAGTAATATTCCTTCCTGTGTAGTATCACTTATTGCAAATGACACTCGGCTAAGCTTCCTTTCATCATCACGAATTTCCTCCACTTGCAAGAGTTTACTCTGGTCAACCCAGGCACCATACTCACCAGACATAGCTTCTTCAAGATCACAATTTACAGCTGAAGCAAGAGCTTCCATTGCTGTATATATACATAATTTCTATTTTAATAATTAGGATTGACTTGACCCGATAGAATGAAGATGTGATATATTGGGTGGATCGCATACGTTGGGTAATACTGCTATGGGGTAAACAAATAACAAACCATTTTTGTGGCATGTCCAAAGGGGTTGGATAAGGTCGCCCATTAACATTCTTTTATTATGACCTTTGTAATCTAGTTTGATCTAGACAGAATTTTTTTTTCTATTATAATTTAATTTGACACAAGTGGTTTTGTGCATTAAAATACACTTTGGACAACTTTCAAACCTTGAGGCATATTTAGCCCGTTTCCTTTTAAGCTAATTTTTATTACCCGTTTGACCCTTTACAGATAACACACAACCCACATTGACCCATTCATCAGTAACTGGGCCAAAATTCCCACCTCTATTGGCTCTTTTAGGATGCAAAAAGTCCTTCAACATATGTGTGGTTCACCAAAAAAGAGCTTGCTTTCATTTCAGCCCTGGTACATAGGCTTCTTGAGCCATACAGATCCTGGGAAGACCATGAAGTTGGTTTTGTCCAGGCTCTTCTTTTCATTAGCTTCCAGGAGTGAGAAACCAAACCCCTTTATCCATGTCTCAGCTACGTCTGGGATGGCAGATACCACTAGTGTCTCAACTTTGTAGAACTTCAGCATCTGATGACACAACAAATGGGCCATGGTCATTTTATGTAATTTCATATTACCAACTTACTATGTTATGAACAAGATGCATAGCAGTTTATAAGCTTTTAGAAGTAATAAAGCTATCCTTAATATCAAGTATTAATATAAACTGCCAAATATTACTACCTCTTCAATGGCATTCATGAGCCGTCTACACATTCCTTGGCGCCTATATCGGCTGCATGTTGCAATGAGGGGCAACTCTGCTACCCTTCCTCCATGAATCCTCAAGGATGCTACACAAAGTAAAATGTCATCCTTCTCCAGTATCACCGTGTAGAATCCCTCATAATCAAGACGGACAAATCCTGAACTGCGCAACATCAAACAGAAAAATCATTTGGCAAAATTACTATAAAAAGAACTGTGACATAAGTATATGGAACTATGAGAAGCCATTGTCAAATGCCTGAAACGTGGAATGAAGACTCACCCCCAATTGTATAGTACATGGGGTATCATATGGATGCCTGTCCGCGTATCCACCATAGGAAGAAAGCATTCTTCCATTATTGTAAGAGCAACGGCTAGTTTTAGATTGCATTCCACCTTCAAGGCATTGAGATCCTGACCAGAATGAACCTTTTGGTCACCATGTATACACCTCAGAAGGGTCCATGCGAAACCTTCAGAGATTGGATTCATACGTCCAATCAGGGACTGAAGACCTGAATGGATCTGCAGGATATGGAGACTCTAGCTTATTGAAAATGTACAAGTAGTGCTTCTGAGATATTAGTGAATAGCAATAATGCATATTACCTGCTCACAGGTTTCTCCACAGAACCAGGTATGACTCTCCAACTTTTCGTCTATCTCATTCTCTTTGACGCATACTTCATGATCTGTTTACAAGCAAGACAGCCTTCAGAGTCATTCACAACAAGCAACAATCACGATTATGCACAGTTGGATTACATGGTTAACGTGTATCTAATATTATGATTTATGAATAATTAGTATATAAATAGCTCTCCCAAAAAAGGGTACAGAAATTTTACATATGTGTTTGCACTGCAAACATTTCAGAGCCTTAGAGACTGAAGCATCACTAGGATTGACTACATTTCCACAACTCCAGCAACAGCACGCTGAACAATACCAATTACCTTCAGGTAGCTCCTGGAGAAAAAAAAGCAATAATATGGATAAAAAAATTAACCACCATAAAAAACAACATAAAGCAGAATAATCAAGTCTCTACAGGTATTATTAACATTCACATATGTATGGGCTATAATAATTAAAAATCAGAAGTCCAAACTAACTCTGATGAATAATTGGTGTGTACATGAGCTATGCCAGTCTCAAATAAAAATTAGGTATGTGCACCACATCTATTAGCAAATGTGATTAATCAGCAAAATTCATCTTTTCTTTATTGTGAGGATGGGGCAGATTCCCAAACAGGTTGTGAATAATCAATTCAGGAGCATATCTACTGCTCTTTAAGATTGTGAGCATTACATTTAGCAGAATTAATACACAAACTCAAACTACCATGGTTGGCAAGTAGAAAATACTGCCTGGACAAATAACGTTGGAGATTCAGACTTTTTATAACCCATTGTGTTCTAATATCTAGAAGAAGACCAGAGTGTTGATGATTTTTTAACTGTATTTTGCAGAGGTAAGACTAGTCAGCACATAATCTTTACAAAGTCAATATAGAAATCATTAATCACCATAAAGTCTAAACAAAGGGTCACCAGTAAGCACTATACATGGCTTAACTAATAACTATACATGTCAACACTTATTCGTTGGAAAACCTTTTTATGAATGGTGATGAGGAAGTTTACTACTGGTGTTTCTTTTTAAGCTAAACTGGGTTTTTGCGAAAACCTACAGCCATGAATAGTTACAGATAGTCAGATGCCTAAAGCGTAGCGAAAGTTAGTTTCTGTTTTTGATTAATATATCTTGAAGAAAATAGAAAAACGAACCTGTGTAGTCAAGCATGCTTGATGAAACGTTGAGGGGCAGTTATCACAGCATATCAAATCACCTCCATCACCACAAAGGCCACAAGTATCATCATACTCGTCAATACCCTCAACCTGTACAACTCGAGTAGCACTCTTCCTAACATTGTATTCAGTTGACCAAGCTTCAAGTTGGCATAACGTGAATGATTTTCCAGACTGCATAAAAAGATCCAAACATGGACGCTTCATGCTATAACCAGCATGATTCTTGAATTCGGAGACAGAGAAGACCTTTTTACAACACTTGCACAAAATACCGTTGCGGGTTACTACACCACCCTTCACCACTAGATAATCCTGTGGGTTCCTGTACTGGATAGCTTCATTGACATGAATAACTCCAAGATCTATCAGCCAACACAGTACTGTTCTTACACCAAGCCCAGACCACTTCCCAGAACTGCGTGGAAGCAACCTACAACTGCCTTTTTTCCTCTTGTACTTCCGCACACCTTTTGGTGCACGAAAGTTCTTTTTTCTAGTAAATTGATTACTTACTATAGCTGAGAGTAGAAGGTCACCGACCTTACGATGACAATTCCCTCTTTTATCCTTTTGATGCTTATTTGACTTTTCACATCCTATTGAGCTCCTAGAACTTCCAGCATGGTTGACAGCACTTCTCACTGCTTTGACTTCTTTCCCTACTTTTAGATAGCGCACACTTCTGTCAATAAACACCACTTTCGCAAAGGGATCAAGCAAGTACCACCAACGAGCTAAAGCAATAGGACCTCCCAAAATTCTTAGTTCTTCAACTTCTATGAATGCATCAGAAATTTCAGACTGAAATTGAGTCAAATCAGTCCACCGCTTGCTACCACATGCACCACGAAAGTTTGCATCTTTAACTAACCTATGACCACACATTTTCCAAGCTCTACAAAATTCCCGAATAGGCCTCCCTTCGGGAGTTCTGAAAATATACTCCCCAAGTCCTTTATTCTCTGCAAGTCTGTTACGCTTACCGATTGCCCATCCTGCTGCTCTAAGTAAGCAATAGGCGTGATAACGCAAAAGATGTTTGAATTTCATGGTAGTATCTTTACAGGGAATTAAGAATTCGATATCATCTATTTCAATGAATGAAGATTTATTCCACCTTTTCTTGGAACCTTGAACTGGAACCGAAGGCTTGACTTCATTCTCTATACAAGATTTAGTCTCCGAATGTTCTTCAGGTGACACTTTCACGTGCTTAACTTCAACATCAGGGGCATTTCTCGTCAATAAGGCAAACTCTTCGGAGATGCCACCTCGGTCATAATCTTCCTTTCTGTTCTGAAAGTCTTCATGAATAGTCATTACCGAAACGTCACTGTCTGACCAAACCGGAATATCTACAAGGGTCTTCTCATCATAATCAAAATTTATTGATCCCGTTACATCATATCTTTTACTATTTTTAATATTTTCATGTCCAAAGAACACCTCTCTAAAAATGCGGTACTCATCCACTGAACCCTCGACACCATCATCATGGGAATTTCCAATACCACAGCTTGATAACGTCTTCATGGATCTGACGGAGTGCTCCTTCATATGAAGGATCTCTCTTGCTTACTTTATCAGATTCTCCACGGGTTTATGCATTAAACCATGACCATAACCGAACTATAATGTCAAGCAATCTGCAATAAAACAATGCCACAAAAACTTAATGCAGGTTGGCGTGCACGAAGAGTTAAGGGCAATACACCAAAATTATATGAAGGTCATCGTACTAAAAGACGTTAATGTCAAGATCTATTGCTATCTCTAGAAACAATTCTTTACGGCAATAATCACATTTGGGTAAATCTAACTTTTGCTAGATCATACTTTCCATATTTAACATCACCAATAGTCCCCATTGGCACTTGACACTTCTACTATTAATGTTTTAAATATAAGAATCAGCAATTGTGATTCAACTTAGCAAATAAACAGCCACATAATCATATACTCCATAAATGTTACTCGTATCAAAATTGTGCATATATACACATCAACTTAACATGAAAATATTTTACCTAAATCGGAACAACAATACAACCCTGCTAAATTCATCAATCCGAAGATATTTCAAGTAACATCTAGCTAAAATATGTATAATAGACACATACAACATATATACATAAAAACCCACAGATAAAATACATAAACAGAACAATATTACATTACCTAAATAGGAACAACAATGCTACATTGCAAGATCATCAAATCGAAGATATTCCAGTAACAATTGGCTAAGATAGCAATTACATATACACAAATACAAAAACAAATATATGTATATACCTAAACCTGCACATAAATCGGAACAACAATCCTTCACCGCTAAATTTATCCGCATACATATCCAGTGACATTCAGCTTATATAGAGGAAACAGATGTATACAAATTGATAGATATCCTAATTCCACAGATAAACAAACAAATCTAACTTGAATACATTATACCTAAATCGGAATTCGGAACAACACTAAAATTCATCGATCCGAACACAGTTCCAGTAACATTCAGCTAAAGTAAGTATATAGATACATGCAAATCAGTAGAAAATCATACCTTTGGACCGCATTTCACGTGTGAAATCGAAATTAGGGTTTATAGATGCAGATGAGGTAAGAAGCAAATAAAATGAGGAAAATTAAGCATCACTTGCGAGAGAATTTCACACACTGCTAATGACTATATCAGTAGAAGTGAATGAGAGATTTTGTTAATCAGATCCTGATAATGATGATATGGTGATGGTGTGACGTCGTTTTATGCTAGTTGCAACATTTTTATTCATAACAAATTTAGATATGGCGGTGGTAGTGGAGTGTATGATGAGAACTATTGTTTGATCTATTTTTACTTCTTCTTTTTTCTCTCTCTCTTTTTGTCCTACATATTTTCGTCGACAATTTTTTATTTTCGTCGACATTTTTTAGTCTTCCTCACTTACCGATAAATATGGTAGGGATGACAATTTCCGACACGACTCGAAACCCAACATAAACCCGAATTGAAAATATTAAAGTTGGGTCGAGCTTTTTTGACCTGCGAACCCGTCAACCCGAAACCCGCTAACTCGACTATTTTCTGAGTCGAGTTTGGGTCACTTAATAAGTTTTTGGGTTGACCAGACAACCCGAGTAGTTAAAAATATATAAAAATTATTTTAAGTATAATAATTTAATATGTATACTGGTGTTTTAGTACTCCCTCCGTCCCACCCCAAATGTCCACCTTACTATTTTGGGTTGTCCCAAATAAGTGTACACTTTCACGTTTTAACCAATCGAAGGGACTTTAGTGGGTAGCTATGTTATTTGATTGGTGAAAATTGTAGTTAGTAGAAAATCCTAAAATTGTGTGCAAAGTCAAAGTGGACACTTTGAGTGAGACGGAGGGAGCATTAAATTTTGATGTAGATAATACAAGGTGATATGATTTATTAAATTTTATAAACATTTTTATGCTTATTAATGATAAATTATAAATTTATAGGTTGAACTATAAGATATATTTGACCCGAAATTGATCCGTTAACAAAAAATACCCGAAAACATGTTGATCTCACAAAATAAATAGGTAATCTGGGTCGGGTCAGGTTGGGTTAGGGTCGGGTTGAAATACTCAACCCGATTAGAAAATCAGGTCAGGTTTGGGTCGATTACTTCGGATCCGACAACTCGATAACCCGAGCGGGTCATCTCGACCCAGCACGAATTGCCACCCCTAAAATATGGTATTTAAAATTTTAAATCATATAAAATATACTAGTGGTAGACTTCTATTACGCTCGTGCTATTTTTTTATTAGGTTTAGATCACCCTATGAGTTTTTGGATTGACCTGACAACTCAAATAAACTTTAAATGTAGTTATTAAACCAAAATGTTTAAAGATAGGTTAGTATTAGATTTTTTTAATAAACATACTAAGTAATATAATTTTTTACGATTTTATAAACATATTTTCTGTTTATTAATGGCAAATCATAATATAAATTTAGAGATCGATTCATATGACTCATTTGACTTGAAATTAACCTGTTAACTTAAAATGACCTCCGTAAAGCTTCAAATAAAAAATATAGAAAAGACCTTGAAAAACAAAAACACGTCGATCTCATTAGATAGACGGGTAACTTGGATCGGGTTAGGTTGATTTGGGTTGAAATAGTCAACCCAATTAGAGAATCCGATTGAATTTGAGTCAGTTATTTGTAACCCCTCGAATGTGTTAACTTGATCTGACCTGAATTTACACCCGTAATTTTAACCAAGTCGTCAATTCTAACCAAGTCATTGCGTGATGGTAATGATAATGCTAATAATGTAATAAAAAAACAATAATGGCGAGTTAAAGATGACCCCACTGGACTTGGTGTGAACTGTGAACGAGCAAGAAGTCGTCTATATCTGCCATTAAAAGTCAAATCATATATGTTTCCTGTTCAAAATTTTCCTACTGGACTTTTATTTCTCCTCTTGTTCTTCCTTGTTTCTTTATTGACCTTCATATATCTTCACAACCCAGTATTAAACTTCATTACCATGACTATTTAAATGGTGAGTTGTGTTTTATTTTATCTTCTTCTTCTTTTCTTTTTTTTCCAGCTGTACTTCATTTTCTTTTAGGCAAGTTAACCATATCCTCTTTCTTTAATTATGTGATTATTATATTTAAAAATTTAGTTCATTTAATTTCATATCTATCTGTTGTTTTCTCTGGATGTATACATACCCTTGTACGGATAAACTAGATCTTTCATTATTTTGATCCGCTTATTACATGTTATTTTATTAATGCTTATCTGATAGTTATAGAGAATTGGTCATGTTTATGTATGTTCTTGATACCCAGATTTTGTTATAGTATGATTATGTAATGTAATAAAATGCTACTTTTTTGTTTTATAAATTTGTAATCTTTTTGTGCTTATAGATATACAGGAGTTTGACATAATTTGCAAGTCAACATTGATAAAACTCCTGTTATGACTAAGTTCGCTTGCTGTTTTGGGAAGTTAGCTTCCCCAGTTAAAAGAGGTACATGGCTGAACTTTTTAATTTTGAGTTTCATATATTACTAGTTAAGGTTTCAAATACCGTTTCGCTAACCTTTTATATGTGTGTTTTTATATTTCAGCGAACAATCGGGGGAACAATGTTGATGTCAGTGTAGGTAATACCACCTACTAAGATCATACACTTTGGATTGGCTTTTAACTATTTAGTATGACTTTGCACATTATATCTTGGTAAAAACATCTTATTAGATATTATTATCTGAATGCAGAACTTTTGGATGTTGAGAATATGAGATTTTATTCATACAAAGACTTGCGATTTGCTACTCAAGATTTTAGTCCTGAAAATAAGATAGGGCAGGGGGGTTTTGGTTCTGTTTACAAGGTAACTTTTAGATTTTGTAAGAGTTCCGTTCATTAGATTTTGTAAGAGTTCCGTTCATGTGTGTATTAGTGGATAGATTATCAAACTAATTAATGGTTTTTTATACATATGTTTAATGATGTTTAGGGGGTTCTAAAAGATGGGTTAGCAGTTGCTATAAAGGTTCTTTCTGATGAATCAAGGCAGGGCTTGCGGGAATTCTTGACTGAGATAACTGTTATATCTAATATACAACATAAAAACCTTGTGAAATTGCATGGTTATTGTGTGGAAGAAGATCACAGAATCTTGGTTTATGGTTACCTTAAAAATGGTAGTCTAGATCAAACTCTACTAGGTATTTAAACGGTTTTTCATCTTTGATGCAGTACTATTCTTTTTGGTGTTCGCTTATTTGTTTATTTATTTATTATTATCATAATTTGTTTACCATGTTTAGGGAGTGGTCATTGTAGCATTAAATTCACATGGGAAATTCGAAGAAAGATTTGCATAGGTGTCGCAAAAGGGCTTGCTTATCTTCATGAAGAAGTGCAACCTCATATTATTCATAGGGACATCAAGGCAAGCAATATTTTGCTTGATGAAGATTTTACACCGAAGATTTCAGATTTTGGTCTAGCAAAGCTTTTCCCATCTCATCTAACTCATGTTAGCACACGTATTGCTGGAACACAGTAAGCTCAATACCTCACATTATATATTAGTAGAACATCTAACTCATGTTATTGATGACTTGCCTCTTCAGAATAAGGTGACCTAATGAGCTTTTAGAGTCACTCATTCATATCTAATGGCTTATGTAGATACTTGAACTTTTTGGCAGTATCGAACTTATATCTAATGACCGTTTGAGTGTGGCTGCCTTTTTAGTATCCGACTTGTATTAGGTTTTAGGTAGAGGTGGGCAGGTGGCTAGATGGGCAGGTCGAGCAGGTTAGGTAATGGGTCAAAATGGGTTAGGGTTGTGATAAGTCAATTTCTAGGGCATGACGAGCCAGGTTGGGTTGATTCACCAATAATTATTTTTCTTATAAATGTTAATTATGATTACATATAAGTACTCTATTACAGTACAATATTATCAAATCTTTTAATTAAACCATTTTAAGCTGTATGCATTGAAAATGGACCTGGGAATCTTTCAATTCATTTGACCAGTTTCAGTTAAATGACATGGTTTTCTTTCAGGTAAATTCTTTGAATTTCTCTATTACGTTTAAATAATAAATGGGTCAAAGTTGGCATCTCTAGTTGTAGGCCTAGGTGACGAGTCTCTTTCCTAGTTTATCAAGTTTTCCTTTGATTCATGTTTCATTATTATGGTATTGATATATCTGTATTGGCTCATTGCAGAGGCTATTTGGCCCCTGAGTACGCAATACGAGGCCAGTTGACCAGGAAAGCAGACATATACAGTTTTGGTATTTTGCTTTTGGAAATTGTTTCTGGAAGACCCAACCAAAACAGGCGGTTACCTGTTGAAGAACAATATCTTCTTGAAAGGGTATGCAATCTTCATTCAAAAATGCTAGTGTTAACTTAAAATCGTTTAAAATGTACCTGCATTTAAGCACAAAGAATGGGATCAATGACGTGGCATACACATGTGAATAGATGACGTGGCGTAGTGACATGGCTAATATACTCTATCACTCTTTTCAGGTATGGCAACTATACAGGGAAGGGGAGCTAGAAAGATTAGTCGATACTTCAGTAGGAGAAGATGGTGATATATATGAAGCTTGTCGATACTTAAAAATTGGTCTTCTTTGTACTCAAAGTCTTCCCAAAAGACGACCATCCATGTCTAATGTCTTGAAGATGCTAAAAGATGAAATTGATGTCAACGACAAGGATTTATCTGATCCGGGATTATTATCTGAGCTAACGAATTATAAAACCACAAAAATTAACACGTCGGGTTCATCGTCTAGCATGTCAGGAAAGCAAGAGGCTTCATCCCCATTGTATGGAAGCACACCAACAACATCATATGCCAACATGACCTTTACAACAATCACAGATAGATGATTTTGAATACCTTGATATGGAAAGGGCTGTAGATGTGTCATTTATTTTTGTAAATATATATTGAGAGTGCAAACATCATTTTATTTTGTTTTGGTACTTGATTTAGGTCCCAAGTGTTTAGATGGTTTTAAATTGAAGAGAAAATTGTTATATTTATTTGTTGGATGATATATACGAAGAGCAATTTTGTTATCTCCGAGTTCGGTCTAGATTGATGATTATGTTAGCATGGACGTAATTCTTAACATCTTGCTATATTTTTAGTGGTATTTAGTCTTCATTCCTCCCCCACCACCAATAACCCTATCATACGAGTATATTAGAAGGTTTAGTGCGTGTTGTTGCTTGAGTCGCAGTTAGAGCTTATTTTTTAAGCTGAAACTTATTGTTTTATAAGTGTTTGACATAATAGTTGGAATTTAAAGATGTAAATTAACATAAAAGAACATGCAAAATGTATATGATAAATATTTTCTTAGGGGTACTTAAGTAATTTCTTATTTTATAAGTTATAAGCTTATTTTTAAACGCTACTCCTAGTAGTTTATTTTCCAATAAATTGTTAAATTTTGGATAACAATACAATGCATAAAGCTTGAACTTATGAATAAAAATAAGCTTACATTTAAGCTCCAAGCGTATGACAAACACAAACTTATGATGAAGGAATTTTAAAGATTTCATAAGTGCTTTTTTTTAGATCGAAGCCTAAAAGTTGGATGATACATAAAATGCAAATGATATAAACACCCGACATTTTGCCATTGATTAAAAAATATAACATAAATACTTTTTACAATTATATCCTAATAAAGTTTTTCAACCGTAAATAGAACAATATTATACAACTATAAACATAGTTGTTAAATTCTTACGATTCACGAGTCGACTCTTACGAGTCGACTTTGAAATTCAAAAAACGAGGCGACTCGTACTCCGAGTCGTAAATGGCTTTGACTTTTACGAGTCATTTATTGACTTATCCGAGTTGTGGGTGACTCTTACGAGTCTTGGGCGACTCTTGCGAGTCAGAAACCAGACACACGTTTAATGTAATATAATAAAAAAATATAAAATGATAAAAAATGATATGAAATGACTAATAATCCATTATAAATTAAACATGTGTGTTATTTAATGACTTTCATCATGTTTTACTTCAATTAAGGATAAAAATCTAAACAATAATATACATATACATATAAATATATGTATTTATTGTAAAATTATGACTTTTACGAGTCGAGTCGAGTCACGAGTTAAAAATCAATACTCCGAATCACGAGTCGAGTCACGAATTAACAACGATAGCTATAAAAACAACTAAAAGAGAGATTGCATTTACTTTGTAAATGTAAAACCTAACACAAACTCTTTTCTACTTATATTTATTATTTTGAATCATTAACGATTGAATGACTTTTCGACACTATAGCAAAAGATTCATCTAACTTTTCTGTAAAATCACTTGCACAAATTTATTGAAATAATCTCTATTAAAAACTCTGTATAACGAATGAAAATTATACTTCTGAATATTTGATAACCCGTCCATGATACATTTTTTTCCGTACGTCACCAAATATGATTTTATACATAGTATAACATTATAAAAGAATATTTAGTTGTGTATGAAAAAAACAAATAGGGTACCAATCAATAACCTTGCCGAATTGGTACATACTTAATTGAATTGTTAATATCTATCTATACTTATAAAACAAAGATTTTTCTCTAATTTTTAGATATGCCACAACATAACATTTCCTTTTCTTTAAAGTCTCATAACTTGCCACATCATCATATTAGTTTTTTCTTAAAAACCTTAATTATTAATTACTAAGATTATTATTAAGCCTCATAACTTGGCACATCATCATATCTTTTTTCTTAAAAATCTTATTTATTAATTACTAAGATTATTATTTATCAGTTATACTTTATGATAATAGCCTTTAAAATTCCTATCTTATTTTTAATATATAATCATTTTTAGCTACATAAAAAAGATTCTTTTTCTAATCCATATATTATACATTGCATTTAACAAATATTATCATCATCAACTACCATATTTTAAGAAAATTAGTTCTAAAAAAGATATTTGAAATTTATTATTTTATGTACATTTTGGTATATATTACTATTGAATTTCTGTGATAAATTTTAAACTTTCAACAATATTAAGATACAGTTAAAAACCTAAAAAATACATTATTATTATTATTTTTAATTATCTTGCATTGCATAAGCTCAACAAACGTATTAAAACTTAACACAATAACTTACAAATTAATTTAATTGTATCATGTATTCAAACTTAAACGTAATAACATACAAACTAATTTAATGGTATTATATAAATGGTCGTGCATCGCACGGGCTCAATGTTTAGTTTTTATATATAAAATAAAGTTTTTTAATTACTATTAGAGCGTATTATTTTAGTTAACGATTACGTGTTATTAATTTACAAACTCTTGAATATTGTTTACAAAGAAGTTTGGTTTATAACTTTATAGATTGATAGTGAAAAGTAAATGAATGATATAAAAAATATAGAAATAAACGGTAAGTAATTGGTCAACACCACAAATTAATTGTGCGATCGATAACATCAATTATATGCCCATTAATATATTCGGATACTTACAAATTACTATATAACTGTACTTTTTAAATGACCGTGCATCGTATGGACTCAATACCTGGTTAATAATAATTCTTGGCCATCAATATAACTCTGCTTTATTACTCCGTAAATTTTTCAGTATTTTTTATTTTGAACAAAATCATTTACAGTACTATTTACTGTTTTATTTGATTAAGCAAAAGAAAAAAAATTAAGAACCGATATACTCATAAAATACCTTACCGACTCATTCAAAGGGCAATTCTGTCATTTAGTGTTATCGTCTAGAAAACCATCATCCCCTAAACCCCGAGTCACATAATTAGGGTTTAAAACGCCCAAAATCCCCAAACTCAGAAACCCTCAAAAATGGCGACTCGCGTCCTTCTTCGTAGTCTTCTTTCATCCGCAAATCAAACCCTAATCCATCAATCCTTCACCAATTCTTCATACCTCCTACGTTTCCGGCCTATTATCACTCTCGCCGCCGCTAATCTCTACCAGTCTTCCGTTACGGCGACAAATGTCCGTACTTTCTCAACTCGTCAGACCACGTCATCTCTAAACGATTCAAACCCTAATTGGTCCAATCGTCCACCGAAGGAAACGATCCTTCTAGATGGTTGCGATTTTGAACACTGGCTTGTTGTTGTTGATAAACCTGAGGGAGAGCCAACTAGAGATGAAATTATTGATTCGTACATCAATACCCTAGCTAAAGTTCTTGGCAGGTAAACAATAATTATGGTTCATATATATACATAATTATTTTTTATCTATCGTTAAGAGTTAATTATTTGATATATGTTTAGTGTGAAAACTTGATTATATGTATTGTATTGTTAAGAGAAGAAATGATTAAGGAGGTGATGTTAGATTGTGTATATGCTCCGTTGTATATTAGGTATTTGTATTAGTTTTAGTGTGCTGTGCAATTAAGTGACGCATTTTGGTTCTGTAGCTACGATGAAGCAAGGATGAAAATTTACTCGGTTTCAACAAGATGTTACTATGCCTTTGGAGCACTTGTGTCTGAAGAAATTTCTTATAAGCTCAAGGGTAAGTGGATCTTTTGAGTTTTAAAGTCATGTTTTATTTTTTTGTTATTAGTGTGATTGTATACTGAATGAATGGCTTTTTGTTGTATCTATTAGAGTTACCTGGAGTTCGTTGGGTGCTTCCTGATTCGTACTTGGATGTTAAGAACAAGGATTACGGAGGTATTACATTCTATTGATTGTTTTAGCAATTTCTGCCCGGTCTTTTGTATTGAATCCTGTTGGATCCTTTCTATTATGAAATCATTTATGATTAATCGGTCTCCTTTCTCAATTGTGAGGATAAATGGATGAGACCCTGGCAAAAAAGGAAAAACTTTTGGCAAAATAACTGATTTTTTCTTTTTTTCTAAATTAGAGTTTTATTTTTTTAAATAAAAAGAAAATAATCTTTGTAGTTCATGTATTGATTGCCATATCTCTAATTTTCGGTTTTATGAACTTGCATCAGGTGAACCATTTATCGATGGGAAGGCTGTTCCATATGATCCAAAGTATCATGAGGAGTGGATCAGAAACAATGCAAGGGCCAATGAGAGGAACAGGAGAAATGACAGACCTCGCAACTTTGACAGATCAAGGAATTTTGATAGAAGAAGAGGTGGACCTCCCAACAGCGGAGGTGCACCGCCTAGCAACATGGTCGGACCTGGCGGACCCTCCAACATGGGAGGTGCACCGTCTAGCAATATTGGGGGACCTGGCGGACCTCCCAACATGGGCGGCCCACCCCCTGCAAACATGGGCGGTCACCCACCTAGCAACATGGGAGGAAGACCACAAGGTGGTTATATGGGAGGTCCACCTAATGTTCAAGGAGGTCAGCCCAACAACAACTGGAATGGCCCACCTCCACCCTACAGCGGAGGGCAGTCCCCAAACATGGGAGGAGCAATGCCGCAAAACAATATGGGAGGAATGAGGCCGCAGAACATGGGTGGAGGGATGCCTAATAACACTCCTAACTACCAGCAGCAGGGACAGTATGGGCAAAATAGTGGAGGAATGCCATATCAATCTGGGTCGGGTCCCAACAATTATCCTCCTAATGTAGGTGGTGGAAACCCTTACCAGAGACAGGATGTTCCGGGGAGAGACATGCCTCCTGCAGCCAACTATGAATGAGCATAAATGGATGCCAAGAGGCTAACTTATTCCAGTTATTGTGATTGGTGTTCGTTTTACTTTTAGGTGATAAGATGGTTTTTACCAATGATATATTGCTTCATCAGAATTTGTATTGTCATGCATATCTGAGGATCTGGTAGCAGACTTATCACATATTGTATAGCTTAGTAACATTATCTGTGCTGCATCTAGTCTTGAACTTATTGTTTCTACAGTTGCATTTTGGTATGTGGATTCTAATATGTTATTGCAGCTATGAGCATTATGTTTGCTGGTTGGTTTTTGTTTCTGATTTTGACATATTCTTGTTAGGCATTTTTAATAGCTTCTCACAGGTAACGTAAATCTATGATGGTATTATGCGACTATGGTTCCAATAGGCAGACATGCTTTTCATTCCTCTGTATACTATTCTTTGTCTGAGCCATAAATTGTAACTTCTCATTTCCCTTTTTTCTGTCTGTGGCTGCGTATTAGTATAGGTAAGTACATGTATTCTCAATTTTTTCCCAGAGTACGTATTACTATTCTCCTCCCAAGACATTTTGAATGTTTTAAAAAAAGTCTTTGCCTTTGATGTCACAACAGATAATTCGTGTATAACATGAATAATTCACCAGTTGCCTTCAAAAATTATAGTTCATTTTTTATGCTACATTTGAAATGAAACGAAACAATGAGTACGTTTCATGTATGATGAGACTTAGTTTTGCATCAGATACTATCTATGAAATGACCATGTAAAATTATAAACGAATCGTTCACCGGTAACATTGATTTAGCAAATCAACCAACAACTGATTACAACTTGTTTGAATGATGAGAGATCTGAAAGGAAAGGAAAGGAAACAGAATTCGAAATCCGTCTAGCTTCATGGCATTAAGAGACTAACAACACTACATAATCGTTATAACTTATATATGTTACCCTAGACCATATAATGCCTTGGTGATGACCCTTCTAGCCTTGTTTGTCATAGCCTGTTCGCCCTTTTCCTGTCATGCATCCTACTTAGATTAGCACATTGCAAAAGAGTTTTTTCCCGCCTTCATGTAAGTGAATCATTTTACATGGGCTTCATTGACCATGTATGTTTAGCACTTGGCAGTTTTTTAAGATACTGCCAACCCTTCCTAACTTTCTTGATGGACTTCCAACTTTATTTATTTTCTTATTATTATTCGTTCCATTTTAAATTGCTTAGAATTTGCATATCATGTCAACATATATAGAATACTCGATGAAAATAAGTAAGATAAATGGCAAATATTGAAAAACTAACTGACCGTAATAATTAAAAGGTGAATAGTTGAAAATAAACGACAGTGAACATGTCACTTACATTTGAAAACAATAAACGTAGTGTCACAAAACTACAAGTTTAAAAATGATGATGAGGATCGGGACCTCCGGGGGCAAGTCTTGTGGGAACGTCTTCTGACATCGCCCTCCTCCAGTAGTACTGTAATGTCGACTTGTTAAACCCATGTTTATTCAATATGATACGTAAATCTTTTCTAATGCTCATATCAATGGAAGCGTTGTTTAACAAACGTGCGCCTCGTGAACCTGATAGACAAACGAACATAAGTACTAGTAGCATACAAATGGTGAGTTTAGAAATATAGGCCATTTGTTCAAAAAAATGGGATAGTTCAACAAGCAAAAAGAGTCGCTTATATAGAGCAAAAATAAGGGACCCGAGACAAAAGTGGGTTAGTGGGACTAATATATCTATGTTTTCTCGTTTGTTTAACGTTTATATATTTTGCAGATTACATAAAGAAAAGAAGTACCTTGGTTTTAATAGACGGCCACCCAATTCGATATCAGATTATTGTACATAATATATTATACTTTTCTATATTTGATACTATAATGTTTTACTTCACATGTCGACTAAATACAATGGATTAACTATTTAAATGTTCACATAAAAGATACTGATAGTTTAATATGTAATATGCAAATATATCTAAATATAGGCATGACATCTTCTAGGTCAAAACTTAAATAAAGTTTCGAATATTTTGAGGAGAATGAGGACTAAATGATATCAGTAATTGATTTTTGTGATCAACAGTCAAGATTTGATGTATTTTAACAAACTGCATTTATATTGATTTATAAATCACTCGAAATCAGGGGCGGATCCAGAAGAGAGACAAGGGTCAGCTGTCCCATGAATTCTGAAATTGTGAAAAGAAATAATTTTGTTAAAAGTAATTAGCGACGTTTTAAAAATTATACCCCTTAGAAGATAGTAAATCCCCCCCCCCCCCCCCCCCCCCCCCCCCCCCCCTATTTTCCTAGCTACGTCTTTAGTCTAAATGTTATTGCTTTTTATGCTTCGTATATGTGTAGATTAGTATTGACATGAATAATTGTGTGATTTCTTCTTATTGTGGTGATTGATCTCAAAAGAATATTGATAAAAAATACACCTTAGCATTCTCATAGAAAAAAGTGGTGGAACTTTTGGTTAATATCTAGTCACCCCTTGCGTTTTCTTACTTTCTTAGCAATTTTTTAAAACACATAATAAGACATAAAACCCTTTACCGGTGTGTTTTACATGATTATATTGTCATTATCAACTGAGTTATATTGTCGTTTTGGTTTATGCCAAGTTTGTCTTTTGTTTGCAACCATGGCATAAGATTAAAAAGATAATTAAATCTAACAGTGATTAACTTTTGTATAAAAGTTAAGAGAACTTTTTAAGTTAAGAGAACTTTTTAAGCAAGTCTTCATAAATACATGATACATCCATAATCCGTACGGTTAAATTTGTTTAGTTGACAATATGAACTCAATAAAATCTTGAGTATATAGTTTGCCTCTTGATATGAACTAAGTTGCAAGTGGACTACTTATCATAAATTTAGGGGTACTCGACAACCTCATCCTATATTCCTATGTCTACATTATCTACATTTCCCATTTCAAATATCACATCATGGTCCAATATGTAGTCGATCAATCTACAATGTCACTAAAACTTATAAGAACATGTTATACGGAGTATATTTTTTCATATAGCAAATCCGAGTTTAAGTTCATGATAATCAATGGCCGCGGAAAAACCTTTCTCTAGTATTGTTTGTATGCAACTATAATTAACATTGTGTACATGTAACAACATTTCATAAGAACTTCACAATAATAGAATAACGTATGATGTGAATAGCACATAAGTTTTGCGTTGTCAAGGTGAATTGGATAAAGAAGAGGCATTTTTACGGGTCAATTATTTTTTGCCAGAACAATTGAAGACCGAAACTTGGATTGAAATTTGGCAATGACAATGCTCATTGCTCAACTCTTCGACGATTACCAGATTGTCTAGTAATAATCCAAAAATTATTTAACTGTTTATTTAGTTTCTGAAAGCGGAATCGTGTTTGGTTTTCCTGAGTGATTGGTGGGGGACTAAATGAGTTTGGTCGACAAGTGTTGGATAAGGAAGAAAACATTCAACTTGTTTGACAAATTTTGCTCCAGTTTTTCTTCTTCACTTCACAACTCTGTAAAGCTGTATATAAATCTAATCATTGTCTACTTATGGAGACACAACTAACCCAATGTTTGATACAATTATATGTTCATTTTCATCATTTCAATGATAAATAAATTATATCTGGGTTTTGCTAACGTGTGCCCCGTGATACGTATTAAGGTGTATTTAATAAAGTCAAAATTTCTTTAAACATTAACATTTGCTTTTTATATACATTAATAATCCAGTAACTACTTTTTTATGCATATATTAATTACAAATTCTAATAATTAAGAAAATTATGAGTAATTAAATGCACCTTTATGAACCATTATATAATATTATGTTTCACTAGTAAAAGCTTGCTAACGATGATCAACTAACATGATTAAACTAAAACTTATATGAACTAAAGTCAATACCACATGTACCATGTAGATTATAAATTGTCAATAGTTACTAGATGGTAACTTTCGATAAAACTGTTTTATTATTATTTTCACCGGGGTTTAAAGTGTAAGTGCTGAAAGAGTTTTTAGTATGACGGTGTGTGAAAAACTTATATGGTGTCCACAAATGGGTTGTTGGGAGCACTTGAATCGTATAATATAATTTAATTTTAATACTTGAGATTTTTGTCACTTATATGATATAATTTAATTTTAATACTTGAGATTTTTGTCACTTATAAATGATGTTCAACATTGAACACGAGCTAAAGGGAAAAAAATATGTCTTTTACTGTCATTGATGATTTAATGTTACTTTATTTACTAATAAGAACACCATTTTTTCGTGCAAAATTTAATCTACACATACATCGTGTAGCTAATCAGACAACTATACACTTTATCCAAACAACCCTTGGAAAGAACAGAAAAGGATTACAACCCTCAGGATGTTAAAAAAGTACACAAACATACATAAGGGCAAAATTGTCATGGTAAGACTTCGACAATGAGCTAATTGCACTGGACTCAACTACGCATATAACGTAAAATAAGAACCCTCTTCGTAATGCTCCAAAAGTTGGAAAACATAGGGAATCAAGACATAATCAACCTTAAAACTTTATATTTTCATGTCATCTATAGTCAACCTTAACAATAGGCTTAAGTGTAGGTAAAGTCAGACTTGAAAAGATAGGATGAAAAAAAGATGGACAAGCCAATAAAAACTAAACAAAACTCAAATCAAATTCCTCAGATTTCTTTCATTCCAGTGATGATGTTATCCGAACAAACATGAAAGTGCTTTTACAACAATTATCTTATCTTTTAGAACAGTATATAATGGTACAAGACAGTCGACAAATGATAAGCCCATTGTGTAGTAAATGCTAATACAACAAGACAGCCACCTAAGTAATATATTTGATCATGGTCGGCCAGTGGACATCGTCTAAAGATTGTCATGTCTAAACCCTAAATCGCAAACAAACCATGTTCAAGCAAAACTTCCCACATTTTGCTATGGGACTCAGACAGTTGTCACTCATCAGGCGTAACCTTCTAAATTCTATGATGACATAGACCGACAACAACTTTATATATCATGTTTTCATGGACTTCTAAAAATAGATCGAGCCATTATATTTGACTACACATGTGTGCCAACCTTTAGGTAATAGATTCAATGATCTTAGATTCCAAAGACCACACCTTTAATGCTTATAGTGATAGTATCATGTCCACATTTTTATGAAAAGCCAATCTGCCTTGGCTATATGCTAATAGTAATGGACCACCACTAACAGAAAAGATGGAGGAGATAACAAGATTAGTTTAAGTTGAACTCATACAAAATTTGGGCATACAACTATACTGAAAAATGACCCAACTTTTCAGTCTTTGTATCCCATTTCATATCCTTTTAAGGAGGTCCTAAACATAATCAAAACCCGAAGAAAATAGAAAAAATTCTATTACAATATACAACCATAAAACTGGAAAAAAAAGAAAATATTAATCTCATACTTGGTCAATCCAGGCATTGTCCCAATTACTAACAATTCTTCTTAACATTCCTCTTTCATCCACCAGAATGTGTGTACCCTAATGATGTTTAGGGTCAGGGCCACCAGGGCTCAATCGGTTTGTGTTATACTGCCTGCTGAGTTCTACCATATCATGTTTTTGAGTACTTACCTCTAGTATTTCTCGTGCCCTCTCTATCAATGTCCCTCCACTATTAAGAATGCGGCTTTCTGAGACTCTAACTGAAAGCAGAACAAGGTTTAAAAGCAACCAAAGCCTAAGGATAGATGCCATTTCTTTTGTTGATAGCTTAAACAGACTATGACAATTTGTGGTGATAACTAGAATGCATGTACTTTTATAGACCTACAACTTCAGTTATTTTAATCCAACAACTAACAAAGCTAATTGCTTAATTCAAAATAATGCCACTTTGATCATAGTGGAAGTTGAGTATTTAATTTTTCTTAGTTCAAGTGTTATACATTGATCAAAGTGGAAGATGATTATTTATTTAGTATGCATTGTCTTAGTTCAAGTGTTCTACACTAAAATCAAGACTCCTCTTTTCCATCTACTTAAAACTCTGGATTTTGTGATACTATGAACTACTGCTACTTCATTCCTTAAAACACGCAGTATAAAAATAATTCACATGGATTACAACAAATGGATCTTCTTTTTGTTATATGGACGTGTAATCATGATGCTTTTTTCCTCATCTTTTCAGCTCTTAGAATTAAAAAAATATGCCTACCAATCTACATGAAGAACCATGTTTTTATAATCACCCTGAATATTATCGACAAATTTGCTTTCTTGTGTTTTGGCCATAGGCATGAGGAATGATTCATACACCATTTCAACTTTGTCCTCTTGTTCATGCAGTTAATGGACACATGCAGCATGTATATGTAAAACCTGTGGATCGATCTTCATAGGCTATGACAACTTATTATAACCTCAACTTGGATGATGGAATCTAGCCTTTATAACTGGTCTAAACCTTAAACTTTGTATCTTTGTGGTCACTGTCACAACAAACTTTCTGGTCCAAGTATCTTAAAAAAGATGCACATAACAGTTGTAAACTTGACAAACTGATAAATCGGCATGATAATACTGCTAGATATCATATTTTCATTCAAGGGACAAAGAGATTATCATATTGGATATCAAATAATTTTTTAAACAAAAGAAAAGCATAAAAGGGCAAACCATAACTAACTGACAACAAAATCTCCACCTGCGAATTAGCCAAAAGAGACTACTTTCGACCACACACCGACTCCATATAAGAATACAACTAAAAACAAAAAACAACATTAGAATAATTAAGTAACAAACAAAACCATATGAAGAACAAAATTAAAAAAAGAAAAAAGAAGGTGAGCATTACTACAATCATTTGATACTGGTTACCAGCTATTGTCAACCTACGATCTTAAGAGAATTTCAATGGCTTCACAATAATTTAACCAAAGACATGCACATTTCGGCCTAGTTAACAAATAATAGCAGTAGATTTCTTTATGATTTTATAGTACTACTACTATATAATACTCATTTTTATAGCCTAAAAGTGCCCGACCAGAGACAAGAAATGGGAGAAGGATGCCCACTACAAGTCTAAATTTAGTGAATTTCAAAAGTGGTCCTTCAACTATTGTCCACTGTTCATTATATGCCCTTCAAATCTTGTGGAATGATATATAATTCTCTACAGAAAGAACTATTAAACAATTTCAATTCTTCTGTTTACTCTGTCTATCAAAATAATCTATTACAGTGTGCATAACCATTTTTGACAAGTAGAATACTCATAACTTAATTTATTACTGAACCAGAACAAGGGATATCTCTGTTATGATATTTTTCATTTATAAACTGCCTACACAAAACAAAATTTGATGATGGAATAGTGGCTTATTATGAATTATCAAGGACCACATATATAATATTCTCGAAGCCATCTTGGATTTTGGGTCAAGTGACCATATCTTTTTCAATTTTCCTCTTCTTTCCCTTTTGAAACTAAAAAAAACCATGATTAGAGGAAGCAAGTAACCAATAATTCTACAGCATTAGCATATTAGTACGACCGGGTATGATTAGCACGAAGACCCTTTTGCTTACGTCACACTCCTTTACAATTATTCTACATAATTGCACCTACTTCCCATGATACATTCCCTACCCTAAAAATGCTAGCATTACAGTTTCAGGATAATCTTTTTTATCTTTCGAAGATAAAAGAGCAAAGGTCGATGAAATTGATTAATTTTTACAGGATCCTCTGTTTATTATTTATTTAAGGTTAGTTAAGACATTTTATCAATAGTCAAATACTTCCCCTTATACTACTTACATCCTAAAATAGTGCCACCTAGACATTAGTATTACCATCAAATAAGTGATGCACTGCTAACTAGGGTGATTTTACTCCTATCTTCTAATTGACATATGTTGCAAGGTTCATAAAAGTAAACCAATTGTGAAACAAACAATAAGTTTCTACGGAGTATTATAAAAGTGATAATGTATACATAGGCCACCTAAGTATTCATAAATTCTCATTCTCATTGAGGCCACCTACATAGAAAACCACTTTAGATGCCACCCAAGTATTTATTCGGTTTCATTCATGACAAATTAATGTGGTCGAGATATTGAGAAGACAAACGCTCTTCACAAACAATCATTATAAAGAACTTTAGAGAACTCAGAAAAAATCATCTGCCTAAACTTGACTGCCTTCAACTAACATCAGTCAAAAGTATTAATAATATGAGAATAAGAGCTATAATAATAAGGATCCTAACATATCTAGGAAATCATTTAGTCAAAACTAATACCGACTTATCTAATTTAATTTATAATAAACTACTGGATATCAATTACTGGAATTTAAATAGGAGTCTGATCCTTTAATTGTGTCCCACGTCACATATCAACAAATAGAAGTTGTCGTAAAATTGTAAAACGACATTAATACTCTAAAGTTAAAAACTTTAACACAAATTGTTCTGTCAAATGACAAAAAGACCCTTAAAGTTATTCAATATAATCAACTTAAGATTGTTTTCAAAATCATAATTGAGTAAATAAATAGATACTTTTGTCATCTGACAACTCTAGATGTAGCAAAAATGTAGACTTATGAGCAATAATTATTTACAGCTTTTCAACAACTTTTTACGTCGGAATTGGCATAAATGAAATCAAATTATTACTTGGGTGGCCTAGAAAATAGTTTGGTTATATATGGGTGGCCATAATGAAAATTTTAAATACTTGGGTGGCCTTTTAATACATTATCCCTAACATAACATATTTTGGGCTGAAAATATGATGGACCCATACCTTTTGACCACGTTCTAAGCATTCTTAATAAGAAATATAGATGCCATTAATGCACAAGGTCATAATAAGGTCAATGCCCACATCAAATAAAAATGAGAATTCTCCATCATCCATATGTGCCACTCACATACCATACACAGTTGACCTTTTCATAAAGATAGTACTTCTTTACATTTTTTTTAAAGAAATAGAAAGAGCCAAGTAGGTTTTGACACAATGTAATTAGATCAAAGTGCATGCAATTACAACTACATACTACTAATTTCAAAAGTCAATGGCACCGTCCAACAAGAAGAAAAACCCAATCATACCATTTAGCAACATTCTAATTAGTAGCTCTCTTACTAGTTCAAGTGGGTACATCTATAACCTTATCAATAAACCGGTCTTTAGTGATCTTCATAAGTAGATGCCCGCATAGTTTAAGGCGTCTATAATTTTCTACCGATTCTTAATGACTTTCTCAACAATATCAGATGGAAACATTTAGAGTCAATTGGATATACGTGCAATAGTATATACAGCGAGATCAGAGAGTAGTGTTTAGCAAACAAATAACTAAAGAAAACAGTTATATAATGTTTACCTACTCAGGCAGAAAGGGCAATCTATTCACCGGGTAGGGCGAGCCATTTGTTTCAGACAACTCACTAAGTTCATCATCAACATCATCATCATTATCATAGTCTTTATCTTCTTTGTGACTTAGAAAAGGCAGAATACGAAGCCTTACATTCACCTCTGAACCAACTTTCTGTGCTTGTAGCTTATATTTACGAATTAAATCCTTCTGAAGCAACATAATGTTGGATGGCCTTGGAAGTAGTTCTACAGGTTCCCCTTTTGGGATTACAACCTGTTCAATGGCAATCCTCGCTTCCTGTAAAATGATTGGAGCGATTTTTTGAAAATTAAAACACAGTTATAGCCATTCGTAAATTTTAGATATGACATTGTCAGATCATATAAGTCTCAAACTATAGACCATACATTAGAATCAAAAAGAATAACCTAGCTCAAGGTCTATAGGATGTAAACTGAAAGTCGATGCCAGAAAGGAAAACGTTTAAAAAAAAAAAACTTTAACCAGGACTCCGTCATAATAATATCATTCACTTCTATTCACATCAAAATCCAATGGTAGTCTCGAGGACAATATATACCTACTTTAACGTCAAAGTTGTGGTTGCAGAAACCATAATGTCGGAGCAAATGCAATTTTTGGTTTTAACCTGTAAAGTATATTTGACACCATAGCAATTTGATGATCGACAAGCAGTTCCTTGATAATTAATGAGATCAAGTTTCTCCTGTGATTGTGATAGAAAATATAACCAAACAAAATGGGAAGATCACAATGTGTTGATGTGCAGGTCTACAGTCTACTTACTGAGGGCATGTCAAAAAGACAAAAAAATGAAAGCTCCTGTAGACAACTTCTCGAATATCATGTGTAGCATAATGCAAGAAGTGTTATTTTTGGGGACCTCGATTTGAATATGGGTCGTCAAAAGCCAAAGACGTTATCTATGAACCTTTTTTTTACTAAAAATATAACAATAATTTATGAAATAAGGCCGTTCATCCACCTGCTCCTAGGAGATAAGGCAGTGCTGCACGTTCATCCGCCTGCTCCTAGGAGATCAACCATGAAGGGCAAAAAGGACTAAAAAATTATATTCAGCCAACGATAAAATGAGAGTCATGACCACTTTATCTGGGTTAGAGGTCTACTATGGTTCTTTATACAGTTGACCTGCAACTACCAAATAAAATTTATAAGCGTATAAATACCAATTTGGTATTACACAAAACTATAGTCAACATCAATTCTGAAAAATAGTTTTGGCAATTGACACCCTTTTAGGGTTATTAAATCCAAGAGTGTAATTGATGACCAGTACCAAATTTTTTAGAGGATTTCTTAAAGTAGCATTTGAATAAGTGAGTGCACTCTTGTGCAGTAAGAAGGTTCTACACCTACTACTACATATTGATAAACTTCAAGGTAGTGTAATGCACGGCCAGCACAGTTTTCAGAAATGGCTCAAGGAAAGAATGCTTGGATTAACGATTTAATACTTTTCTTTCAGGTAGACCTCCAATTGGTGCCCAAATAATAAGTGTATGCTAGAAGTGATCAAAATCATCAAATAGGGGCCATAGTCATAAAACAGAACATGCAGGAACAGACGGAAATTATCACATGTTCAGTATATCAGAAGAATACGAAGAAAGATTTAACAGTATGTTAAGCTAATGCGGTAAGGCTGACTAGAAAAGAAGGATGAACTACCTCCAAAGCGTCAGTCTTCTCTGATTCATTTATCTGAGAATATTCATCTTCAGAGTCTTCAAAATCATTATCATAATCAGTCACTAAGGCCTCTATGGCCTTTGTTAACTGCGTCAATGAGCTTGTCTGTATCATAGAATTAGATGAAGTAATCAAAGAAAGATACAATAAAATCATTGACTTATAATTTTGATGATTCTTACCTTCGTGACATAAATAGGTATGTCATTAGAGTGAGCAGCAGACTGAATCCGAGAATTTTTCTTGATTTTGGACAGTAGTGCAAGTATTGCATCTGCTTCACTAATATTTTCTGTATATTCGACAGCGGATTCCATCTTTAGGTGTGTAAATACTTGTTGTACACTTGTCACCGAGACCTACAATATCCACCCACGATATAATATGACATATTTAAGTAAGTAATTGTATATAGAAGGGCGATATCATACCCCGTAGAGAAATAAACACAATGGTGGTTTATCGTAAGGATTATTTCTGTCACTTGGAGACTCTCTAGAGATGAGTTTGTCAGGTGTAGGATTTTCACTGGTCCATGGTGGAATGCCTTCAGTCCTATCAACACTCTTCTTGACAAATGAATCATACGCAATTGGATCATTTTGTAACGTAACATCTACCACTCCCTCATTTAACTTGCAAATTTGATATTTTGGAGAACGGCCTTCCTTAAGATATAAAAAAAGTTAAAAATATTAAACTATAAAAATCCAATAATAATGATAAATAGCTCAATACAAATACAAACCAGAAAGGATGGCATCAACTGTTGATTCAAGACTACTATGAACTCTCAATTCAAGCCTAGAAATAATCTCCACAGCACAATCGAAAGTAGAAGGGCCTTTTCTTTCCAGCACTGATTTCTGTACACCCCTTCGGTTTGCCTCTTCATCTCCTAGTGTTACACTCTGTCAAAACAGACCATTTTAGTACGGGTCTAAACGGACTGGGTCAGGTCAGGTTGAGACACTTTTTAGCCTTCTGTTAACTACGATTATGAAAACAATCTTACAGCAATAGTAATCTAAATCTTTGAATAAAAACGATTAAGTAGGTTGTATGCATTGAAGATAAACTTTGGGCGACTTTCAACCTATTTGACCCATTTGACATCTTCCCCATATAGCTTAATCTTTCTATTCGATTGACCCATCCATAACTGAACGGGTTGAAATTGCGACCTCAAGAGTCAAGACTAGTAACTGAATCACCTGTATTCCTCCAACAAGCATCTCCAATGAAGGATTCATCACTAAATTCTCTATTGTAATACCATGAGCAGTTGCAACTAACTGAATCCCACGTTGTGCTATAGTGCTTGCAGCTGCTGCTTCAAGTTTTGTGCCAATTTCATCTATTACAATCACTTGCGGCATATGATTTTCAACTGCTTCTATTAACACCTGAATTACATCAAATATCGATAAATAAGTACCTTATATAGTACTGTGCATAATATGCATGATATTAGAAGTAAAAACTTCTAGTTAATGCCGGCCTTTGAGTTTTAGATGGTAAACCTGTTGCTTAATAAAGCTATTTTATTTAGCACGAACAGTTGATATGCAATATATTTGGTGTAACTTAATAAAATCGGCAATTATTCTCTAGTACCTTATGTTGCATATCAGAATCAGGAACTTGCATTCGTCGAGCATTACCTATACCCGAATGAGGTATATCACCATCTCCACCAATTTCATTCGAGGTGTCAACAATCATGACACGTTTCTTATAATCATCTGCAAGCATTCGAGCTATGTCCCTGCAATATACAACAACAAGTCAAGCATAAATAACTTGGATCGTGGTGTCAAAGATACGAAGTACATATTAAGCACACAAAAATCACAAAACCTGATAATCGTAGTTTTTCCCACTCCAGGAGGTCCAATAAGCAATAAAGAAGATCCGTCTTTAACCAAATCTTGCAATAACTTAGCACTCCCTGATACAGCTCGACCAACACGACATGTTAGCCCAATAACTGCACCCTTCCGGTTTCTAATAGCACTAATGCGGTGCAAAGTTCTGCTGATCCCAGCTCTATTATCAATAGCAAAATCACCCACCTATAACAATATGTGTGGTAATTAGTAGTTCTTTCAAAACAGTTTACAAATATGCATATGCACACTAATTTCATTAAAGAGCAATATATCAAACACGTGGTGTGCAACAAGCAAAGAATCATATTTACCAAAGAAGTAGCATGTTCGAGATCCTCAACAGTTATCAAATTATCGGATAACACAAAATCACCAGACGGAAACCGAGCCAAGGGTTTCCGACCTAAATCCATAACAACTTCAATCAGTTGATGAAGTTCATGATGCTCAGTAACCCTACTTCGCATCTCCTCAGGTAACAACCTCAACAAATGCCCCAACTCCATATCAAACTCTTCTTCACTGGAACTATAATTGAGCGTATTCAAATTCAAACAGTAACAAGTACTGTATCTATATCTATATCTATATCCGTATCCATTTTCATGACTCCTGTGAATGATATTGGTTGTATGATTACGATGATTATAGAAAGTTACAAATTGTGGTTTTGATAAGCATTCGTACCCTAGGGTTTGTGATTTTAAGGTGGTTTTGAGGTGAGGTGAGAGTGATTGTAGAGGTAAACAGAGCATGTTTTCAGAATTTGGCGGCAAAATCAGTGCTCTGTGATGGTTGGTTTGGTGTTTTTTGTGTTGTGTTCTTGATTTTTTTTAGAGGTCGTATGAAGGTCAAAGAGTCAAATATCTTAGATATCATCATACGTGGATATTTTACTTGTATCATCTTTCATTAGCTTTCTTTATTCCTGTTAAGGAACTACGTAATTTCGAGATTTTCATTTGTCACTCTTTAACTTTTAAATCTCTTTTATTTTTTACCCTTTTAACTTTTTTATTTTTTACCTTTTAACTTTTAATCTTTTTTCATTTCACCCACTAATATTTTAAAACTTTTTTATTTTCTATCCTTTAATTTTTAAATTTGTACCCCTTATCTTTTAGGATATTTCTATCTTTTACCCTTTGACTTTTAACTACTTTTTATTTTCTTCGTCTCAATTATTAACACTTTTTCATTTTCTACCCTTTAAGTTTTAACATTTTTCATATTCACTCTTTAATAACTTTTAATTTATTTTTCTATGACATATTAGTTTAAATATATTTTGATCATCATCCTTTAATATTAATTAACAAACTATTATTAATAATAACTCTTTAATAACTTTAAAATTTGTTATGGGTTATATAAGTTTAAGCCTTTAGTGTGATATTATTTTTTCTTTGATCCTTATCATTTAATATTAATTAACAAACTATTATTAATATTAACTCTTTAATAACTTTAAATTTGTTATGAGTTATATAAGTTTAAGCTTTTGGTATGATATTTATTTTTCCTATTATTTTGAAAATCTATCTAAACCTTATATCAACTATTTGCATATAACTCATAGTTGCTATTATTTTTTTATGATACTATTAGCTATAATAATTATATTCTATGGTTATTATCTCTTAATATTTATATTGAATTCTTACATTTTTATTTTTCGAAATAAGAATTTAATACACACACACACAATTACAATAACTATATTTCATGATTATTATCTCTTGATATTAATATTCAACTCTTATGGAGTGTATGTTTTACGTTTTCCAAAGAAATAATATCTTACATATATATATTTATGATGACGAAGGTAAAAATTATTCAATAAGTATGTTGTACTACCACTTTATGTTACATTTTTCGTTTTCATTTCTATATTTAAGAAATTTCAGTTAATTCCAATAGTAATATGTATAAGATAGAAATAAAGACACTGATAGTAAAAAGGTACAAAAGTTTAAATTTATAGTTATTACTCTTGCTACGATAAATTTAATTTGGGTAACTACAATTAGTGTTTCATTGTTATTGTTATTATTATTATCTAGATCTAGATTATCATATCATTGGTATTCTAAATTTTTTTAATAATTTACAATTAAAAAGAGTATCAGCTCATAATTTCTCTATTAAAATTATAAAAAAACAAACCAAAATGTGAGGTTTCAAATATTTATGTAAAAAATATCAATTTTTTAAAACCCGTCGCATCGCGAGGGCAAAAAAAACTTGTTTTAATCAATTATACGATAAACCGGTAAAGTCAGAGAGTAAAGTACTGTCTTCGTTCCAATTACAAATCTTCACTTCACTGTTGACTTTTGAAAGCCTTTATTTTACAATTTTTATGTTAATTATTATTGTTTGTGTTATATAATACTTGTTGCAAAATATATAAATGAATTGGATTTTGAATGTATTTTAGTTGATATAATTTTCATCATGTATTATATAACACAAACAAAAAATATTTAAAGTAAAAGTTGAAAAAGAAAGAGTTTAAAAGTTAATAGTGGATACTTGTAATGGGACGGAGGTAGTATTATATTTTTTTTTTTGGAAAATTGGCAACGCATTAAAGGCCTACAAAGGGGGAAAAAGAATAGATATATCAGCCTCCAAGAAGGAGGGCATGAGCAGTTTAAACAAAAAGAAGCCTAACCACCAAAAAGAAAATATAGCAATCAAAGAAACAACATAAAGGCATCAGCAAATGAAGTAATGTCTCGGGCTAGAGACCCAATTCGACCAGTCCACCACCAACTTCTTGTTTCTGTTTGAGATCCAAAGTAATGAAAGTCTTTGCACATGAGGGAAAATATCATGGTCGATAGTGTTATTTCTTTCGGCAACAGGAGCATGGATTAGAGAATTTCGCCATTTCCAAATCATCCACATTAAAACCAAACAAACTCCATTAAAGACCTTACAAAGACCCATGTTTTCGGAAGAAACAAATGTGCCATGAATTAGATCAGAAGCCGGAATTGGGTCTGGAGGTAGTATTATATTACTACGTACTTTAGGAAGTAAAAACTTATTTTGTAATAAATTAAAATGAAAAAATGGACATTTATTTTAATGTAAGTATTTACTCATTGTGCTTCTATTTATGAGTTGTTATGAATTAATTAAAACTAATATAAAATCTTAAATGAATCATTTTAAAATGCCATTATAAAGGGTGATATAGTTTGTAAATTGAAAAAGTGGTATACTAAGTAACTTTACCAATTTTGACTTATATTAGAATACAGTTTATACATGTAAAAGTCTGTATACTAACTTCACCAATTTACTCATAATTTTCTTTTTCACAAAACTGATTCAAATAAAATGTAAAAAAATAAGAGTAAGAATATCATTTTTCTCTCATACATTATATTATACTTATTATATTTATTTTAAATTTATAAAATATGAATGTGGACACCTATTATGGAACAGGGGATATATATATATATATATATATATATATATATATACTTATTATATTTATCTTAAATTTATAAAATATGAATGTGGACACCTATTATGGAACAGGGGATATATATATATATATATATAGACACACACACACACTAGCATTATACCCGCGCAATACGATGGTGAAAGTAGTAACGGTGGATGGATGTTCGAATGTGGATTTTAAAATAAAAACATAAACGTTAATATTTTGTAGATATATTGTATGATGTTTGTGTTATGTATTATTTTATCTGTATGTATGATAGATATAATAGAATTATTTATAGTATTCTACGTATTAATGAAAATAATTTGGTCAAATATTATATACATTAATTAATAACTAATAAAATAATAGGTATGAATGTGATAGGGGTACTTTAAGAACTTCACTTATTTTTAAGAATTTTAAAATTCAACATTGGACATGCTTTATAAGTAGTTATAGATTATAGATATATAGCTGAGTTTGGCTTAGATAGTAGGGTTATGAGTTAGCATCATGTAATTTTTAAGTTGAGAAGTATTTATTTTTGTGGAGAGTAAGTTTGATATGCGATAGTAATGTGAAATGATCAACTCCAGCTATCAGATATCTTCTCATTCTCATACATTGGTAAGCAGAAAGCCTCTCGAATATCTTCTCATTCTCATTATTGAAAAAAAAAATCATTAAAATCATAGGTTAATGTTTCTTTTCATTTTTGTAACTTCGAACTGATACTTAGTATTTTTAATGTTTTATATAGTGAGTGATATGTTGTGATAGACTGAATTTAGGCTGCATAGAGATAGAGTATTGTCAAATGAGTCATAGATTAGTGACCATATTATCACGATCTTTGAGGTTTTCTTTTGTCTAGTCACTGATCAAGTTTGATATTTTGTTCATAGCGTAAAACTGCACGTAGCATAAAACTTTTTTGTTGTGACAATCCTTATAGTGGTTTTCTTACCATGTCAGGTGTCTTATAGCAATATCATAAGAGTGGAGTATATCAAACACTTTGCAGCAAGTGTGTGCTTCTAATATTCAGTTTGATATGTGTTGGATTCTAGAAATACTTGTGTTTATGAAGTTAAAATGGAGGTGCTGCTCTTTGAAGTCGAGTTCAACTTGGTTTATAAACGGGTCAGAAGGATCAAGGAGTGGCAAAATGGGTGTTGTAGTAATGTCTATGATACATATGGGTGCAAGTGTATTTGTTGTATTTCTGGAATGATGGAATTGTCATCTGTGTTGACATTTTAGTGTGAAGCAAGAAATTGGAAATGTGAGATTAGTGGCAGATTTGGAAAAGATAATGAACAATATATGGACACATAAAATTTATCTCAATTATCTTGATAGCATCCGAAGAGTATGACATTTCCTTTTGGGGCAAATTTGTATATAGGTCTTGCAAAAATGATGCATTTAACCTTTTATTAGTCAAAATGATCACTTTGTATGGACAAAATTTCAAGGATTTCCAAGTCAAATTGATCGATCAAAGAGTCAAAAAATTAAGTGAAACACCTTGAACACATGACTTTTTTAATCATCTAATACAATTTATTAACTTATAAACTTTGCTAACATAATTGGTATTGAGAACTAGTCTCAAAACATATGTACAATAATGAGTAAAGTTTATTCTAGTACTAAAACTATAACACCCCTCATTCTTATTATTATTATAACATGATTTATGACGGAAGCGTATAATTTAAAATATACTTCATTATTAATTAACACAAATTCTGTATACACCCTGTTGAAACTTTTATACATAACTAATTTAAACATGAAAACCAGCATTTCATTATTACACGAAGGGGTATTATATTGTACCAAGCTTTAGTTTATAACAAAATTTTATCAGAGTAGCACGGCTGTCAAACATTCCCTGTCAATGGCAGTAGTTTCCTGCAACCCACATTTCCAAAATATAACCTGCAGGAAGTAAAATAAGGGATTAGCACAAAGCTAAGTGAATGAATTCATCACACACAACTCAACTTAGCTTAACCACCTGTTTACCCCAAACAACCGTAAACATGTATTACAACTAGTCAACAATATAGTAATGAGGATCGGTGGCTCTGGGAATACCATAATACCCGGGTGGTTCCCAAGAACACTTATCCAACCATATCCGTTTGGCCATAACGGACGAGACCGATGACTAGTGGTTACTATACTCAGACACAGGTTCTATACACACAACAAATGAAGTAAGACCCTGTGTCATTCACACAACAACCAACTAGCCCAACCAACCAGTTCAACCTGTTGACCTCATTAGCAACTGATGCCCGAAGGCCACACATAGCACGCAGATTTATAATCAACTATGCATAATAAATACAACAACATATCTACGTTTACTTGCAACCAAATAGTCACAACTAAATCAAATGGTGAGTTCCAAATCCACTCACCGATACCTTTGTCTTCACAAACTCAGAATCCAAGTGTCACTTATCTTTGAGAGGATCTGAGAATCAACAATCAAATATAAGTTAGTAATCCAAATCATCAATACTTAACTTATATCAATTTATAACATTAAGAAATTAACACAATTGATATCACAATTACAAGCTCTTACTCATGTATTAATAATCACAACATAATCATTATCATACACTAGTACTTATACATTAATGTTATAACATGTATCAATCAATTTACATTTAAACAAACAAGTCAAGAGGAGAGGCTGGAAAAGCCCTACAAGCCGCCGGCTGGGGGTCCAGGCCCGCCGGCTTCCATACATTACCCGCCGGATCACATGGTCTAGCCGCCGGGTAAATTACATTTTCAGTGATCAAAACCAAATTGCGTTTTAAAGCTTATTTTAGCCGCCAGATGATTCAAGAAGCAGCCGTTTTGGGCCTCAACCCGCCGGCTAGGGTACTTGACCCGCTGGTTCCCGGGCAAACACAATGAAGCCGCCGGCTTCCTAAGTGAAGCAGCCGGCTGGATCATCAGGTACAGCAGTAACAGCAGAACTAAAAAACTTTGCTCGAACCAACTTACAAAATTCTCAACTTTCATAAACCAAATCGACCAAATCATGTTTCCGACTTCAAAGGGGCATCATATGGCAACAAGTTAACATCAAGAAACTTAGACTAACATCAATATACCAATTTCATGCCAATTCTATAACCACCCACTTAGTTTATTTACTTGAATTCAAAATCACAATTCAAGAACTTAAACACTAATTCAACTTATATAATTCAGTTCATAGCATCATTTAACATCAGAGATTATCACAAACAATTCAAGAAATCATTCAATTTCATATTCTCATCACTAAACCTAGAAACACATAAGTTCATAAAATAATCATACTTACATCTTTATAGAGAAGATGATGATAGCAATTAGATGGTGATGATGCTTGCAAGAGATCTCAGCTTCAATTTCAAGTAGTTTGCTTTTAGTTTGAATACTTGATTGTTAGTTCTAGGTTTCTTTAAAAGGGATGAACAATTTTGGGAAAGAGGAGAGTAAAAATCGACTTTTCCTTTTTAAGTAGTTCTCAATATTTGGGTATTTTATACCCGTCTTAAATCTATTGTCTGGAACCTAAAACCATTTCGCGAGAAATATAATTTTATTTTACCGTCAACTATAGTAAATTAAAACAAACAACAATTTACTATTCACAATAAGTCCTAAGACCTATTTACTTAAGTTTTTCCATAAACAAATAATATCAAATAATTTCTAAATAATTAAATAATCAATTTAAATAGAGAATTACCAGACCCGACGAGAGAATGTTACAAAAACAAGGCTGTTCTAGTACCAAAGTCTGACAACAGAAATCTGGTCTGCAACACTTAATACCAAAAGTCGAACTTCAAACTCACGTAACTTTCAAACGATAACACCTGGGAACTCAAAATTTTGCAGACATGTATAACTTGACAAAATGAACATTTCCCTTTTTGTACTTTTTCAATTTTCGTATTTTATCAGGATTTTGAACCATTGACTCCAATTTTAGACCAAAAATGTTGACATACTAACTTCTAAACCATTTTAATTCTACTTCTTGTCTTTTAACCACTTATTCAACATAACATTTAGGACTTGTGGACATAAAGACATTTGATTTTGGTCTACTCTAGCCCATTTTGACTCGGTTACCCATTGGTCGCCAATTTGGATACCAAAATGACCCGATCGGGTCTTCGACCATATTGACCCACTTTATTGGTCAAACGTCATCCAATTGACTTATTCTAAGTCAACTAACTCACTAACATCCTTATTGGACCATAATATCAACAATTGACCATTTCAACTTTCAAGAACCAACTTTTCTCATTATAAATGACCATTCAAAATATTTACACTATTATACATACATCCAACTTTCATAATTCTAAGTCTCATCACTAACTTTGACTTTCACTTTGACTTCTTACAAAACATCTTTCATACTCAAAATGAGATTTAGACATTCATCAAAACATGATACTTTATGTCATTTACTTGACAACGGGGGTGTAACTATCATATCTAGAGCATGATCAAGAGGGATTAGCTTGTTACTATTACCGAGCAACAAGCACCACCAATAGCATCAAACCTTGCCCTTGCCCAGGTCTCCCGTATTAACACTTGGCTCACCTGAAACATTTTAAACATAACACATAAGCACTTTGCTTAGTAAGTAATGGAAGCTCATACATAACTTTAACATAAACATCATCACATTAAGGATCCTTAAACATCATCATCATCATGTTAACTATTACTAGTAAACATTAATACCGAAATAAGTTTTGTGACACGTGACGCATTCTAGTTGGTTCCTCCATTCTCACTCAAAGTTGACGTATGATGTGTAAAATCTAGTTATAAAATTAAACAAAGAAATATTGATCGTTAATTATTACACAACTGAGGTAAATATACCCTATCGTGTATAAAATAACTATAGTAAGTCCAATTTCGTTCCACAGGGATTATGTATTTAAGAATTATAATTTAAATGCAATTAATTTAAGTAATTAAATGGGGGGTTTGTGTGATCGAATTATCACTTTGCTTAACAACTAAATTAATTAAACTAAGTGGACTCAGGAAGAGTCAAATTGATTTGTTTAAGTTTCAGATAATAAAAACTACACTTACTTGGATTATTTTACTAATGATTTCCGGGTGTATAGTTAAAACTAGTTTATTTGCGTATTAAATGTAAATCTTATTAAGCTAGGATTAGTGTCCACTTTTCCTACACCTTAAGTCCAATTTACTAATTACAATTTAATCTAGTGAAAGACATTCGCCAAAATCACTAATTTACACATTTTAGTTTAATTGTCTAATTTATTCCTTATCTGCGTCCGCAATCAAAGTTCAATTATTCATAGACAAACAATTGATAATGAATACCTAAGTGACAAACATTCGCTATAATCACTTATTCATTCACCAAATAAATTAGAACTATTAATTAAACCTAAATACGTAAGGTTCTCGATTAAACGCAATTTAATTCAATATAAACATCAAATGATTACACCCCTAATCATTAGCTAATTCATCCAAGCAAGTGTTTAAAGATTTAGCTACGCATAATCACGTTAAAATAAACACATATAATAATTGAAATCACCGCAAACATAATTGTATTGAAATAAAAGAGTAAAAGAATGATTACAATGATTAAATAATGATCCGTAGTAACCGAATGATTAAGATGAATGAAAGATCTTCAAAAGTATGAAAAGCCCTCAAAAATGCAGAGAAAATTCGTAACCCTAATTTTAATATATGAAAAAGTCTCCTTTGAAAACCCTAAAAACGGACTTAAATAGCAGAAAAAGTGATCCATACGGCGTATGGATTAACCCATCCGCCGGATGGAATGAAAGTAAGCTACCATTTTAGCCCATTTTCCAATCCATCCGTCGGATGGATGAATCCATCCGTCGGATGGATGCATTTTCAGTTGAAATGGTCAAAACGAAAATTATAGCCTTTCCAATTAGCTAAATTCTCCAAGTTGAATTACCCCAATCGGAGTTCGTATGAAGGAGTTATGGCCAAAATACTAACGCGTGGTCGGAAACTCAGCTTTTAACCTTTCTCCCATTTTCAGCTCATCTTTCATTCTTTTTCCGATTCGAGTTTCACTTACACTTCGATCCAATTATCCTTTGTCTATCTTTTCATTCTCAAAGTTTCTTTTCTTCACGATTTAGCTCGTTTTTTGTTCCTTTTCGATCCAAGCTCCATTTGAACTCCTAAATGCAAATATGAATGAAATAAGTATCTTATTCAGACAAAATGCATTAGAAACCTATCAAACACGGGGTAACTTAGTACTAAAATATAGTACATTTTGGCGTTCATCAAATATCCCTCACTTGAATTCTACTTGTCCTCAAGTAGACTATCGATTTAAAAACTATAAAACGTCGAAATTTCCAAATTAGTAGGCAAACAAGGGCGCGTTGGGACTTACATACTAGCTAGCATTTCACAAATCAAATTTTAATATTAAAAATAATTCTACCTTAAGTTTAACAATCAAGAAACTCTTCTAGGAAAACAATTTCCTCATATATTATTATTAGGCATAAAAGATGACTCACAAGGATTATCGATATTGTTGTCCACCTAAACAATCTATACTTAGGTAATTGAGCTTGACTCATCATTATTCTAGCAGCTTTACCCTTGATTCTCAATAGCAAAATACCCTCATACATATAACGTGCTAATATTACACATATTATGGATATCCAATTAAAATTATCATTTTTTCAAATCAAGACATTGGTGACAGGTCTGTGCCTTAACACAACAGAGCGACATAACTTGACTTTGGTTTAGCACAATAACTTTTTAGTCAAACCATTGGTGGCAGGTCTGTACCTTAGTACAACAAAGTGACATAATTTGACTACATTTTTAATAATGAGTTCGTTTAATCTCCTTTTGCTCTTTTTCATTAAATATACTAGCGGAGACCAGGTCTATACTTTCGTACAACGAGGAAACAACACCCAGTATATCCCCAAATGATATTAATTAAATTCCAAAATTATGGCATATCGCACGCTATCATATATAAGAATTAAGATTAAAGTCATACTGTTGAGTCATATTAGTGTGTCTGTCAGTTGGTCTTGAGTCTGTAATAGCTTAGATTAGAAAATAGATAATTTTCTGTTTTGAGTGACACTTATCTAGTGTCGCATTCAGGCGACACTTAGTAAGTGTCGCACTAGGGTTATGATCTGCGACACTTAGCAAGTGTCGCAGAATCAATCTGTTTGTATATATAGAGCCATCACGGCTCATTGCAAAGGTTGGACAAAACCTTTGCACAACTTGTCGACTAAAACCTCTGTAAACAAGCTAGTATTCGTTAGTTATTGAAATATAAAGCATTCTTATTCAATATCTCATTGTGTTGATTTATATTTCATGCTCGTTACTTCAATCGTGTGATTCCGCCACACAATTGATTCTAGTCATTCAATCTAGATCCTAGGTTAAGGGACAACAAAGTGGTATCAGAGCCGTTGGGCTGTTTGTGACAGATTTGATCAGTTTCGAGTTTGTTTCGGTTGAAATTGGGAATAAACTAGCTTATTTTCATTGATTAGAGAGTTTTTGGTCTTCAATTTCTTGTTATTAACGTGTTTTTGCAGGTATTGTTCATCTGGGAAAGAGAATTTTCGTTAGGTTTTACGAAAATTTGGTTTTTAGGGTTTTTGGGTTGCTGCTGCGCGTTTCTGCGACACTCGTTGTGACACTTCTAGCGACACTTACCTCAGTGTCGCCTCTAGGGTTTTGTAACATTATCTTGCGACACTTCAAACGACACTTACTTCAGTGTCGCCTTAAGGATTTAGTGACACTCACTGCGACAATAATTCCTGTCTTGCTAGAGACACTTGCTAGCGACACTTCATTGCGACACTTACATCTAGTGTCGCCTGTGGTTTAATTTTACACTTTCTGCAACACTTGTCTCAGTGTCGCTTGTCAGTTTGTGACACTTCCTTAGTGTCGCTTAAGCATTTTAAAATCAGTTTTCTTTTCAGTTTATCTTACAATGTCGATGCAAGCTTTTGCTCAAATGCTTAAAACCAGTAATGAAGCTGGTAGTACAAATAAGGCTCCAATTTTTACAGCTAATACAAATTATGTTGAATCGAGACAAAAATTTGAAGCTTTTATTTCTTATAATGAATCGGATATGATGATTCCTTTGCTTGAAAGGTATGAGCATCCGAGGCAAGAGGGGGTATTTGAGGGAATCGCACCTCCTAAGTCTATTCGTGCGTTGAATGCGGATGAAAAGAAATCTTGGGATATGGAAAGGAAAGTCCATTAAGCTCTTGTTATGAGCTTATCTTCTGATGTACTCAAAATGTTTAAACATCATGACATCGCATATGATATGTGGCAGGCCCTTGAAAGACGATGCGGTGGTAGTGATAAATATAAGAAGAGTAGGCTGGAGTTGATCAAACGACAATATGAGTTGTTTGATATGTTAGAAAATGAATCCTTAAACGGTTTGTTTATTCGTTATTCACATCTAGTGAGTGAGCTGTCTGACGGGGGAGTGAAAATGCAGGTAGAGGATATTAACAAGAAATTGTTAAGTGCCTTACCAAAGAAATAGAATCATCGTGTGATGATGATGGAGGAAGACGAAGGCGTGATGTCTATGTCTCTAGATGATTTCATTGGACGATTGCAAGCATATGCACTAGATATGCAAAGGAAAGAAACAAAATCTAGTGCTCATATTCAGGATCCAAGCATTTATGGGAGTAAATCTTCATCTTCCGGGATTGCTCTTTTGTCTGGAGGAGGTTTGTCATCCGCCACTAAAACTTCAACTGCAAGTGGTGGTGCCTCCAGTGGATCATATATTTTTTCAGGTGGATCACTTTCATCATCTGGTGGATCCAAGGCTAAACAAGCTTCTCCAGCTACTGAGGAGAATGCTGCTGTATTTCAAGCATTTTTGAGTGCTTATGACAGTTTTCTATCCCAGAAAACTAGTTCCATTGATTTAACTAGTGAGGATTTTGATCAAATAAATCCTGATGATCTCGAGAGAATGGACATTAGATGGAATTTTGCTATGTTAACTAGGAGAACAAAAAGATATTTGCGAAAAACTGGTAGAAAGAACTTGGATGATGATAGTGATTCGGGTTTGGGTTTTGATAAAAGTAAGGTTAAATGCTACAAGTGTCACAATCTTGGACACTTTGCTAGAGAATGTGAGAAATCTAAACAACCTGCTTCTGGTTTTTCAAAGCCATCTGCTTCAAAGAAGTCAACTGCTAAGGATGCTGATAAGCTTGAGGAATCTATTAGTGAAGCTCTTCTCCTTACTAATGACGAATATCATAACTGGAGTGATACAGAGGAGAACATTCATAACACAACTCTTATGGCAGAGATTATAGATGAGGTACAAATTGATGAACCTCTTTCTTGTGTTAATTGTATCAAATTAACTGGTAAAATTAACAGATACTCTGAGGATAATGCTCGCCTGTATTCTAATATAGATCAACTAAAACAGGCGAACCAATTGTTAAAATAAAATGAAAAGATTTTTGACAAAAAGATTAATGCCACTATGACTGAAAGAAAAGATCTAAAGGCTAAGATTTATTGTCAACAAGATGCTATTGACAGTTATCTTAAGAAAATTGTCGATTTACAAAAAGCTCTTGATGAATCGAAAACCGAGGTTATTGATCTTAATCGAAAACTTTCCAATTTCAGTACATCCTCCGTTGTTTTTGATGAGATCCTTCAAGCGCAAAGGATCAATACAAAAAGTAAGTCGGGGATAGGATACCAAGCGGTACCTCCCCCAGCTAACTATGAACCTATGCCTTCGAAGGATGACATTAAAAACTTTGTGCCTTCAAATGTTAAAGAAGGCAAGCTATCTGTTACAGAACCAGTTATTTTGGTTCCATCTGAGAAGGGAGATAAACCTATCTCCCAAAAGAAAGCAAAAGCATTACCTGTACTTCCTACTATTGAGGAGGAAGTAATTGAAATTGAGGATGTAACTGATGAAATTGATACAGAGGTTCATAAATTGGATGTAAAGCCTGAAAATTTTATAATTACAAATGAACCGTGTAGTGAAATCCCTTCACTAAAGGTTAAATCTAAGGCTATTTCTAAGGTTAAGAAGAAATCAATTTTTGCTGAAAACAAATCAATTTCTTCTAAACCAATCACAAATAATTACAAAAGTAAACCAACATCTTTTTCAAGTGCCAATTCACCTTGCACATTTCAATGTGCTTGTTCAGTAAATAGAAATATCAAATCCTCATCAGTTTTGCAACCTCAGTTTCAATCGTTTGTTGAGAGAAGATCCTGTTTCTACTGCAAAAAACAGGGTCATTTGATAAGTGTTTGTCCGTTGCTTTCTAGACAACGGTTTGGAAAGACAGTGCCTAGATCTTCAGTTTACAGAAATTTTTCAAAATCCTCACCTAAGCACAGTTTCATGTCTCCCAAACCTGTCAAGAAAACTGACAAGATAATGTCGGTTACACCTAATCGGCAACCTCTTGTCAAAAAGCAACCATCTAAACCTCTACAGGTTTGGAAAATCAAAGAGCCCAAAGAAGACTCTTCATCACATAATACCCCATCAGTTAAAGAGCCCAAAATTATGAAAAATCATGTACTCACTGATGTGGTTATTATGGATGACTCTGGTAGACCCAAGTCCGTTAAGGCTTGGGTCTCACAATCAAACTAATTTCTCTATTTTTTGTGTGCCTACTGCCATCAGAAGAAGTAATCAAGAGCAAATGGTATGTAGATAGTGGTTGTTCTCGGCACATGACAGGCAACATATCTCTACTCTCCGATGTTCTACCTGTTAAAGGAGGATATGTTACATTTGCGGGTGATAAGGGTGGAGAAATTACTGGTAGGGGAACTCTCACTAATGGATCAGTGAGTTTTGACAACGTGAACTATGTGGAACAATTGCATTATAATCTTCTTAGCGTATCACAAGTATGTGACAAAAAGTTCACAACAGTGTTTACGGATACGGAGTGCTTAATACTCAAATCAGGCTTTCAAATAGCTGAGGAATGGGTACTCATTCGAGCACCGAGGACAAAAGACACGTATGTCCTTGACATGATTACTGTGTCAACTTCAACATCTGAACATACATGTCTGTTGTCCAAAGCTACTCCAAAGGATTCCCTTTTATGGCACAGGCGAATGGGACACATAAACTTTCGTAAGATGAACTATCTTGTAAAAAATGAGCTTGTTACTGGTGTGCCTAAACTCACATTCAGTTTGGATGATAACTGTGTTTCCTGTCTCAAAGGAAAACAACACAAGCAGTCCCATAAGTCGAAGAAGGTGAATTCCAATGCATCGCCCCTAGAACTATTGCACATGGATTTATTTGGGCCGGTTAATAAGAGGAGTATGGGAGGTAGTACTTATTGCTTAGTAGTCACCGATGACTACTCTCGTTTTTCTTGGGTTTACTTCATTTCTACAAAGGATGAAGTCCCTGAGATCTTAATATATCTGTTTGACAAGTTAGAAAACTTGTGTGGAAAGAGAATCAAGAGGACTAGAAGTGATAATGGAACGGAATTCAAAAACAAAACAACTGAGATGTACTGTTTAAGGAAGGGTATTCATCATCAGTTCAGCTCTGCTTATACACCTCAACAGAATGGTGTCGTTGAACGCAAGAACAGGACTCTTATTGTAGCTGCGCGTACTATGCTATCCGACTCTAAGCTTCCAATCACTTTTTGGGCAGAGGCGGTAAATACCGCGTGTTTTATTTTAAACAGGGTTTTGACGGTTAAAAAGGAAAACAAAACATGCTATGAGCTGTTTAACAACCGTAAACCAAACTTACAATTTCTGGAGCCCTTTGGATGTCCTTGCACCATTATGTCACGAACTCAAAAGGACAAGTTTGGTGAAAAATCAATGGATGGAATATTCTTGGGATATTCTGTAAATTCTCCTAACAAGAGAGTTTACAATTTATCTCCTAACAAGAGACTCATTTAATATTCCGACCCCTGAGAATGTTGATGATGAAGAAACTATTGTCACTCTTCTACATGGTTTGGATATTAATGTAGATCACACTTCATCTGCACCACCTGTCCAACCTAATACATCTTCCACCTCAGCATCAACACCATCAGTTGATGCATCAATTCTAACAACAGATCCTCCATCACCTCAACCGTTAGATATGGCTAGTCCTTTAGAAGAAAATGTTGAAGCCAATGATCCTCTATCCGAGAACAATGCTACTGAAGGAGATCTTAATAATTTGGAATTACTTATTGTGCCTAACTCAATTCCACAAACTCGGATTCATAAGACTCACCCCACTGATAATATCATTGGTGAGTTAAGTAAAGGTGTTCAAACTAGACATCAATTGGCTGTGACCGACACGTCTGCTTGAACTTCTGAAGCATCTCCTACAGCCTCCTTGGAATGTCTTGTAACTGAAATGGAAGAATGTTTTCTATCTCAAGTTGAACCAAAGAAAACAGCTGATGCTTAAAGGATCCGCATTGGGTTGAAGCAATGCAAGAAGAACTGCATCAATTTGAGAAGCTGAAAGTTTGGGAATTAGTTCCTCTACCCAAGGGTGTCCATGCAATTGGAACTCGTTGGGTATATCGTGTGAAGAAGGATGACCGCGGTGTAGTGGTTAGAAATAAGGCACGATTAGTAGTTCAAGGATTTACACAAATTGAAGGATTGGACTACGATGAAGTATTCGCCCCTGTATCTAGATTGGAATCAATTCGCATTTTTTTGGCTTATGCTTCATTTAAAGGTATTCGGGTTTATCAACTAGACGTAAAGAGTGCTTTTCTTTATGGACAAGTTGTGGAGGAAGTCTATGTCAGGCAACCTCCTGGATTTGAAGACTCGGTACATCCGGATTATGTCTGCAAGTTAGACAAGGCTTTGTATGGTCTTCACCAAGCACCACGAGCATGGTACGAGAGGCTGTCTACACATCTACTCAAGCATGGATTTTCGAGAGGACAGATTGACAGCACTCTCTTTACAAAAAGGTCCAAAAATGATTTGTTACTTGTGCAGGTATATGTGGATGACATCATCTTTGGCTCTACAAGTAATGCTCTCTGCAAGGAATTTGAGCAACTTATGAAGTCTGAATTTGAGATGAGTGCAATGGGAGAACTCAAATTCTTTCTAGGTGTCCAAGTTGAACAATCTGACAAAGGCATTTATATCCATCAGTCAAAATATGTCTTTGACATGTTGACTAGGTATAATTTGCATGATTGTAAGACTTATGGCACCCCCATTGAGGTATCTCACAAACTTGGACGAGCTGAGGAAGATGATGAGTGTAACGAGAAGGACTATCGTTCAATGATAGGTTCTCTCATGTACCTTACTGCTTCAAGACCAGATATTGTTTTTGTTGTTTCTTTGTGTTCCAGGTACCAAGCTCATCCGAAGGTTTCTCATATGAAGGCAGTTCAGCGAATTTTTGGGTATCTCAAATATAGACCCACTCTTGGTCTATTGTACTCAAATGAAGACGACTTCACTTTGACTGCGTATTCAGATTCAGATTATGGCGGATGCAACAAGGATAAGAAGTCCACATCTGGTGGATGTCAGTTTCTTGGACCGCGCTTAGTGTCATGGCAGTGTAAAAAGCAGACAACCGTTTCAACCTCCACAGCCGAGGCTGAATATATTGCTGTTGTCAGCTGTTGTTCACAGGTTCTGTGGATTCAGCATCAACTTCGCGATTATGGTTTCATCTTAACTCTTACTCCTATACATATAGATAACACTGCAGCCATATCTATCACACGCAATCCCGTACAGCACTCTAAAACAAAACATATAAAGATTCGATTTCACTTTATACGGGATTGCTATGAGAAACACCTTATTGACCTTATCCAAATAGAAACACTTAAGCAAAAGGCTGACTTGTTTACTAAGGCCTTTTCCCGTTCTCGTTTTGATGAATTAGTTTCTATGCTTGGCTTATGATTTTTTAAATCGTTACAGTGACGTTGATTTTACATAAAAAAAAAATCTCAAGAGCCACACTTTATACTTCTTAGTATTAAAGTAATGCATTATTGCTACATCTGTAAAAAGACGTTGGGTTGTGTCTGTAAACAACTTGGGATATGATAGTACATTAGGTATCATTCACGAAATGCAACTGTTCACTGTTATATCTGATGTATCAGTCGGTTTATTTAATGTATTTATCATAAATTTCTTAACATACAGCTTCATCATATGATATGTTCATAGGCAACTCTCTATTTGTTCTCAGAGATATTAAACAGTAATTTCAACTACTTGTTAATTTTATGTAGTAAACATCATATGACGTATGACGGTGTGTCTTAATTTCTATATTTAATATGGACAATTTTTATATTCTAAAATTTTATATCAACTTATTTGGGGGATATAGTATTGGTTTCCTTTGTTGTACGTCGGTACAGACCTGGTCTCTGGTACTATATCTTAAAAAAATAAACAACTGCGAGTTAATCAGACTTGCAAAATCTTAGAGCTTCAAATACAAATACATACTTAAGTCAAGTTAAGTCGCTTTGTTGTACGGAAGTACAGACCTGTCACCAATGACTTGACGAAAATTGGTTTTGTTTAAACCTGAATCAAGATAAGTCGCTCTGTTGTACGTAAGTACAGACCTGTCACCAATGTCTTGATTCTTAAAAATAAGTTTCATATAATTTTTCTTAATATAAAGATTAACCATATGTAGATGTTAGGAGTATGTCATATGTGTGAACTGCAAAAAATTGAACATATTAACAATAAAAAGGTTATCTCTGATGAATGAAGGTTAGTTGTTTAAGCGGATAATGATATGAACAATTGTCTTGAACTGTGTGTTATTAAATTTATTTTAAATATGTTATGTAAATTTAAAGAGGACAAGTAGACTGATAATTGGAATAACAGCAAACATATGTATGATGACTTAATATGATCCCTAACCAGACCCAATACAATCCCGTCACCAAAAATAGTGTATTTGTTTTGAATTCTTAGTTAAGTTATAATTATTTTAATATTTTTTTTTGTCTTACTTAAAGTCAAATGTCACTGAATAGCCAAAACCGACTCGCGAAAGAATTTGAAAGTTTTAGGAATTTTCAAAATTTTAAGTCTGTGACACTTACTGAGTGTCGCATAGAGTGTCGCCTGCGAGTGTCGCCTAATGTATGGAGCATATAAATGCCATCCTGCGGAATTTATCATCACATTTCCTGCGACACTCACATACGATTCTGCGTCACTCGCTCTCGTTTAAGCGACACTTGCTCTGTATCGATTTTTGCTGCGATTTCTTGAAGATTTTTGAAATCTGTGCTTTGAATCTTGTTCTTCTACTTCACACGAACATTAAGGTACTAATTTCAATCAAAATCCTTCATTATTTAGTGATAATCTGTAGGTTGTAGTTACGGGTTTTAGGGTTTGGGTGATTTCGAACGTATTGATGTGTATAAAGGGTTAATATCGTGTGCATTATTATCGATATACATGTATCTCCCAAGTTATTACCCTAGGTTAGCTTAGTTTTGCAATTTTGTAAAAATTTGAATCTGGGTTTATGGTTTCTGGGTTTGTGTTCATCTTTGCGGCACTCGAAGCGACACTCGCCTTAAGTGTCGCAACATGGTAATTCGAACACTAACTGCAGCACTCAACTTGAGTGTCGCCTTTTTGCTATGCGTCACTTGATTAAGTGCCGCCTTGTCTCTTGCGACACTTACCTTAAGTGCCGCCTTTAAAGGAACATTAATTAGTTGCGTCACTTGATTAAGTGCCGCCTAGTCTATTGCGACACTTACCCTAAGTGTCGCCTACAGTTCTCCTTAAGTGTCGCCTCTTGATTTGCAATGCTGCGACACTTACCGTAAGTGTCTCATGGTGATTTTTTAGGCTTCTGAGCGACACTCACCCAAGTGTCGCTACTTCAATTAGCGACACTACTGAAGTGTCGCCTAAAAGTAATTTTGAAAGATCAGTTTATACTTTATTTGTTCTAACAGTATAACTTTTCTTTTTGTATTATCTATGTCTTATTTTTGTGCAGATGGCAAACTTAGCTATTTATGCTCGCCGCACGCAGCCACGACATAATGTGGTGGCTTTTCTCGATGATACGCACGCCAACTCGATTCCGTTTCATCCGATGATTCAGTTTTTGCGTCGCTCGAGGATTCACCATGCTATCACTGCTTCATGTCCAATCTACCTGAATCAAATCGAGGAATTTTATGCAAATGCTGTAATTAACACAGAAGGCGACTATCGAAGGATTTTATCAACTTTTTTTGGTCATCATATTGAAATTACGGAGGATACGATACGAGAAGTGTTGGGATTTGATGACAATTCTGAGTTTCCAACTCAGTTTGAGAACAGTTTTATCGGTGGTGGTCTTCAGCGTATGGGTTATCCGGCTATTCCTCCAGATCAATACAGGAAACAACATTTGAGCAGAGTCTGGAGGTACTTAGCACACATTATCATTGTGTGCCTCTCGCCAAGGAAGGCGGGATTTGATGGGATGAGTTATGGAACGATCTCTCTGATGCTGGGTTTGGTTTACAACAAACCTTTCAACTACTCTGGATACATCTTTGGGCATCTAGTGGACAATCTACGAGCTGGAGATCACATGTGGTTTATGTATCCACGTTTTTTGCAGCTGATCCTGAATTCCCTGAATCTAGGGATTCAGCCTGACCCAAGGTCGATTCTGACCTTGACTCCGATGCTGGTCAGGGTATTTGGGGATTGTGCAACACCCCCAAAGGGTCAGGCAGTTCTGCCTGATGTTCCGTTATTCGGCCACGTGATTGATGAAAAATATGTGGCTCCGCCGGATAATGGGTTTCTTGATGTTGCAGCTCCACCACCGCAAGTTGATGAAGCGGTTTTGGAAGAAGTTCTGGTTGACATTGAGAATTTTCCAACTTCTACACCTGCTGCTGTTGCTACAACCTCCGCTGCTGATAAGGGTAAGCGGGTTCGGGATTCTTCAGACACAGAATCCGATGACGTTCCTCAACAACGTCGTCAACGAACCTCGACTGCTGCTTCTGATGACCTTCAGCCACAGCCGGAATTTTTGAAGAAACTGATGGATGATATGGCGCAAATGAACCAGATGCTTCAAGATCAACAGGCTCTCATTCAGGTTCAAGCGTCAAGAATTTTGGAGTTAGAGTACACGGCTGCTCGTGTACCGGATCTTGAGCGTCGTGTGTTAGATTTGGAATCTCTGGCTGTGGTTCCGGGGGAGTTAGATCCTGAAACCACAGGCCATGATAATGTAAATGTAATCAATGTTTCTGAGATTAATGAAAATATTAATTTGGATTACTTTGCGTCGTCAGCTCACGTACCTGGCCAACCAGTACCATTAAATGTAGATTACTCGCATGCTAATCTTGAATATCTACAAAGTCTTGTATTTGGAACAACTACAAATGTTGAGAATGAGGGTCCAAACATGTTTGCCGATGATGTTCAATTTGAACCTGATGAGGTTTCTGATGAAGATGAGTTCGAGGATAATCCATATGAGGAGGTAGAATCAGATGATGATACCGTTCCTGCTGCTACTTCTGCAGAACCATCTTCCCATTCTGCTGGTACTTCAACATCCACTGCTCAACCTAGAAAGTATCCAGAATGGATTTTGCCTCCAACGCCCGAGTTGAAAAGATGCCGAGCATATTCTGTTCGTGGAGACTTATCTGGGCTTATAAAAAGCTGGAAATTCGATGCTGATTTTCGATTGTTTGTCATCAAAAGGCAAGATGGCATTCAATATTTTAAGGCAAGGCTAGATCATTTGACTACATTACCGAAGGTTGATCTAAATCGACTAGCTCAATTGAATATGATAAATCCCACTGATAATCGAGAAGCTGAATTCTTTCAGCAAATACTGCGTCGAGAAATAAATACGAAGAAATTTAAATGGATTCGACCAGTAATGGGAATTAGATTTTCAAATAAGAAGAAGTTGGACCCGAGGACGCGCCAACCCATATACGGTTATCATTATCCTCCAACCAAGAATCTTACCCAAGTGCCATTTGAAAAGTTACCATTTGATGTGCTGGCAAATTTTAGGTTCTGGTGGTATGACACAGTTACTGGAGAGGCGGTTATTGAATATTTTTCTCAAAAGGGACCGGGACGTGATGCTAAAGAATGGAAACATGTTACTGGCTACACTCTTAGAGTTTTTGATCCTCTTAGCCTGATTAACATGTCAAAGAATGATCTTCAAGCTCTTCACAGTAATAGATTGCAATTTGATATGATTGATCAAGAAGATGCTGTGAGGTTTTAGAGAGTTGTGGATCTCTGCATTGCTAAGGGAATTCATGCTGGTGGGAATCTCCCGACAGACTGGATCTGATATTGAAGATATTTTTAAAGACCAAGCTGAAGACACGGAGGAGTTTGTTGAGTCATATTAGTGTGTCTGTCAGTTGGTCTTGAGTTTGTAATAGCTTAGATTAGAAAATAGATAATTTTATGTTTTGAGTGACACTTATGTAGTGTCGCATTCAGGCGACACTTAGTAAGTGTCGCACTAGGGTTATGATCTGCGACACTTAGCAAGTGTCGCAGAATCAATCCTTTTGTATATATAGAGCCATCACGGCTCATTGCAAAGGTTGGACAAAACCTTTGCACAACTTGTCGACTAAAACCTCTGTAAACAAGCTAGTATTCGTTAGTTATTGAAATATAAAGCATTTTTATTCAATATCTCATTGTGTTGATTTATATTTCATGCTCGTTACTTCAATCGTGTGACTCCGCCACATAATTGATTCTAGTCATTCAATCTAGATCATAGGTTAAGGGACAACACATACATTGCTAAAGTTCCTCTCGGAATATCGCCTACTTCTTGTATTAATTTTATTTAATAGCTCAACAACTTATACATAGATTGTCTATCGATACATCACATAATGAACTATCTAATATTTTAAAATTTAAATTCAAACTATCCTTTGAATTTTCAAGATTTGTTACAAGATTTTCTAATCTTAAAAGGAATACATTTTTAAAAGAAAAATTTGGGTTGAAAAATGACTAACATAGAATGCCTTCTAGCTATGTTCCATAAAAATGCCTTAAAAACAAAGTTTTAAAGTCTACCAATATTTTTCGATTTATAAATCAGGACAAACACACTTCTTTTCCCCCATCCCCCACTTAAAATGAAGGACTGTCCTCATTGCAAAACAAGTAATCGTAAAAGAGGGAATAGAAAAGAAGTGAACAGAAAACTCCCCTGATCTTGAAGAAAAATACTTTCTTGATCTGATTATGAAAATATACAACAGCACACTTTCGTAGGCATCACGGTTGCATTTAGCGTATGCAACAAGCCATTAAACCCCTCGGTATCCCGAGTGGACGAGTTATAGTCTCGTGAGGGTTTCCAGGGAACACACCCACAAAGTTCAAACCCCTGAAAATCAAAAACTAACCCACGAGTTGCCTCCTGAGAAGCGCTTGTTTTTGTTCGAGTCACTAGCTTGACTCCAACCTTATTTACTTGAACATCTATTAACTTTCCCCACATTTAGCGTAAAGCATGGATGGTAATATCGATAAGTATTTATTAAATATAAGTTTAATATGATGAAAGAATATAAATACGTATCGTTCAAAGTAGGCATTCGTCCCTTCCGCGATGCTCCATGATCTTCCAAAAACGGTAACAAACTTTCCTTCTGCTTGATTTGCCAAAAAGGATCTTCAAAGGTATAAAACAAAGAACATGTGCTCACACATACTCCAACAGTTGGTCGAGACAACTCAACCGCCGTTTGTATTTCAACTGATCCGTTTGCTATCTGATCACAACAAATGTTCTTTTGTTTTTCTTTTTCGATCCTTACCAGTATTTGATCACCTTCTTTCAGAGGAGAGTTCACCACTTTCGGCTCCATCATCTCTAATAACTCAGCTTCAGTCATCATGCCATCTTCATCATTCCTTAGCTCTTGAAGCTCCCCATTAGCTAAAGCAAGCAATGCATATAACTCTTCATCCAAAGCTGGAAAATCAAGCTTTTGAGAAACTTGGTTTTCCGACCAATCTGCATAATTTTGAATAACTATAGGTGCTTCCTCGAGCTTGTTCTTGATGATTTCCACCTCATTTTTCGGCTCTTCATTCACCGCATTTAATTCAATCAATACACTAGCAGGTTCAACAATAGGTGGAACTTATTGTAGATGTTGTTTAGCTTACTTTATCGTTTTAAGATTTGTTAATCATTATATGCAAATATATATAAATTATTATATATTTTTTTTATTTACTTATGAGGATAAGATAACTTATAGTTGAATAATTTGTAAATCAAAATAATATATATAAATATAATCTAAACGTTTACTTTACCCCATCGTGAATCGCTGGCAATACAAAACTAGTTATTATCAATATAATACTCAAAATCCATCCTCGCTCATAAAATATGATATTTAATTACACCCACACGTAGTTATCTTTGATTTAAAATTAATCAATAGTTTATTGCTAATTTAATAATTGTCTAAATAGCCCAGTGATAGAGTGGGCTCTTGGTTTTTTAGAGGTTAGGGGTTCAAATCCTGTCATGAGTAAACATTTATCATGACAGGTATCTACATCCGTAAAACACATGGGGGCCTGTGGAAATTTGCAAGATAAAGATTCATTTCAACTCCAGACGTCCCCACTGTGCCAGGGGAATTGCCCGAAGTCATCATTTTGAGATGAACAATGACTGTTGCCAAAGGCACACTGAACCAGGGTGTTCCCATCGGTTTACACATTTTTGCGGGATTTACTGATTTCGGCCAACACTATGCAGAGCTTATATCATCGATCAACTAGTAATCAATTTGAACTCAAATTTACTGTAACAAAATAGTCTACTATTCAGTACTAAAAAGGAAATTTTAACATTAATGTTTTTTTTAATGCGTATAAGTCCACGTAGCCGGAAACTAGCCTTGCAAATGCATGCCGATATTGAAAATACACATATGCCTAAACCTTAGATTATTGTTTTTACAAGGCTACTCATGCTCGTATAACACGTTATGAGATGACATAGTGTGAAACTATTTTGACAGTGTTTTTACGCGAATATTATTAAAATAATGAAGATGTAGAGGATGTTGAGTTTATAGTGCTCTCAGAATTAATTTTAACTTTTTTTAATTAGTCTGTGTAATATAAAATTAAATTTTAACTTTCTTTTAATTAGTGTCTGTAACATAACGCATTATGCCGCTCACACCATGCGTTCTGACTAGTTTCTCTCACGACTGATCGCATGACTAACCACTGCTTCTATAAGAGAGCTACTACATTCTATAATTTTTATATCTACTAAAGAAATAATTACATTTAATTAAGCTAATTTTGATGTCTACAAGAAGCTAGTTTATGGGTTCTTTTTCAACTCTTATTGATTATCAATTTATCATCATTACCATTACGTAACACTTTAACCCGCGATCATAATCTTGATTAACACCAAGTCAAATTTGACGTTTTTCAATTTCATTGTTCTGAAACTATTTAATGTAATTGATTATATCATCATCAACAATTTTCAATGACCATTTAATTTCGTAGCAAAATATTAATTAATCAATCAGACTTTATGATTCATGTTGTCGTTTGCTATATGTCATAAATTTGTATAATTGGTAAAACATGTTCTCACTTGTTTGTACTCAAACTTAATCACCATTACTTTGTTTTGTATTTGGCATAAAATAAACACCCCAGTAATTTTAACTGATACGCCGTACGATACACTATAAGAAGTACTTGTATAACACTAGTCGGAGATCCGCGTTATACAGCGATAAACCGATTACAAATAAAAAATTTTAGTGGTCGATGATGATGATCAATGCATTGATAATGGTTCTACAAACTTAGTTTTACCATGTTTCAAAAAATTAATAAATTATATTTTTGCAATCATGATAATTTTGTCTATTCTTTATTTTATCATAATAATCATGTATAATAATGATTTCAGTTTATATTTTATTAATTAAAGTATATATTATAAATTGTTTGATTGATCATTTTAATAAACGATTGTATTTCTATTTATTACAATTGTTTTTACTTACGTATTGTTTTAACTAAGTATTGAGTTAAAATAAGTAATAAGTTGGCATAATTTAATTTAATTGAATTGAATTTATTAGTTACTATATTTAAAGTTATTAGTGGAAGGGTATATTTGTAATTTATGATATTCCATTTTATAAACGTAAACTTAATGGCTAAATGCTTACTAAGGGATTAAGATAATTTAATTCAATTTATTAGTTGCTATATTTAAAGTAATTAGTGAAAGGATATATTTGTAATTTCTGATATTCCACATAATAAACATAACCTAATTATTAAATACTTAATAAGGGATTAAGATTAGATTATTAGATGATAACATGTTCCCTAATAGATGTACTACCAATTAGTTATGTGGCTTTGCTACAATATACTGGTTACATAAACGTTTTGTTAGCGGTCAAAATGTATATTTTAGGTAGTGAAACAACCGACTTCGATTCTTATATACCGGCTCTAAATAGTTCTAAATAACTGCTTTAACGGTTTAAATAGTTCTAAATAACTGCTTTTAACTCATTTTTTCGACTAACCTTTTAAACTAGTTTTTAACCCGGACGTTGTCCAGTTAAATGAATGCCATATAAAAACCTCAGTAATATCGTAAATTTAAAGTTAATGTACATATACAACTCTATTTGCATGGAAGATGTTAACATATAACAAATGTTTGAGCATAATAATGTGTAACAATGCGTATGTGTGTAACAACACAATGATGCTCAACTATTTAAATCTTTAACAATGTTGGTAAATACCAGCACGATCACACAGACAGTTGACAACTGAATTATCTTTGAACTATAAACACCTACAACTTGGAATTTATAATAAACTTTTAAAATATATTAGAACATTACCACTGACATAATTACATGTGTAAAAAAATGATACGTGTAAACAGAAACTTAATTGTTGTTATTAATAATGGAGGTTTGAAAGTATGCAGGTCGAATACAACCTAAAAACATACATGGGCATTAATATCAAAATGTATATTATATTCAAATAATGTTATTAACGTACTATTGTGTTTTTCGCTTTTAACTTTTTTATGTAACTTTTTGTATTAATCCAAATATACCACTACGATCAGTTTATTTTTATCTACATTTTTTATACAAAAAAAGTTGATTTCGAGACAACAAAATACGTTCGTTAAATATATATCATATGACGATAAAATTTATATCGAAATGTAGATAAAATTACACTGATTATAAATATATATTCAGAATTATTCCAAACATTATATATAAAAAGTTATCAAAGAAAAGGAAAATATTACCTAAATTAAATAAGTAACATATAATTTATTATTAAAACTACTCCTTGTGTGCATAGGTTGGAGAGGGTCATAAAAAAAAAACCCCGGTAAATAACCAACAAATACAAGTTGCAACGATCAGGATTAAAAGTTGGGTAGATCTGACGGATGTAAACGAAAGTTAATATGTAACCGTCGATTCAACTCACCGGCAGCCATATATATGGACAACGGTTGATACTTAAAGGGGTATAGGCATTTTTTGAAAATCATTTATGTAGTAGTGTTAAACGTTTATACTACTTATATTACCCAAACATATAACAATCTTGAGACACTTGAAAATTTGTAATTAACATTTGGGTTTATTGTTTCGTTATGTATTAAACTTTACGCTTTTTATTATTGTATGCAACATATTTTCGTTTGTTCAAACTTATAAATATATATGTCATATTGTTTTCATTATTTGTACATGTAATAACCTCTTAGGGTTGGGTTTAAATGAGTACGTTGATGAACGCCAAAATGTACTATATTTTAGTATTAAGTTACCCCGTGTTTGATAGGTTTCTAATGCATTTTGTCTGAATAAGATACTTATTTCGTTCATATTTGCATTTAGGAGTCCAAATGGAGCTTGGATCGAAAAGGAACAGAAAACGAGCTAAATTGTGAAGAAAAGAAGCTTTGAGAATGAAAAGATAGACAAGAGAGAATTGGATCGAAGTGTAAATGAAGCTCGAATCGGAAAAAAGAATGAAAGATGAGCTGAAAATGGGAGAAAGGTTAAAAGCTGAGTTTCCGACCACGCGTTAGTATTTTGGCCATAACTCCTTCATACGAACTCCGATTGGGGTAATTCAACTTGGAGAATTTAGCTAATTGGAAAGGCTATAATTTTCGTTTTGACCATTTCAACTGAAAATGCATCCATCCGACGGATGGATTCATCCATCCGACGGATGGATTGGAAAATGGGCTAAAATGGTAGCTTACTTTCATTCCATCCGGCGGATGGGTTAATCCATATGCCGTATGGATCACTTTTTCTGCTATTTAAGTCCGTTTTTAGGGTTTTCAAAGGAGACTTTTTCATATATTAAAATTAGGGTTACGAATTTTCTCTGCATTTTTGAGGGCTTTTCATACTTTTGAAGATCTTTCATTCATCTTAATCATTCGGTTACTACGGATCATCATTTAATCATTGTAATCATTCTTTTACTCTTTTATTTCAATACAATTATGTTTACGGGGATTTCAATTATTATATGTGTTTATTTTAACGTGATTATGCGTAGCTAAATCTTTAAACACTTGCTTGGATGAATTAGCTAATGATTAGGGGTGTAATCATTTGATGTTTATATTGAATTAAATTGCGTTTAATTGAGAACCTTACGTATTTAGGTTTAATTAATAGTTCTAATTTATTTGGTGAATGGATAAGTGATTATAGCAAATGTTTGTCACTTAGGTATTCATTATCAATTGTTTGTCTATGAATAATTGAACTTTGATTGCGGACGCAGATAAGGAATAAATTAGACAATTAAACTAAAATGTGTAAGTTAGTGATTTTGGCGAATGTCTTTCACTAGATTAAATTGTAATTAGTAAATTGGACTTAAGGTGTAGGAAAAGTGGATACTAATCCTAGCTTAATAAGATTTACATTTAATACGCAAATAAACTAGTTTTAACTATACACCCTGAAATCATTAGTAAAATAATCCAAGTAAGTGTAGTTTTTATTATCTGAAAGTTAAACAAATCAATTTGACTCTTCCTGAGTCCACTTAGTTTAATTAATTTAGTTGTTACGCAAAGTGATAATTCGATCACACAAAACCCCCCATTTAATTACTTAAATTAATTGCATTTAAATTATAATTCTTAAATACATAATCCATGTGGAACGAACTTGGACTTACTATAACTATTTTATACACGATAGGGTATACTTACCTCAGTTGTGTAATAGTTAACGATCAATATTTCTTTGTTTAATTTTATAACTAGATTTTACACATCATACGTCAACTTTGAGTGAGAATGGAGGAACCAACTACAATGCGTCACGTGTCACAAAACTCATTTTTCCTCACGTTTTTAAAAACCAAATATCTCACAAACGGTCAGTCGAAAAATTATATAAATTACACCATAAAAATCACAATTTTTTTCTCTTCGATTTTTCATTTCACAAGGTATACTCTCGACAACTTTTATTCTTTTGGGGTTTACAAATTGTACAAAATTATTAACACGTGTGTTACTAGTTGGTAACACATGTGTTAGTTGCCGTTAACACATATGTTAGTCGCCAGTAACACATGTGTTAGTCGCTGGTAACACATACGTTACCCGCCGTTAAAACATGTGTTACTCGCTGGTAACACATGTGTTAGTTGTTTTTGTAACCCATCGAAAAATGAAAAAAAAAGTTCGTTGAAAGTATACCTTGTCACATATCTAATCGAAGATAAATAAATGCTGATTTTTATGGTGCAATTTTTATGATTTTTCAATTTGCTGTTTGAGAGATATGTACGTTTAAAAAAGTGAGGAATAGTGGATTTTATGACACGTGACGCATTCCGGTTGATTCATCCATTCTCACCCAATATTATTGTACATATTTGAATCTTATTCATACCTCTTGTAATAGTTGTCTAACATGTGTTATGTAAACGCAACCTTCAATATATAGAGTTAGGGAAAACTTAATGTGCTGTTAACAGAAACTGATTAATTTGGGCGTTGTTAGGCAAAATGGAAGGACTGAATCTATATATATCTAATACTATTTGATAAGTTAGTAATTAATAAAAAATCAATTACATCAATGTGTTGTTAACGACACCAATTAACTATATTTCCACTTCGTTATACACCCTTCTTTTGCAATTAGAATGGAGAGAAAAGAGAAAGTGAAATGGTTTTGCATAACTCAATTAGTAAAATATAGTATGGCTTGTGTATTTTCCTACTTGGGATATGATGCAAACGAATACTCCGTATTTCGTACGTTAGGTCGCATGGTTCATGTTAGAACACGTGAAAATTAGTGCCAAGAAGATAAATTAGATGTAAATTTTGAATGATCATTAGCTTCACGTGAATATAAAAATCAATAAATTATCACGTGCAATTTCCATCAAATTCACTAAAATAGCTCAAAAAGGCAAAGTAAAATCATAAAACTTTCAATTAAGGAAATATCATTTTCTCCATTATTCAAAAAAATCTCGTATCTTTATTATTGGTCATAGAATAGTTGTTTTTGTCAAAAATCTGAAATTAAGGAAAATATCACCGGATTAAAGTTGTTTTTAAACATGATTGACTCTTGAAACGACTTGCTAGGATTTTCATGTATCCGAAAGGTTGACATTCTTACGTTATCAACATTAAAGCTCATGACTCGCTATCTTTTGGATACAAATTTGTCACTTCAATTTTGAAACCCTAAGTGGGCGTACTTCAAATGTTTTAAACCCTAATATGAGATATAAAGTGTTTATAAATGATATGCACCGCCTTTTTTCGACCTTAATTTTGTAAATAAGAAAATTAATCGAGCAATATTCCCCTTAATTTTAGATTTAAAAAAAAACAATAATTTCTTGACAAACGTTAATGATATGAGTCATTTTTAGGCAAAGAAAAAAGTGATTTTCCCTTGATTGAGGAGTTTAAGAATTAGAGCATCTCCAATGTATGCGCTATCTTAATGCAAAAATAGAATCTTTTGAGAATATGTTTGCACTGAAAATAAGTTGCTCAAATGTGTTGCACTAAATCTTTACATTAAATACTTTTGAATTGATTTAAAATATACAATTCAATAATATAATACTAAAAACTTTTATATAACTATCGAATTACAATAAGAGATATAAAAACAATAATTATATTTAAAATTGTAATTTTATAAAGAATTTTTCTAACGGTAGCCCTAAGGACTATGTGTAAGAATATATTATATGCATAAACAGTAGTACATTAAGGTTAGTGGGGTGGTTATAAAGGAGTTATTAATGTGGTTATCATCAATGTACAACAAATCAATCCATCGTTGAGTATCTTAAACATAGCCCTAAGAGCTATGTTTAGAAAAATTCATAAATAAATGAAAACTTTATAAAAGTTTTTGTATTTCTTTGATACATTATAATAATAAACATTATATTTAGTAACTTTAAATATATTAATCGTCATTTTATAAATGATACATGACAATAATACATTTTAGTTATTATATATATTATTATTTAATGTGAACAGTATTTAGTGTTAGTTTTGTACTACACCAAAATATAGTTTATATTAGCATTGACTTTTGGTTGCACTATATAGTGCAAAGTTTAGTGTACACATTAGAATGCATTTTTTACACTTTTACACTATTTTAATGATAATAAGTATAATTAGTTAATACATTGGAGATTAGCATTACCTTTTTGAGCAATGTGCTCTTTAAAGTTTTGCTATAATATTATTATTATTATTATTATTATTATTATTATTTAGAGTAAACATTTTTTAGGGTTAGGAACTGGGTAAGCTTAACATTCGTCATTTCAGATTTTATCTTTATAAATATAAACCTAAAATATTAAAAAATATGACTAAACTACATGTATATGGTGTGTTTATGAGGTGGATATTCTAGGCCTTACAGAGAATGTTGGTGTTACTCTTAATAATATCTGTATTTTATGAATTAAAAGTCACAATTGATAATATAAAAAAGATGTGAATAGTTGAAAACATAATCATTAATTATTTATGTAACATCCTCTCCAGTGGTCTGGTAATTTTCTGTTTAAATTTATTATTTAAATTTTATTAAATATTTGATACTAATTGTCAATTGAGAAACTTAAATAAATAAGTCTCAGGACTTATTGTGGATAGTAAATTGTTGCTTGTTTTAATTTACTATAGTCGACGGTACAATAAATTAAGTTTCTTGCAAATGTTATTTAGGTTCTAGACAATAGATTTAAAACGGGTATAAAATACCCATTTATTGAGGTCGGTTTTAAGAGAGGCCGACCTCCTCTTTATGTTATTTCCCCCAACCTCAGTTCCTCCATTTTATAAGCCCTAAATCAAGTTTATAAACATAATCAAAAGCTGCGATTTTGGAGTGATACAAAGTGTTCTTGTGGTTTGATTCCATCATCATCATACTGATTTCATCATCTTCATCATTTGGATTTCTTAATTGTAAGTTGAAATTATATTATTTATAATTGGGTTGACTCAAATTGGTGCTAATTGATGTATGTGAAGTTAGTTAGTTGTAATATGAAGTTTATTTGGTGTTAAATTACTTCCCTTGTCGATTTGGTACGTGCAATTGTGTGAAACTTGAATGAAATTCGGGTTGAGTTATGCAGAAACTAAGTTGCAGGTTGCTGGGTTTCATGGCATAGCCGATAGGCTAAGTTTAGCCGATAGGCTAAGGTAGCCGATAGCCTAAGTTTAGCCGATAGGCTAAGTTAGTTCAAAATCATGACAGAACTTGCCCTTGAACAAAAAAAGCTTGGAATTAACTAGGAAAGCCGATAGGCTTCTTTTAGCCGATCGGCTAAGGCTAGTTACAGCCAATTGGCTATGAACAAAGTCAGAACCAAATCAGTTTGTGTCTCATATGTTCTTTTGCCATGTCTAGATAATTGGGTGATGATACTTGGATGCTATGTGTAATACCATGTATTTCAAAGACGATGAACTCTCAAAAAATGAAATAATTACTTGTATAATGTGTTCATCTACATAAGTATTATTCGTTGATACCAAGTTATTAACTTGTGTGTTTTGTGGTATTTCAGATACCCCAAAGACTCAGTGACTAGAAGCTGAGTGTGGAGACGACAGAGGTATCGGTGAGTGGATTTAGAACTCACCCTTCGATTTAGTTGTAACTGTTTGGTTGCAACAAGTATACGTAGATTGATTATACGATTGTTAATCTGTGTTATTGATTATGAATCTACGTGATATGTGAATCCATGTGTATCAGATTATTGAGGTCAACGTGTAGTTGGACTTTTTGGTTATTATGTGAATTACACAGGTTTTGATTCATTTGTTATGTTTGAGACTTGTGTATGAGTTTAATAACCAATAGTTATCGGTCTATTCTGTATTGGCCATACAGATTGACGTTAAGTGTTCTTTGGGAATCCCCGGGTATTATGATATCCCAAGAGCCACCGATCCTCATTGAAAAAGAATGTGTTTACAAGTATTTGCTGTAAACAGATTGTTATGCTAAGTTGAATTGTGTGTGATAAATTCATTCACTTAGCTTTGTGCTAATCCCTTACTTTAACTTCCTGCATATTTTGTTTACTATGTGGGTGGTCAGGAAGTGGATGCTTCGGCAGGGAAAGTTTGACGACTTGTGACTCTGATATGGTTTTGTATAAACCTTGTTTTTGTGATATATATAATACCCCGTCTTATGTAATTTTAAACAGTCTGAATTTGGTGCGATTTGAATATGTAAACTATTTATGTATAATATTTAATATATAGTAATGAAATGTATTTTGTAATATACGCTTCCGAGTAAAATAATATTGTTGTCCTGAAAGAGGGGTGTTATAAGTTGGTATCAGAGCATAGATTTGGGCGAATTGAGCATTCTAAAGTGTTCAATCCCAAATTTTAAATGCGCTATGTCAAACATTCCTGGGTATGGGATTTTACATTGGTTATGAATCAATTAGTAGATAAGTACTAACGATTAACAAGTTTCAAGTTGTTGTGTTGAATACAGATATGACAGATAACGAGCAACCGACCACCAACCCTAATAACGCCTCACGGATTGATGTTCCTCCTTCAGATATTCATAATGAGAGACATGATCATGAGGGTACTTCTATTCCTGCTCGTGAAGAATCGAATAGAGATGATTATCTTTTTCAGTTAGAAGATGAGGTGATTAATCTCAGAGAATTTAAAAGATAGGCTGAAACTGCATCATCTCAGCAACGTTCTCAGCAACATATACCTGTGTTTGGTAATATTCCTCCTTTTCAGTCATATAAACAGTATTCATTCAAAACGTTTATGGCAAGTAAACCACCAGAGTTTAGAGGTAGTACAAATCCATCTGTAACTTTAAATTGGTTAAGAGATATGGAGCGAAAATTTGATGTTACTCGCTGTGAAGAAGAATCCAAAGTGTTTTATGCTATTCAGTGTTTAAAAGACGAAGCCATGGTTTGGTGTGACTCGATTACTGGTCATTTAACTCAACAACAGAAAGAAGTTATTCGATGGTCTGATTTCCATCAAGCTGTTTGTAATCAATATTGTTCTGACTTTGATATGGCACGTATTAGGAGAGAGTTTGTGAATCTTCAATTAACCGATAAGATGACTATCGATGAGTTAATCACACAGTTTTCGGAGAAACTACAGTTTGTATAACAATGGGTTCCCGATGAGAAAACCAGAATTGAGCAGTTTGTGGAAACCTTACCTCATAATTATCGTACTACAGTAAGGTTAGCTAGTAATCTATCCCAAGCGTTTACTCTTGCACGTTCGGTTGATAGTGACATTAGAGGTTTTCAAGAATCTCAAGATAGAAATACTTCTTCTTCGTTTCCAAAAGCTAGAACAGATTCTTCAAGTCCAGGTGGCAAGGAAATCGTCAGGGTCAAAGATTCAACAGTAAAAGTGGTTCATCTGGAAATTCTAACTGGTGCAGTTCTTGTCGATCCAAACATACTGGTCCCTGTACAATTCAGACAAACAAATGTGTTAAATGTGGTGAATTGGGTCATGAGTTTAAAAATTGTAAGTTTCCCAATTATGTATGTTGGAACTGTAAGAAAGAAGGGCATCGTGTTGGGCAGTGTCCTGAGGCAGGAAAGCAGGGTTCGGTCTCGGTCGGGAGTTCGTCATCTTCCGGTCAAAAGCGGAAGAATCCTCCGCCAGCAACGAGTAGGGCTTTTCAGATGACAGTCGATGAGGCTGTCCACACAGATGATGTGATTACCGGTACTTTTCTTATAAACTCTGTACCAGCTCGTGTATTATTTGATTCTGGAGCAAATTGTTCTTTTATATCTGTGTGTTTATGTGATAAGTTGAAACTGATCCCTACTGTGATAACTAAGCCCTTAAAAGTAGAGATTGTTAGTGGCAAATTAGTTCCTGTTACCACCTCGGTGACTGGAGCTAACATTGTGAAAGATGGTCAGACTTTTCCAATTTCATTTCTGTTAATGCCGATTCCAAGTTTTGATGTGATTATTGGCATGGATTGGTTAAGTCAGTTTAAAGCAAGTATAGATTGCCACCATAAGCTGATTAGAATCCCAATCTCTAAAGAGTCATACGTTGTGGCTCGAGGAGAACGGGATAGTGGGTGTATTCCTCTGATTTCCATGATGAAAGCTAGGAAGTCGTTGTCTAAAGGCTGTGAGTCTTATCTAGCTTATGTCATTGATGTTAAATTAGAAAAGAAGTCCATTTCTAAGGTTCCGGTTGTCTCTGAATATCCAGAGGTGTTTCCCGATGATTTACCTGGTTTACCACCGGTTAGGGAAGTTGAATATCAGGTTGATCTCATTCCTGGTTCCTCGTCTATAGCTAAAGCTCCCTATAGATTAGCTCCGTCTGAAATGCGAGAAATGATGAATCAGATTCAAGAGTTATTGGATAGAGGTTTCATTAGACCTAGTTCTTCTCCTTGGGGTGCACCGGTTTTGTTTGTTAAAAAGAAAGTGTAGGGAATTATTGATTTGATGATACAAAATAATTAAAGATGAGGGACTAAAAGTAACAATTGTTTTAATTAGTTTCCTTGTACAATTATGATTTCTTTTTAACCCTAATATCTCTATTACATAAAGGGATATAGGCATAGGGTTTATGTGTGCACACATAATGTAGACGTCTAAGGGTTTGTTTAGCCTCAAGATCAAGGTTTCTTGATCCTGTTATATTTGTATAACCGTTTTATTCTGATCAAATAAAATTGGGGCTTGTTGTGATAACATTGATTTGTTCTTATTCCGCTGCATATTATTGTCAATGTTATTATATCCTAGATCAAGATCTAAAACATCTGAGCTAGATCGTTATTACGTTTTCACAATTGGTATCTAGGATATAATAACATTGACAATAATATGCAGCGGAATAAGAACAAATCAATGTTATCACAACAAGCCCCAATTTTATTTGATCAGAATAAAACAGTTATACAAATATAACAGGATCAAGAAACCTTGATCTTGAGGCTAAACAAACCCTTAGACGTCTACATTATGTGTGCACACATAAACCCTATGCCTATATCCCTTTATATAATAGAGATATTAGGGTTACAAAGAAATCATAATTGTACAAGGAAACTAATTAAAACAATTGTTACTTTTAGTCCCTCATCTTTAATTATTTTGTATCATCAAATCAATAATTCCCTACAATCTTCCCCTATTTGATGATGACAAAATATCGACCTTCTTGCACAAACTTCCCCTTAATTCTTGATTTCTTTTAAACCATGCCATGCATAATAACCAGCTGCAAATCTTGATCTTCAATTCTTCTTCCCCTTTTTGTCATCATCCAATAGGAATCTTCTTGAAGATAAGCAACTTTGAACCTTTACAACCACTTGCTATATAATACACCACTAATCCAATTTTCTAATGTCTCAAATTACCCTCCATGACGCATAATAAGAATAATGAATTTGAGCATTAGAAAATTACACTAATAGTAGTAATATACAACTAGCAGTAGTATTGAAACCTTTTCCCTCAAACAATGCATGAACATATCTCGATGGTTAAAAACTTTAACAACAAGCTTCCCCTCAAATCAATATTTTAACCATCTCTTGAATCTCGAACTTTATAAGCTCTATGTAATGATCACTTATGAAGAAAATAGAGTATAACAAACTTAACAAATAAGTTAAATCTTCCAAACTTGTACCTTATATCTTGTACTATCCACGACGTTGAACTTATATTTAAATGTATAAGTAGACCGCAATCTCTTTGACAAAATCTTTATTTTTCATAATAAGTCACCGAGCACACCATAACTCCTTTAAGTGATAGCAAATGTGAGCATTGAGCACCATCAGTTTGTAAATCACACACTTTTGCTAGATTTGTCAAGTCTTCATCGTCACCATACAAACCAAACAAGTTATCTTCAAAGTGTATCATCCCACTTTGAGATATGATAAAATACACGCATGTCAAACTCAACTCCAATATAAAATAAGCCATAATCAACCTTCTTCGTAATCACATCTTAAAAAATCAAGAACAGTGGTAACCACTTTGCATTAACAGTGGTAATGTCCTTCAAATTCCACTAACAGTGGCAACAATGATACATTACGCAAACAGTGGCAATCATCAAATTTTGTACTAACAGCGGTAAGGATGTGCTAACAGTGGTAAGCTTGTTCTAACAGTGGTAAGCTTGTACTAGCAGCGGGAAGTTTGTACTAACAGCGGGAAGAACCTTCTAGCAGTGGCAACGTTTGTACAAACAGTGGCTGAGCAGTGGCTAGCACATCTAACGAGCAGTGGCAAACAACTTCAGAATTACATATCTCCCTGATTACTAATCTGATCATGCTCAAATTTTTACACGAAGTTTACCAATGTTTCATTAACCACATATCCAAAAATCAAGTGGATCCAACGGTTAACGAACACACAGCAATTAAAACACAGCAGCTACGCAAACAGAAACCACAAACATACTGCAGCAATTTCGAATTTTCATATCTCTATGTAGACACATCCGATCATGATGAAAATTTACACGATGTGGAAACCTATGTCTTGAATAACATATCCAAAAATCAAGAACATTCGTTGAATAACGATGACACAATGATCAATTTACTGCAGCTGTTCGGAAAAACCATACGGTTTCAGCAGCAGATTTCGAATTTAAATATCTCTCAATCAAAAGCTCAGATCGAAAATTCCTCTGGTCAGATTGTGCGTCTTTGTGTTATAAACCTACAGTTCAAATTTCACGACGATTGAACGGTTAAAGAATGAGATCCGAATTTTTTACCATTGCTGCGCAGAACATGACGAATTACGAATTTTTCTTGCAATCTTCTAGGGTTTCTTCGATACGACTTCTCTTGCTTGTAAAACTTGTAGATCCTAGATAACGAGCCACTTGCTCTGATACCAATTGTGAAAACGTAATAACGATCTAGCTCAGATTTTTTAGATCTTGATCTAGGATATAATAACATTGACAATAATATGCAGCGGAATAAGAACAAATCAATGTTATCACAACAAGCCCCAATTTTATTTGATCAGAATAAAACGGTTATACAAATATAACAGGATCAAGAAACCTTGATCTTGAGGCTAAACAAACCCTTAGACGTCTACATTATGTGTGCACACATAAACCCTATGCCTATATCCCTTTATATAATAGAGATATTAGGGTTACAAAGAAATCATAATTGTACAAGGAAACTAATTAAAATAATTGTTACTTTTAGTCCCTCATCTTTAATTATTTTGTATCATCAAATCAATAATTCCCTACAGAAAGATAGGTCATTCAGAATGTGCATTGATTATCGGGAATTAAATAAAAGAACAGTAAAGAATAAATATCCTCTGCCTTGAATAAATGATTTGTTTGATCAGTTACAGAGATCTTCTGTATATTCTAAATTGATCTGAGGTCAGGTTATCATCAGGTTCGTGTTCGTGAACAGGATATTCCAAAGACTGCTTTTCGTACCAGGTATGGTCATTATGAATTCCTGGTGATGCCTTTTGGTTTGACTAATGCTCCAGCAGTTTTTATGGATCTGATGAACCGGGTATGTCGACCATTTCTCGATAAGTTTGTAATCGTTTTCATCGATGATATTCTCGTGTATTCTAAGTCTGAATCAGAACATGCTATGCATTTGAGGTTAGTTCTTAAAACCTTGAAAAGAGAACAATTATATGCCAAATTTTCTAAATGTGAATTCTGGATTCGGGAAGTACAGTTTTTGGGTCACATCATTTGCAATGATGGGGTTAAAGTTGATCCTTCTAAAGTTGAAGCAGTAATGAATTGGAATGTTCCAAAGAATCCTTCTGAAATCAAAAGTTTTCTTGGGCTACCTGGATATTATAGAAAATTCATTAAAGACTTTTCAAAGATCGCTGGTCCGTTAACAAAATTGACACGTAAAGATGTTAAATTTCAATGGGATGAGTCACAGGAGATAGCTTTTCAGACTTTAAAGCAGTTACTGTGTCAGGCACCCGTTAGCTTTACCAGATGGCTCAGATGACTTTATTGTTTATTGTTATGCATCCTATGCTGGTTTGGGCTGTGTTCTTATGCAAAGAGATAAAGTTATTGTTTATGCCTCTCGCCAATTAAAACCTCATGAAAAGAATTATCCAACTCATGGTTTAGAACTGGCAGCTGTTGTATTTGCATTGAAAATCTGGAGACACTATTTATATGGTACTAAATGCATTGTTTGTACTGATCATAAAAGTATGCGGTATGTGTTTTCACAGAAAGAGTTGAATATGCGTCAAAGGCGATGGTTAGAATTAATCAAAGATTATGATTGTGAAATTTGTTACCATCCCGGAAAGGCGAATGTGGTTGCCGATGCTTTGAGCCGAAAAGGTACTTCTGACTGAATTTATTATTTGAAAGTCGATGTTTCTTCTGATTTGATAGATCAAATTAAAGCTGCACAGTCAGAAGCTTTGTTGGAATATAATCTTAAGTCAGAAATTATGTTGAAAAGAAAAGACTTATTGATTGACGATTTTAAAGGATTAAAGACTTTTCAGTCTCGTGTATGGATTCCTCTTATTAGTGGTATTCGGGATATGATATTGACTGAAGCCCATAAATCACGTTTATCTGTTCATCCCGGCAGTACTCGGATGTATAATGATTTGAAATCTTTGTATTGGTGGCCCATGATAAAAACCGATATAGCACAGTTTGTTAGTAATTGTCATATATGTGCTCAAGTTAAAGCTGAACATCAAAAGCCATATGGGTCGTTGAAACAGTTAGAGATTCCAGAGTGGAAGTGGGAACATTTAACTATGGATTTTGTAACTAAACTTCCACGTACATCTCGAGGGAATGACATGATTTGGGTCATTATTGACAGATTGACCAAGAGTGCACATTTTCTGGCTACTAGTGAGATTGCCTCTCTCAGTAAACTCGCATAGTTGTATGTTAATAAAATTGTCTCGAGACATGGTATTCCATTGTCAATTGTGTCAGACAGAGATTCTCGATTTATTTCCCATTTCTGGCAGAGTTTACAGCAGGAGTTGGGTACACGTATTAATCTTAGCACGGCTTATCATCCTCAGACAGACGGTCAGTCAGAACGTACTATTCAGACGTTAGAGGATATGCTCAGAGCTTGTGTCTTAGAGTATGGAGGTTCTTGGGATTCTCACCTCCCTTTAGTGGAGTTTGCTTATAATAATTCATATCATTCCAGTATTGGTATGCCTCCTTATGAAATGCTATATGGTCGTCGTTGTCATACCCCCACGTGTTGGTTAGAAGCAGGAGAAAAGCAGTTTGCAGACCCAGACATTGTACAGATAACTGCTGATAAAGTGGTTATCGCCCAAGAAAAGTTAAAAGCTGCACGTGATAGACAGAAACAGTATGCAGACCCACGTAGGCGACCGGTTACCTTTACCGAAGGTGATTTGGTGTATTTGAAAGTCTCCCCGTGGAAAGGTGTTATTCGATTTGAAAAACGAGGAAAGTTGGCACCTAGATATATTGGCCCCTTCAGAATTCGTCAGGTGGTTAATGACCAATCAGTTTCATTGGATCTTCCTCTTGAGCTTGCTGGTATTCATGACACGTTTAATATTTGTTATTTAAGAAAGTGTAATGTCGAGGATCAATCCCAGATACTTCTGTTACAAGATTTGCGGGTGGATCAAAATCAGAAGTTGATTGAAGAACCGATTGAAATTCTCGATAGAAAAGTCACTAAACTTAGAAAGAAACAGATACCGATGGTGTTAGTGAAATAGAAACACAGTTTAGGCTCCAATTTGACCTGGGAGACCGAGGAGTCTATGAAATCCAGTTATCCTGGATTGTTTAATCGAGTTTAGATTTCGAGGAAGAAATCTCCTGAAGGAGGGGAGATTTGTAACATCCTCTCCAGTGGTCTGGTAATTTTCTATTTAAATTTTATTAAATATTTGATATTAATTGTCAATTGAGAAACTTAAATAAATAAGTCTCAGGACTTATTGTGGATAGTAAATTGTTGCTTGTTTTAATTTACTATAGTCGACGGTACAATAAATTAAGTTTCTCGCAAATGTTATTTAGGTTCTAGACAATAGATTTAAGACGGGTATAAAATACCCATTTATTGAGGTCGGTTTTAAGAGAGGCCGGCCTCCTCTTTATGTTATTTTCCCCAACCTCAGTTCCTCCATTTTATAAGCCCTAAATCAAGTTTATAAACATAATCAAAAGCTGCGATTTTGGAGTGATACAAAGTGTTCTTGTGGTTTGATTCCATCATCATCATACTGATTTCATCATCTTCATCATTTGGATTTCTTAATTGTAAGTTGAAATTATATTATTTATAATTGGTTTGACTCAAATTGGTGCTAATTAATGTATGTGAAGTTAGTTAGTTGTAATATGAAGTTTATTTGGTGTTAAATTACTTCCCTTGTCGATTTGGTACCTGCAATTGTGTGAAACTTGAATGAAATTCGGGTTGAGTTATGCAGAAACTAAGTTGCAGGTTGCTGGGTTTCATGGCATAACCGATAGGCTAAGTTTAGCCGATAGGCTAAGGTTAGCCAATAGGCTAAGTTAGTTCAAAATCATGACAGAACTTGCCCTTGAACAAAAAAAGCTCGGAATTAACTAGGAAAGCCGATAGGCTTCTTTTAGCCGATCGGCTAAGGCTAGTTACAGCCAATTGGCTATGAACAAAGTCAGATGCAAATCAGTTTGTGTCTCATATGTTCTTTTTCCATGTCTAGATAATTGGGTGATGATACTTGGATGCTATATGTAATACCATGTATTTCAAAGACGGTGAACTCTCAGAAAATGAAATAAATACTTGTATAATGTGTTCATCTACATAAGTATTATTCGTTGATACCAAGTTATTAACTTGTGTGTTTTGTGGTATTTCAGATACCCCAAAGACTCAGTGACTAGAAGCTGAGTGTGGAGACGACAGAGGTATTGGTGAGTGAATTTAGAACTCACCCTTCGATTTAGTTGTAACTGTTTGGTTACAACAAGTATACGTAGATTGATTTTACGATTGTTAATCTGTGTTATTGATTATGAATCTACGTGATATGTGAATCCATGTGTATCAGATTATTGAGGTCAACGTGTAGTTGGACTTTTTGGTTATTATGTGAATTACACAGGTTTTGATTCATTTGTTATGTTTGAGACTTGTGTATGAGTTTAATAACCAATAGTTATCGGTCTATTCTGTATTGGCCATACAGATTGACGTTAAGTGTTCTTTGGGAATCCCCGGGTATTATGATATCCCAAGAGCCACCGATCCTCATTGAAAAAGAATGTGTTTACAAGTATTTGCTGTAAACAGATTGTTATGCTAAGTTGAATTGTGTGTGATAAATTCATTCACTTAACTTTGTGCTAATCCCTTACTTTAACTTCCTGCAGATTTTGTTTACTATGTGGGTGGTCAGGAAGTGGATGCTTCGGCAGGGAAAGTTTGACGACTTATGACTCTGATATGGTTTTGTATAAACCTTATTTTTGTGATATATATAATGCCCCGTCTTATGTAATTTTAAACAGTCTGAATTTGGTGTGTTTTGAATATGTAAACTGTTTATGTATAATATTTAATATATAGTAATGAAATGTATTTTGTAATATACGCTTACGAGTAAAATAATATTGTTATCCTGAAAGAGGGGTGTTATAATTTATGTCTTTTATTTCAAGTATATTTTCTATATAACGAATTCATAGTCACAATCTTCAACTTCAACTAAAAATTTAAGCTAGTTGGTTGCCAAATCTACCCATAATAATCATATATATAGTTTTATATGTTTATGAATGAAGCATAAAGTAATTTTCAAGTCATGTTTTTTTATTTTCTTAGAAAAAAGGGGTAAGTAACAAAGACTTAGTAATAACAAATTAAGTAAGACCGTACCTTTAGCATATTCAATATATATATATATATATATATATATATATATATATATATATATATATATATATAATATAATGTATAAGATATGGATTAAAAAATGAATCTTTTTATTTTTATGTAGGTAAAAATTGTTATATATTAAATAAATATAATATAGGAATTTTAAAGGCTATTATAATAAAATATACTAGTAATGATAATTGATAATTGATAAATAATATTCTTAGTAATTGTTAATTAAGGCTTTTAAGGAAAAAAAATAATATAATGAAGTGGCAAGTTAGGAGGCTCTAAAGAAAATGAAATCTCATGATGTGACATATTTAAAAATTAAAAAAAAATCTTTGTTTAATATATATATATATATATATATATATATATATATATATATATATATATATTAGTTTAATATGACAAATTACACCACTAAAAAGATAATTTTATAAGAATATGTTCACAATGAAAAGAAGCTAGAATAGTGTGTTGCACTAAATCGATATTTAATTATTTAAATTACACAATTCAACGTAATAATAATATTATAATCGATTTTGGACTAACCTTTATATTAGAGCGGTTAATACTTAAAGCCCGTTTAATTAAATTGGCGCCTTTTGAAAGACATTTATGTAGTAGTGTTAAACATTTATACTACCTATATTACCCAAACATATAACAATCTTGAGACACTTGAAAATATGTGATTCACTTTTGGGTTTATTGTTTTGTTATGTATTAAATTTTACGTTTTTTACTATTGTTTGCGACATATTTTCATTTGTTCTATTGTATATAGTGAACTTGTATATATGATCTATTGTATGTATTATTTATTTTTTGGATAAAACCTTAAAAGGAACTTTTCTATTTGGGCTTTACCCAAACAGGATATCATATATATAATAGACCATATTTATAAGTTCAATATATACAATAGAAGTTTTAAAAGTTTGACTCATAAAATAATAAAAAGTGTAAAGTTTAATACATAACAATACAATAAACCCCTAACGTTTTCATTATTTAAGCATGTAATAACCTCTAAATATAGCTCCCTAAAATGTGTTATGTAAACGCAACTGTCAAGTTTAGTATATATAGTTAGGGAAAACTTAATGTGTTGTTAACAGAAACTAATTAACTTAGGCGTTGTTAGGCAAAATGGAAGGACTAAATTAAACCTATATAATATTTGATAAGTTAGAAATGAAAAATTAATAACATCACGCAATTATATTTCCACTTCGTTATATACCCTTTTTTGCAAATAGAATGGAGAGAAAAGAGACAAACTGAAACGAATTCACGGTAACAATCTTCAACTTCAACCAATTTGAGCTAGCTAGTTGGTTGCCAAACCTATCCATAATAATCAAATATATAGTTCTATACATTAAAAATTAATATGTTTATGAATGAAGCATAAAGTAAATTTCAAGTCACATTTTTTTTGTTTCTTAGAAAACAAGACGGTAAGTAACAAATATTTACTAACAACAAATCAAGTAAGATCTCTAGCGTATTCAATATATTTAATAGTTTAATACGACAAATTACACAAATTTTTTTAGTATTAAACAGATAACTTTATAAGAATATGTTCACAATAAAAAAAGGTAGAATAATGTGTTACACTAAATCTCTTTTTAAACATTTAAAATACACAATTCGACGTAATAGTAATAATATTATACGGAGTAAATTGATTTTGAGAAATAGTAGGTATACTATTTAAGGGGTAAGTACATAAAAATGTAATTAATTATGACCCGACATTCATAATGTGTAATCAACTATTGGGGTTTCCATTGTGCGTAACAAACTATTTATTTCTTTCTATTGTATGCAATTTGGTGATGTATCAACGTGTAAGGATGACACGTGGCATCTTATATAGATGACACGTGGAAAAAATGCCGAAAATTATATACAGTGAAAAGAAATAAATAGTTTGTTACATACAATAGAAATCCGAATAATTGAATATATACTATGAATGTCACATGATAGTTAATTGCATTTTTATATCCTTACCCCTACTATTTAATTCCAAAGGGCATTTTATTCTTTGTCTTACAATTAAAGCTTGATTGAAAATTTTCTCCTCGTAATTAATAAATTTTATTTATTTATTTTGTTTTTGGAAGAAAACCATCTTATCAAAAGAGTATCATCAACCTAATCCTTATGAAATACTGAACATTAAATTTGTTGATCTTTTTCTGACCCACTGCCAATGCCATCCAAAAAGCTTCTCTTTCCTGTAGGTCCCAAAATTAATAATGTCCTTCCTTTCTAAACCTCCCTTTTTCCCCTCCAAATTATCCCTCATTTTACTGTTCACAACCATCACAAACCACCCACACACCACCTACAATTACCCATTTTCACCCCTCTGTAAACTTGTACTATTCATACACCAGGTACCTACTACCCTATTCTTCAAAAAGCCTGTTTTACAACCAATCATAAAAGATGGGTTAGGCTACTACTACTACCACAATTCTGTTCATTTTTGGTTTTTCAACCTCTACCTTCTTAGGGTTTCTTCTTTTTTTATATGCCATATAATTAAAAGTACTTGTAACATGTCTTGAACTATTGTTACTGTTATCGGTTACTGTTATTTTTATTGTTTTTTTTTCTTAATTAGTTGTAGCAAATAGTTCAGTTTGTTATTTGAATCTAGCTACAACTGTTACATTGCTCTGAATATGCCCTCAAGTTGGCGGAAAAAATGGGAGAAAATTTTAACTATCATAACTACCACCAACAGCTTACCAACCAGCAGCAGCAAGATGATAAAACAACAACAACAAATAGATTAAAGAGGGTGGGATTAAGAAATAGTGGTCGTGTTGGTGGTGAAATTGTAGAAGTTGAAGGAGGTCACATTGTACGGTCAACGGGGCGAAAAGATAGACATAGTAAGGTGTGTACAGCAAAAGGACCAAGAGACCGCCGTGTTCGGTTGTCCGCGCATACTGCTATACAATTCTATGATGTTCAAGATCGGTTGGGTTATGACCGACCAAGTAAAGCAGTTGACTGGCTTATTAAAAAAGCTAAATCCGCCATTGATGAACTTGCTGAGCTGCCACCATGGAAACCTACTGCTGATTCCAGTACATCAATTTTGAATTTTGAGCACAACCCAGATGAGGATATAGTTGATAATCAAATGGGTAACAATCAAAATTTGAAATTTATGCCTCAATCTATTGATAATATCAAATCTTTTTTTCCGATGGGTGGTGGTGGTGGTGGTTCGTCTGCTCCGCCGCCGGAAAACAGTATTTCTTCAGGTATGCAGTTTCATAACAGCTTTTCAGGTAGTACTTTGAATCAGAATCAAGATCTGAAGCTTTCACTGCAATCATTTCAAGATCCGGATCTTCAACCCCATCAACAAAGTGAACATGGTAATAGTAATAATGTTTATTACGATGGTTCCGGTTGGCCGGAGAATGGTGGGTTTAGTGGTTATGTGCCGCTACAAACGACGTCGTTTCTGCAGCCGCTGTTTTTCGGCCAAACGCAAACACAAACAACAAATAATCAATTGTTGTTTAACTATATTTCTCAGAGGGGACCCCTTCAGTCCAGCAACACACCTTCGGTTCGTGCCTGGGTCGACCCGCCCTCGTTTTCCGGGGCAGGTTTTGACCAACATCAAGCCCTGAATTTTCATAACCCGTCTTCCGTGCCTGGATTTTCTTCGGGCATGGGCGGATTTTCAGGGTTTAATGTTCCTGCACGAATCCAAGGTGATGATGAGGAGCATGACGGCTTGTCTGACAAGCCATCATCTGCTTCCTCAGACTCTCGCCATTGAATTCATCGACATGTTCGTAATCATTATCATCTCTGTAAAAGGTTAGTGAGTTTCTAACTCGATTTGATCATATGTCCATGTTATACATGTTTAACTAATGTCCATAAAATTTGATAATAATTACAGGAAAAGTTTGTAGCTTTTCAGTGAGCTAGAGGTGCCCCGAAAGTGTCGATTTGTTTAAATCTAATGGCTACTACACCGTGAGAAAGAAGAAATCTGAGATTGATTTCAGGTTTTTTAATCACAGTTTAGCTACTACCTTATTTCAAGATAAGATTTCATGTTAACATTGAGCTATCTGTTTAGCTCTAGCTATGTTTGGATTACATTTATGTTTTTACTGTTTCTAGACTATGAATGTCAATTGTCTATGTTTCCTTAAATCATACCTTTGGTCTTCACTAAACATAGAAAAATATGATCTTGGCAACTTGCCTAAAACATCAACATTGGTAACTAGATATTGGTTGACTTCCACATGTTTGAAGCCACTGAAGCATGAAACTGGGATGTTTCAGCTTCCTATTGTTCCTCATTTAATTAGGTAGTCTAACCTAAATGGTCCATTGGGTATGCAAAGTGGAATAATCCATTGTGTAAAAAAATAAAAAAACGTGATACTGCATCATTTAGTCTTTAGACTTTAATCTTGATTTTGTCATGGTGCGGCTTTGAAACAATGTGCTTCCGCAACACCTGATATAACTCTAATGAAAACCTTTGATGTCAAAATTGGTACTCTCTATAATCTATTTCCTACAAAAAAGAATGTGATGAAGAACGAATGGACGAGTCTAATCTAACTGTTCGTATCTCCCATCTTGTTGCAAGTCTGGGAACAATGTCGGGTAACAAGTCGTTTTCGTGTCTTCCTTTTGGTGATTCATGCTTGCTTATGTTCTTTTATCTTGATTAATCTCAATCTTGAATGACCCATGTGCCATTATTAAAATTTGGGTTGATCTCTTTTGGAATGATTTTTAGGGCAAGTAGAATGTTAATTAAAAGCTACATACCATGTATGTTGCTGATGTTGTTTTAGCACTAGATTGTGGTCTTTGTCATCAATCCATGTTACTAGAAAAAGGTAGCAAAGGAAACTGTGGTTTTCTAAGTTCATTTACAGGTGAATATGTGAAATATATCATTAGACAATAATTCTTTCCTAAAACCACATACAGTAACTATATTAGTTTATCTATATATGAAGTATATTTCTTGATGATTATTACACTTGAGATTTATTAGTTAACTACTACATCAATTGAAAATTGCATTTGATCTCGGCTCCAAAGGATTCGAGGTTAGGGTTGCCCTTCAAAAACAACGATTCGTGAAAATTGTCTTTGTTGTAGAAAGATTTTAAATCCAACAGATTACTCACTAAAAAGTCCTATATTACCTCAAAAATAATTGTGATATCTCAAACTGAAACATTTATATAATGGATATGACATAAAGGCTTTCTTCCATAAATCATTAGTTTTGTTAATGAACCAACTAAACAACTTTATTTGTTTCTAGTTAGACAAGAGAGCCAAAATTGAGTAGCTTTATCTATGGTCCCTCTACACTGCAAATCTCTCTGTCAGTTAGAATTTATTGATTTTATCTTTTTTTATTGTTGTTTAAATAAATTTAATATAAAGGAAAAAAGATGAGTTGTTTGAAGATAAGGACAATTGATTCATGCTTGCTGGTACTTCTTTATGGTTGATGAAGACAACTCATTGGAACAAAATACTACTCTTTTTGTCTGTATTTAAACCTCAATAAATATCATATCTCTTATCATTTCACTTACATCGTCTCTGTTATATACTCATCTAACCTAACCTTTTTGAGGTTCAAGAATATACTGTAGAAGAATACTATGAAAAGATGTTAACAATATAATCTTGTTGGAGATAAAATAGTACTAATGGATACTATGAAATGATGTTGAAAAGTAATCTTGGGATGTGTTGTTTCATATGCACATGATTTATAAACATCTTGTACCAAAAATTTATGCACGCCTGATCGAATTACAGATTACTTGATATTTTATACTCCGTAGATATTGTCATAGTACTACTCTTATTTTACTATTGTAAATCATTATTGGTGTAGTACTAGTCCTTCCATTTTTAATACTAAATCGTCCCATTTAAAATGTGTTCTTTGATATTGCACGTAATTTTAGAATTTTCTACCAACTATAATTTTCATCAATTAAATATGGGTTAATAATGTTTTAATCCTCAAAGTTTCAAATTTTTTTTTGTTTTAACCACTCAATTTTTTTCCTCATGATTTAATCCTCCAAGTTTCAAAGTTATAGTAGTTTAACCCTTTAAGTTTATTTTTCATAATGATTTTGATTGTTTAATCCATAAAGTTTAGTTTTCATAATGATTTTACCCTTTAAAAATTTTCTATTTTAATCATCAAACTTTCATAAATATAATGGTTTAACCCTTTAAAGGGTTAAACGAATAAGTCTATGCAAACTTCAAGGGTTAAACATTTGAAGAAAAGTTGAGTGGTTAAAATGAAAAAAACTTAAAACTTTGAAAATTAAACCATTATTAACACATCAAATATTAAATCTACACACTAAAGTTTTTTTTAATTGGTTAAATATCAAAGTGAACATTTATAATGAGACATCCCAATATAGTAATATGTACATTTTAAATGGGAGTTGATAGATACAACATAAAACTTTATTTCTACACCAAACGTACAAAGCTTCAAGCTCACGGTATAAATAGATCAAAACATAAATTATCTTTACACAACTAATCTGTTTAAAAGATTGTTTTATTGGGTGGTACTGTTCAATAAGTAGATAAAACATATTTAATGATTAATGGATGGAAAAAAGTTGGAATAAAAATCACTATACCTTGAATATATATTGTTGTGCACAAATTTTGAGAGATTGTAAGTTGACAATTTTAGATAAGTTATTCACATATCAAGAAAGAATGTAATGAATGAAAGTTTAGATCTTGCAAACAAATATTAAAAAAAATGGATTTCTTTTTGAATATTGAAGAATATGGTTGAGAGTTTAAGACAGATGGGATACATTATAGTATGATATGATGCATATAACACATGACTTAAGAGGTAAACGACAATTATATACTTTAATACTATTATTATTTTCATTCTATTTTTCTTTGGAGTATATATTTGTTAATATATATATATATATATATATATAGGGTAAGGTTCCAACGAGAACACTTCAAAAATACGAACGGTAAGAACACTTCATAAATGCACAATTAACGAACAAAATCATTAGATTCACACTCATACATCTCAAATATTATTAGAAAAATTAATTAGAATAGATGCGAACTTTCAGAAATACACAAAAATCAAAAAAATGATTGATGCACAATTATAGAGATAATCGTGCATCAATCATTTTTTTCGATTTTTATGCATTTTTAGAAGTGTGTATTTGTTTTTTTTTGCATATTTGAGATGTATGATTGTGAATCTAATGATTTTTGTTGGCTAGTTGTGTATTTATGAGGTGTTCTCACCGTTCTTAGTTTTTAAGTGTTCTCATTTGATTCAATCTCTCTATATGTAGATAGATAAATTATAATTTGAATCATGTTTAAAGCTTTTCAGAATTCAAGTTCTTGCATACACAATACAGATCCCACCACAATTTTTTAATGATCTTGTTGGTTAAATATTGTATTAGTATGTCCTAGCAACTATAATTCTAACCAGCCACATAAATTGAGAGGACTTGCAACAAAGCAAAGAGAAATGAAACTGAATAATGTCATAAATCAATTTCATTAAATATAAACTGTACGTTAATAATCACAAGCCCAATGGATGGGATTTGTCACATACACACCAAGTTACATCTTTACATGCAAATCAATCAAAAACCACTCTCACTCATGCACGAAAAATCGTCAGTTATCGGTTATATGTATCAAAAATTCTTTAGCGCCTCAGGAAGTACCATACGCCGCTTTGATTGTGCCTTTTCCATTAGTCGTTTGGGGTTTCACTGCAACGAGTATCTTTGGTGCAACATGCTTTGTCTTTTTACCTGGCTTTGAACGTGCAACCACCCGAGCCTCCCATGGGCACACTGCAATCCAACGCTCCTTCCAACTCCACCCCCAACTCTCTTTGCTTAGATCATAATAAGCTTGACCATAATACCGATTTGAGTTCGCCCTCCACTTTACAAAATCATTATAAACATCATTATAAACAAAATGCGATGTAAATTCAATGTAGAGTTTAAACTGATATATGTAATACCATTGCATCTATTAACCATTAAACGCAATAATAAGTATCATTGAATGTAACAACTTGGATAGTATATTGGTAAAATATGATGGGTAGTTGCATCTAATACTTGAAAATAGAAGTAAATTGCATGTCTGGATTGAAAAATAAATACTGTAGTAGATTGATATTTTTGCTATACTTATCAAAGCAGGCAATTAACTCACAAAATATTATGGTTTTGGTTTATTTACGCAAAACAAAACGTACTTGGTGATAGAAGGCATAAGCCATTGCTCGTTCACGCTTGATGGTGGCCTCCTCACGCTGTTGTATCCTGGACACGATGTCATCCATCGTCTCGGGTCCACCACACCATTCGACCTATTAGCAAACAAGATGAGGAAATTAATTAAGAGATGTTTCCAGGATTTGGACAAGGGACAATTATTGAAGCTTCTGCAATCTGCAATATATTGGACAAAAAGCGTTTTTGGTCCACCCCACCAGACCCATTTCAAAAAGTACAAAATTACACATTTTGACCCGAACCCAGTTTGACCTATAAGCCAACCTGTATGATCCGTTTTGCCACCTCTAATAGAATTCTTTCCGCAAAATGGTCTAACTTCTTGTACTTCAAAATGCAAACTTTCAAGCAAAGAGAAAAAAGTAGGTCACACCTCAAGTTCATGAAGCTTAGACTCAATTTTCACTTGATTTTCAAGCCTCTTTTGCTTTATCCGACCTTCTGCCACCATCCAGTGACGTCGGCTTCTGATTTCAGTTTGTATTTTGCCCCACAAATGTATTGTGTTAAGAGCAGAAGAAGCTTGCCTTGTAAGAGCATCAGCCTCAACCAACACCTGAAATCTTGCAGTCCCTTTCAGACAACGTAGCTTTTTTCTTGCCTGCCAATTATGTAATTAAGAAAACAGAACTAAATTTTGAAAACAAAAAATACTGGGTTAAAGTGTATACCCTATATGATCGATATGCAGTTTGGATTCGAGTTGCAGCAAATTCCTTTGTTCCTGTGCTGCGACCAATAACTTTTCTACTGCCAGCACGAAAACTTGAATCTCTCACAGAAGAATCCCGGCCTTTTGAGCTGTTTGCAATCCTGGAATCCTGCTGTATCTAAAAATAGGAACGATGATATGGATTTGAAGATCAAGAGGACGTTATAAACTTCAAAACGTGTATGATATAATTAATATTCTCTAAAACTTCCGAAAATTTTGATCAATGTTTATTACCTGATAGCAAATACAACAATTAAAAGATAATGCTACTGACTGATTGTATTAATATGATATCTTGCGATAACTTGTAATTTGAGTGTGTTTGGTTAGACGTCAAATATACCATTTTTTCCCTTTTTGATGGAGAGATAGCTTATTGAAGAATGTGACAATCTCGTAATTCCTAAAACAAGTGTCAATTTCGTGCCGCGAACATACCAATGGATCAACTTCGGGTTTTTCCCCCCCGCTAATTGGTTAAGCTAGAAGACTTAATATTTCTACCCGAAATGTATTCATACGCATAAGACTCAACAAAACTCGCTTCAATAGCTTTAGTAATTATATTTTGATACAATGACTATTTATAAACCAAAATAAATGCTTGTCATCAGCCCAACCCGATTTGACCTGCACCAAAATTACCCTTTTGACCCGTTAGGCCATTACCAGAGCCAGACCAACCCATTTATCCACCCCAAGTGCATAGTATCCATAGTTACCCTTTTGTTCCTCCTTTTTTAGATTTAACACAGATGTTTTTTAAAAATAATAATAATATAACCACTATTTAAATTATATTCTCCCAAATATCAAAGGGTTCTTCTAGATTTTTACGCTCTGCTACTATCAATAATTTCAGAAACAAGAAGACCTTGATTAAGAAATTGCTACAAGATGGTGTTTTACCTCTATCTTGTTGGGTCTGTTTTCCTTCTTTCTTTTAATGCCAACTAACCTCTTAAACCACCCACAACCGCCCATTTGTTCCGGTGAATTTTAGCAAACACCTATCAGAAAAGCATCAATCTTGTTCATAAGTTTCATGAATAAGCATTCAACATGGTTCCTTATTTATATAGTAATAGCTAAAAAAATCTACCAAGTTCTTTAACAGGGCATCAAGGTACAGGAACCTCTGATGGGTAATATGCATTCTACCTCATAAAGTAAAATACTACTCCATTATTCAAAAGAAGAATATCTTAAATTCACAAAAAAAAAAAAAAAAAAAAAAAAAAGCGATAGAAAGAGGTTCTATAAGTTCAAATTTCATCTAAGCACTATAGGTTACATCAAAAAGATACAATCTTTAAAAGGTTAAATTAACTGAACAAACATGTAACTTTCTCCAATCTATGAAGAAAGTCTCATAAGCAACATATGTACATGATAAATCTAGAATGTAAAATCTCAAGATCACAATAATTTATCAACATCAAACAAGAAGCTACACACCAACTAAACCGATCAACAAATTGAAGTACACCCTAACCCAAAACAAACCATTAAACAAATATCACACAAAGATGGTCCTATCTTCTGAGTACCAGAAACATACAATACAGCTTACATAATTCAAGAAACAGAACAAAATTGCAAGAAATAAACAAAAAGGTAAGATTTTGATTAAAACCCAGGTCATAAAAACTGATAATATGAAATGGGGGTTTTGCATACCAGAATCTGAGATGAAGAAACTGTAGTGGGTATGAAATGAAATTAGCAAATGGGCAACATAAAAAGTGTAAAATAGGAGGCAATAACAGTAGTGGGCCATAGCCATGGGGGAATAGGAATATAGCTTCATACAATTAACAGAAAAGATGATGATGAATGTAAATGGGGTTTGTTTAGGTGAAATGCAACTTCAGAAAGCTGACACATCAACAAGATTTTAGATCTTTAAAAACCCTTCCTTCAATTGGCTATTTCAAGACCAATAACAGAAAATGATACCTCATCAGTTTTTTAAATACTTGCAAAAAGTGTTGAAACGGTGTCGTTTAGTCTAAAATTTTGGGATATTAAGGAACTGTCGAACGACGGCGTTTTAGGATTAATGCGTGCAAGGAAAAGTGAAACGACGTCGTTTCATTAGAAAAATGTGTTACAAAAATTTATTAGTCCCGGAGGGGCTCGAACCCACGACCTTCGGCTCATAAGACCAACGCTCTAACCAACTGAGCTACGGGACTCTTGTTACTTACAATTAAAAAGTTATTAACTTAAATACTTTTGACAAATACGTATATCTTATAATAATTTTTTCTTTGGAAATTATAATTTCCCACAAAATGATTATCATTATTTTAAATCCTTATCCTTATATATATGTTTTTATAAATATGAAAATTGATCGATCATAATTACTTTACAATCATTTAGGTGTATTAAATTGAAGAGTGATACGTAACTACAATCATTTATGGAACTTAATGAAATGATCGGTCATAATGACTTTACAATCCAATGTGGGTAGTTGGCTACCAATATACACTTTTTTTTAGTCCATCAAATTCGTTTCATACATGCAACATGCTAGTGAATAACGAAATATGTTCTTCTTCAACGAATAGTATATAAGTGAAGTCAATAGATCAGTGCGCATTAGGAGCGGATCCATCATGTTAGTTAGTAGCGGTTCCATTCTAGTGGACTTCGTAGTAGTAGAAATACATGTAATTTATAGTACTCGTAAAACTTGACCCAAATACAATCACACCCCTCAAAATAACATTAAAATGAGCCTCTTTTTAGACATTTTCGACTCATTTTAAAGAAATTTTTTACACAGACCATGTTTTATCTACTCTTTATATGTTGGGGTTAAATTAGAGTGTGTACGTACCTCGAGTGGCATTTGGTTGTCTCACAAGTCCTTTTATAAAGAGTAGTCTCTAAATGATGGCCATTTATTGTTTATTCCTTATTTATTTATTGTTGTAATTTGAGTTGCAAATATGGCAACCCTTTGAGAAAGGGGATCCAATTATACGAGTTAAGGAAAGATTTTATTCATGCTCTCAAGGTTTTGTACGTTTTGTTCATTGGATTCAACTTAGTGATCTTTGTGGGGTTTCTCTTTGCTTAAAACTTAAAAGCTTTTTGCTTAGATGTGACACAACCTAAAATTTAAAGCAAGTTCTACTTTTGTTTACATCTACCTTTGTTCATACAAGAAAGATATATTATATCATGGATGTATTTGACAATAAACAAATTGAAATTGATGGTGAGAGTTTGTGACTAGAACTAGAACCGGAGGATTTTTTTTGTTTTGTTTTGAAGAGCTAAGAATATTTTTATAATAAAACTGCCCCCGGCATGTACACGAGTGGTTAAAAATGTTGCACAAAAGTGGGCCTCGATTGAATAAATGAGGTCGGGTGTTTGATCCAAAGGATTGGCACCTCCTGCATGGCCTTGGCTGCTCGGTAAGTCCGATTGACCTCTCACATGTTGGGCCTGGAGCGGCTTGTTGTGAGCCGGTTAGCATGTCCAAAACATACACATTTTGAATTTTAAAATAAAACTAACCCAAGATGGACGTACTATAACAAAGGATACATAAAAGATTACTAGCTCAAAGACTTGAGCTATACAGAAAAGAAAAATATCAACTTTAATGTTGACCTATAATAACTATATCCTTCAGAAAAAATTTTCTGAACAGAAACTGAAATTTTTCTGATCTATAATAAGAACCGGAGTTAGAGATTGTGACTCTATATAAGAGTTGCTAACAAAAGCTTCTACAAAAGGGATGATTATTATCCTAATAATTATTGTCTATTTATTTTTATTTTTATCAAATGTGGGTTTTTATTTCTAAGGGATTAAGAAAACTAAACTAGAATTTCAATTACGAGAATCTATCAAAATCGTCTACACCAAACAGGAAAACAACCTTACGTATTGTTAAATCCGCAAATTGATGTGTTATCAAAAGAAGAGGTCAAATATACACATGCGTATGGTAAAGTTGAAGGTTAATAATGTAACATGAAAAAAGAATATCAAAACAATTTAGCTTGTGTTGAACCTAATTTTGATACTGTAATTACAATATACTATACGTGAGTACATCTCTATTTATATCTACAGATTTTCAGCTTCATATAGCATATATGTAATATATCACATAATGACACACTTTACCATTAACCTACTTACCTACGTAAAATTGGATATACAAGATTTGTACTCATCTGTGGCTGTCACATAAAAACATATATGTAAAACCATACATTATTTTAAGAAAGTAAACCAAATTGGATATATGACATTTTTGGTCGTATTTTGTTTATAATTACATACTCGTATTACATATTACTTATGTGTACAGCTATTTCACATGTGTATAATTTTTCTTATCCATTAATTAAAAATTATCACTCCAACCTATAACATGATCTTGCTCGATCTACACAACAAATATAATAAAGTTATTTTCATATACTCTTTGCTAGATAGATTTGTTACCACTTATATTCCTTTTAGAGAAAGATTCTTGTAATATATAGGAGCACTACTAAAGAAGATTATCCATTAATTCCATGTATCGCAACGGTTATATATTGACAAAATGTGCCAAAATCCTTTCTTTTTTCTTAACAAAATTGTTGAATGTTGACATTTTATATACATTATATACATTACATCAATTATAATAATAGTGAAACATATATTGGATGTAACGTCATAATATATCAAGCTTTATATAAGTAACGGCGTGTTATTAATCTTTATCTCTACTCCTTATAATTCATATTACACACTCTATCTTAAATACTTAATACACTAATTATGTACTATGTACAACTCATAAAACTTATTTGCAATACAAAACTTTATACTTGTTAAATTATTGCTCATCAAATCCATCACTTCAATAACCAGAACCAAGTCACAACTTTTATGTAACAAAGCCTAGCTTGTTGATCTTAGGTTTGTTATTTTTCCTTATTCAAATTTTTATCTTAACTTTTGTTCGATAATTTATTATTGAATGTTTTTACATAAAAAACAATTTATTCTTAAGTTTTAATGTAAAACTAGCATTTCTCATCATTATTTGTGTCAAACTAGATTTTGTAATTCTTTTAGAAGCGAAGAAACTTAACATATCTCTTTCTGTTAAATTTTGTATTTTCTGTTAGAATTCGGTTTATAGTGGTAGGAATTAAGATGTTTTGTAATTTTTAAGATAAAATGCAGTGTATATGTAATGAATATGAGAAGTAGCTAGATTAACAAACTCGAAGGGTGAGACTGTATATTTTCCTCAATAAGTCATTTTCCCTTTTGATATCAAGGGTGCGTTTAGTTGTGAAATTTTTTTCAGAATTTTCTATCTCTAATTTTCTAAAAAATTTAAAGAGTTTTCATTCTCTAAGTGTTGAAAATTTAAAAAATGTGTTCAAATGTTAGTAATTAACTATTTTGGAAAAGTTAGTTAAGCTTAAAAGGTTGAGAAGTGAAAATTCTTATTTTCCATTTCCTATAAAATGGAAAAGTGATTTCCATTTTCCTGAAAATATTTTCCTTGAAAATACCTAATTTAAACGTGTTTTCTACTTTTCTTAAAAAAAATTCTGAAAAATTGTCATTTTTTTTCTTCAACTAAACACACCACAAACTTTTATGCTATTATCTTTATTGATGTTTTTTTTATAGTAAGCTTTTTTATTAATCAAAAATATACTTTTATTGGATAATTTTTAGTATAAAATTCATGAATTAAATTAAATATCCTTTATGATAGAAATACCAATCAATCAAATCATATACGTATATGTATATCCTTTACATACTACGTCTATGTTCATGTAAAACATATATATATTTATAAAAAATATTCTATAGTTCAATTAGCAGTAATTAACAAAAATATTTATAAAAAATACTCCGTATTCTATAGTCCAATTAGCAGTAATTAACAAAATAATATAATAATATCTTAATATATTTAAGTGGATAATTAAAAATGTGCTTTTAGAAGTACAAGTACGAATATGTACCTTCAGATTTGGTAGAGATTCACGGAAGAGCTGGTCTTGCTAACTTAGACCGAAGATTTTGGCTTAAAATTAGATTCCTATGTTTCTTTTTGTAACTACATTAAACATTTAAATTTTGAATTATATTTCATGCTTATTATTTTCCGATACACTTGCCTTAATTTCTTAACTCACTCATTTTATCCAACTCTCCGACAGCTCACTAATTTCCATAATCATATCTTTTTTGATAACTTATGCAGATCTTTATGTTAATATTAATCCAATTAGTATTATTTTCATAGGTTTTACGAACGTTTTGATTACGTGTAATCTTCCTTAATCATATCTCTTTAAAATATTTATTTTTTTCTAAGATTTACTTTGTCTTCTATATAAACACACACATGAAGTTGAATGTGATATAGATGGCTCTTGAACAACAAAGCAGTGCTGCAAAGTTGTCGAAAAAATCGAAGCAAAATAAAGTGCCGCAAAGAGGTATGGGTGTGGCTCAACTGGAGAAGATTATATTAGAAGAAAAGGTTATGAAAGACGTTTCGGTTTTACCGTTTAATCCGAAAAGTTTTCGGACTAATCTGGCGGTTCCGTTACCTCCATCGATGCAGCCTGATCGCCGTCATTTGGTCATGAATCTGGATGCGATAAGTATGAATCATGGTTTTGTGTCTATGCCAAATGATCAGAATCGGGACCGTGTGCCTACGAATCTAGGTGGTTTGCCTTATGAATCCAACACACATGTTTGGTCATTGTTACCTAATGTAACACAAAGATCACATTGTCAACAATCATCTCCTTCATCAATGGTTAGTATTTAGTCTTTGCACATTTTTTTATGTAAATATCTTGATTTATTTATTGTTATAATTAAGAGTGTATACACCAAAGGTTTTGAAATATTTGCAGTTGAATTATCAAATGGAGCCCCCTTCAAACCAAAGCTATTATAGCAAAAAGGTTTCACCAGTTTGGCCAGAGGTAAGGTTTTTATATTTATGTTACTCTTCATTGAAAGTTTTCAAATTTCGAAACGGGCTGTTAAACTGTTATTATTATTTGGTATATAAACAGATGGTTGGCATGAAGAGATCATATCCTTTTTCAATAGAAAATATGCCAATACCTTCTTTCAAGTGTAAATTCCCTCCTGCTTATGCCGCTTCAATATCAAGATCCGATGAATCTACTTCTTGTAGCAATATAAGCAGTGGAACTGTTAGTTTAGAGCCTCAAAATCATGTTTACAGGTAACGAATAGTCTTTTTGATTAGATCTCTTGGTTTGATTCATTACTCATTAGTTGTTTTGGGACTATTATTAACATTTATCTTGTTGATTCTTTCGTAGAGAAAGCTCTTTAAGCTTAGGTGTCCAAACGGGTCAAATGCCAAAGAAACTTATTGATGAAGATCGCGGTCTTACCAAAGATTTTCTCACTTTGGCTCCACCTAAAGCGTCACCTCAGTCGCATTCGAGTTCAGATGAGGATTTTTCACCTTATCAAGTGAGTACTTTTTGAATAGTTTTTTGGATTATGTTGGACTATTGAGTTGACTAAGTGGTTTGACTTTTTGTGTAGGGTGAAACAAGTGATTTATCTGAAAGAGAATGTTTAAACCAACAGAAGACATTTCATACTTTCTTTCCAGCTGCAAGGATCCATGGAACTATCAATGGTGAAGCAGGGGAACAAGTTGATCTCAGTTTGAAGCTATAGAAGGCTTAACCGATTCAAGTTCATATGTATTAATTTATTTTTGCTTCTTTTTTTTTTTTATGTCAGAGTTGCTCCTTTTTTTTTTCATTTCCTTCTCAGATTTATATGTCATTTTTCTTGATCATTGTATCTATTTTTTTGTATACACAAGTCATTGTTCTTGTAGAAATGCCACAAAAGCATCATATTTGATATCTTTTGTTAAAGGTTGTACATTCTTATTATAGAAAACTATGATGATTAATGATTATATAAGAAACACCTCTGTAATAGTATGAAAAGCCAGTAACTCATTTTGGTCCTAATTTAGGCCGTATATATGTGCACGTGGAAAAAGAATCACCTAATCATGTTGGAGTTTTTAAGATGTTGATGGACAGCAAACAAAATGACATTCAGCGAAACACCTGAAGCAGACGTGGAAAACTGCAATACAAAAACCTTCAACTAAGCAAAAACTTTACAAATCCTAGAATATAATCACATTAGTCAAATTATTTGTTTGTTATTGGATGGAGTGTAGCATATGTTTCATGTACATTTGACAATATATAGTTGTTGTAGCTTAAAAGAGCATTGAATCTATGACCAATTAGAATCAAGAATTTATACAAGACCAAGGGAGAACAGGTAAAGTGCGAAAGCGATGAAAGATCTCCATAAACTAAAGTGGTACGTAGACTGCAAAAGTGCCCATGCCATCACAATGCATACAATCAAAATATCGAGCACTTCTAATGAAAAAATCCCATGTTAAACCTCGCGTATAAACGAGTGCTAAGAATAACGAGCACTTCTAATGAAAAGTCCCATTCAATCCTCACGCGTAAACGATAGCCAGATATATGGATAGACAAAGTATATTGTTCATTGTTACTTCTTTATATAACTACAATATATACATACAGAAGCCATAAATTCAAAAGGTATTAGTAGCATATTTATGCATGTTATGCAGATTTAAATGAGAGAAGAAACCACAAACCTCTGAAAATGTAAGAGAGGCGGATCTCTTCCTCTTGCGAGAGGCAAAAATGATTGCAGACATTGCTTCAGTGGAATTGGTCGTGAAAGGTAATAATATGAATGAGACGTAAAAAGAAGGGATATTTATAGCAGCAGAAAAATGTTCAACAACGTCTACAAGAGGATTAGCAAACATAGCTGTGATAAGAGTGCCAAGTATCAAAAACAGGACAGCCCTTATCAATATCCCACGAGCATCATCTACTGCACCCTCTTCATCTTCATCAACATCATCTCCCAAAAGATGTTGTTCTCTACCCGTTTCCTGTAAAATTTCACATGTTTTGTACTCCATGTGATAATACTATATATAACATAAACTTGTTTCTATATTATGTTTTAGAATATATTTACAAGCTAGTACATACCACATAGTTGTCATGTACGTACTTCATAGTCTCAGGACCGGACATATAATGACCTCTTTTAGAACCCTTGGCCTGCTCAAGCCATTTCTTAAGTCCAATGAAAAATTCCTGAAGCTCAACCTCATGGTTATTAAATATGTCAAAATCAATCATCCTGGTTCAAGTCTATATTATACATCTTTAATCCTACAATCAATGCCTTCAGTTCAGAATATGATAGGCGTTTATTTCCATTCACATCAAGGGAGTTAAAAAGTTTGTTCATAACGACTAGGTTAGATTGCCCTTGATCATCTAAGAGTCTTCCAAGATATCGATCTTATAAGTCCAAGAGAATTCTAGATCGCACATTCTTATGCTTTGTATAAACAAGATGTCTCTTTTGCAACTGTGGCCGAATGACCTGCATAAGGTTATCAAATGAAATCGAATCAACCATGAAAAAGATGAATGATAGCCGATAAAGAATAATGTGTTGCAGTATCATATGTTACCTGATAAACGCAGCGTTTCTCAGATGTTGAATGCAGAATCTGTGCAAATTGGAGCACTATTAACGGGAGCACAGATGCAGCCATAATCATGGCAGAATAGCTTGTCCATATATCAGTGCTGACACCAGAACCTGCAGTACGACAGATACAGCATACAAAAGAATCGCCCTATAAAAGTTAGTATCAGTTCATGAAATGAGGAATGCATAATACTAGTAACTCATCTATAAATATGTATGATAAAATAAAGGACACACTTATTAGTCTAAGTGGTTTAGTATCTTGGTTATCAACGGCAACAGAGTCCTTTATATCACACTTTCTAACAAAGATGCAAGTTCACCATGTAACAGTAAGAAGCGTGACCATTGAACCAGCTAATAAACCCATTCGGCCATTCCTATAGAGATCTGGCCCTGAGCCACTTTAGCACTTCTAGATAGTCCAGATACTACAAGATATAAATAAGGTACATAATAAACAAAATATACATTAACAATAATAATAAAAACAGAGAGATACAGATAGAGAACTGACTTTCCAAATGTTGATAAGCAAAGACGCTCATTTTTTTCAGACATAACAGTTATCAGCTTTTGCTTATGAGCTTTAATAAGCCCTAAGATCATTATGATAAATTAGTATGCCAGAAAAAAGGAGTTTATCAGATTTTATGTCTTTCAGTAAGCCCAGAAAATAAGATAATGTAAAAAGCGTATAAATGGCACTAATGCATTTCTTGTCTATATATAAAAAATAACACCCGTGAAGCCGTGTTCTTAAGTGTTATAAAGTAACGTATCAATGTCCTTTATTATTTGATACTGATCGGCTGATCCTGTATAGGAAGTAGTTTCTTTTTCTGTAACAACAATCCTACATTCCTGCCCGCATAATCTGTACAACCACATAATATGTGCATATGTGAAGTAGTACTGACAGGGGGAACTAAGGGTGTGTTTGGCAAGGGGCTTTTAGTGGCTTGAGCTTCTACTTTTAATAAGCACCAGCTCATAAGTCTTGTTTGTCAGTACAAAAACAATGGGGCTTCTTGAAAAAATAAGTCCCTAGAAGCCCCTAAACAAAAAGCTTCTTGAAGTGGCTTTTGAATAGAAGCCCAAGCCCCAGCTTCAGCCAAGCTCCAGCCCGTTGTTGCCAAACACACCCTAATTAAGACACAAGACTACAATGATGATTAACTAATCTGATCAGAATTAGTTTGTTTTATCTAAAATGAGCAATGATTCGGGAAGAGCACCAAGAACAGGAAGCAATAAACCATCAACAAGACCTGGGCGTAAAATTGCTAGCAGCATCTCACAACCAGAAGAGATGTGAGTAGCAGCACGGAACACGAGGTAACCATACACCGAAAGGAGAAACATATTTCCAATTGCTGAGTTGGTACATGGCATGAATCCATACGTCTGCTCGCAAATTTCTGATGATTCTTCTGAAACTGATATAAAAGTATTGAAACGAAGTATACCTTCATATCCATCGTCAACACTGTCAAAATTGACTACACGGCCGGCTACTGTGAAAATGAATAGAGATGATATTGAAATTATGAGGAGTGAATTATACGCCATTTTCAAGCTTTGATTAGTGAATATGTGACAAGTCAAGTCTATAGAAAGGCCTGAAAGATCTTTATAATTTTTGTTGATAGCATGGATATTAGAAGACCTTTTGATATTTATTTGTTATTTATACAGCATTATCGTTATGAAAATGATTCGTAAAAAGTCTACATTGTTATAAAGAAATAGCAAATAGTTTGGTAGAACGAATTAGACAAACAGGAATACAACCACTCCCTCATAACTTACTGGTATAAATTAATAGTGTGCTGTTTCGTATGTAATTTTAACTTGGTAAAATGGTATAGTTTTAAGTTTACATTTAGAATTTCTGTAACGACTTGATAAACTGATGGTTATACATCTTCTATTCGAACGCCAATTGCTAGAACAACATAAGGGTCTTGTATTGGTCAATGTTCTTTGGCTCTGTTTTGGTATATCAATCTGGTCAATATATAAAAGAGTTCCATCTTTAAACATAATTTTAGGCACACTAATCAGCACTATATTAGCATCAGCACCATCACATTCAACATTCCAATTCAACATTGCAAGTGGAAGAGGACAGACTCTTCATTTTTTACAGATTCATGACAAAAACAAGAAACAAATAATATGAAAATTTTGTGCATTCGAAACTCGAAACTGTTTGGACCAAACCAATCCATTAAGTTACTTCCACATTAGTTACAAAAGATCACAACGAATCCAGATAATCAAAAGCAGTGAACTAAGCTTCTTATGAGTTTCAATTCTCTACAGATCTCATTTCTTACAGGAAAAATACTCGCAGTCCAGAACCACAATAAAAGTTGTCTCAAAGAGACGCTACTTCTTCTACGACCAACCAAAAACATAGTCAAGAACGTATACCAGGATGAGGGAAAATGGGTAGAGGACAAAAGCAATGAAAGATGTCCATAGAGGGAAGGTAGTGCGCAAACTGCCAAAAACGCCCATCACAATGCACACAATCAGGATAACGAGCACTTCCGATGAAAAATCCCACGTCAACCCACGCACATAAACAAGTGCCAAGAATACAGATAGGCAAAGTATATTATTCATCGTTACTGCTCCATACAACTGCAGATAAATTTATGTTAAAAATGGATATTTATGCATGTTTCGCAAGAAATCAAAAGAAAGACACAAACCTCAGAAAACGTAAGAGATGCAGATCTCTTTTTTTTACGTGTAGCAAAGATGATTGCGGAGACTGCCTCACTGGAGTTGGTTGCTAAAGGCAGTGCAATAAATGAGATGAAGAATGATGGAATACTTGTAGCAGTAGAAAAACTGCCAACAGCATCTACAAGAGGATCAGCAAATGCTGCTGCAATAAGAGTTCCCAGTAACAAAAACAACATAGCCTTTATTGTTGTCCCACGGGGATCATCTACCCCTTCCTCTTCTTCGTCATCACCAACGTCATCTCCTAAAAGATCGTGTTCTTTCTTCGTCTCCTACAAAACACATATTCTTGATATCAAAATGAGGTATAACATCATATAAGAGACTCGCGAGTCTAATTTTAATTAAAGTGAGGTATTTATGGTTGATCAAGAGTCATGGCATAAACTTACCTCATAATACTCGTGAATGTACTTCAACGTGTCAGGACCAGCAACATGAACATCTACTTTCGAACCTTTGGCCTCCTCAAGCCATTTTCCAATTCCATGCATGAACTCTTCAAACTCGATCTCATTATTCTGAGATGAATCAAAATCTTTCATAACTTTATTAACAGCATCTTCTTCATTTAAATTTATTTCATATAACCGCATTCCTACAACCAGAGCCCTTAGTTCAGAATGTGAAAGACGACGATCTCCGTCTGAGTCGATGGACGCAAATAGCCTGTCATTGATTTTGTATAAGGTTAGTATTTATCAACACAGGTAAAGGTAAGCTTACAGAAGTGTAAGAGAGCTTACTTTTCCAGAACGTCATGATTAGGTCTCCCATGATCATCCATGAGTCTTCCGAGTGCACGCATCTTCAAGTACTTGAGAATTCTAGACCGTACATGCTTATGCTTTGCAAAAGCAAGGCGTCTTCTCTGTAATTTAGGCTGAACAACCTGCAAAAGGTTCTCAAACAACGTCAAATAACCATGAAATCGATAACTGAAACCGATGAAAATCGTCAAAAAAGTTGCAACTAGTCGACAAGGTTCACCTGATACAAATTCTATAAATGTTGAAATCGATGATTGTATAAATTGACTATAAACATTGATTACCCTAACCAAGAACTGCACTATCAATATTCACCTGATAAATGCAGTATGTGACCAAAAGAGAAACCGAGACAATAAGACCGATTAAAACTGACAAGTGTCTTCCCGAATCTGAATGCATAATTTGCGGGAATTGGACGACAATGAACGGAAACACAGATACGGCCATAATCATAGCAGAATAGCTAGTCCATATATCAGTACTGACACCAGAGCCTGCAGTATGACAGATACAGCATAGACAAGAATTAGCCTACACATATGAAGTCATAAAATGTAAGGGATTCCACATTTCCACCATCAACGTTATTGTATCAATAAGGTGGTTAATAAAGATACATACCTACTAAATTAAACCCTTTAGTATCTTGTTTATCTACAGCGACTGAATTCACTATATCACACTTGCCAACATGGATGCAGGCTCCCCATATTATAGTAATAAGCATGACAGTCGAACCAGCTAATAAACCCATTCCTACAGAGACCTGCTCTTGAGCAACTTCCACACTTCCAGATAGTCCAGATACTACAACAAGTAAATAGATAAGATGTATATATAAAACACACATGAAACAGAAATCTAATTTATGTGATATATGTTGCAGCAACTATGTTTTCAATTTTATAAAGAAAAAAAGTAGAGCTGCTTGTTTCTCAATTTTGCTACGCAATTCGAATAAGAGATGGATGATTTAACCATTCATTCGTATATAAGCAAGCAAGAATGGAGAAAACGAATTTAGATAAGACAATAACAAAAGCCTAGTAACTAGTGATTCCTATCACTTATTCAGCATGAAGTCTAAAGGTAATACATTCATCCAAGAACTTAGGTTATACAGACTAAAAGTAAAACCTTCATCAAGTTTCATTTGCAGTTGTGTGATCAGCATGCTCACGATTTCCTAGCAGAACTTTCACAAGTATTAGTTATTGAAACATATTATTAACACGTTATGCATCTTTCTTCATCAATTTCCTGAAGTCATATCCAACTATAATATGCTAATAATGAAATGCGACCAGATTGACGATTAACTACACAAATTAATTATGTACAATATTTCAAAATACACATACAACTAGAGGAAGCAAAGTTTTTAGATATCTCTATAAAAATAAGGGAAAACTACTTTACATATTTTTCTCCCAAGTTTAACGTTTGTAACACTTCAAATATATATTGAAGCCCTGTAGCACCTTATTTCAAATAATTGTATGCAAAAGAAGGAAATTTTCAAAAATATACATGATTTTGTATACAAATACTAAGTTTACACCAACCAGATGAATCAAAACCTAATTGTATATAAATAGTTTCGCATAAAATGAATACTTTAGCATAAATTTCAAATCAAACCAAAAATCTCGCACAGCGGGCGCATATCTCGTGTATGCGAATATGGAATTAAGGGAGATTCATACTAAGTAAATTGCGAATCAGGCAACCCAAAACCTTATTGTATATATGATTTTGCATAAAATACATATCTTAGCACATCAAAGAGATGTCGCACAAAAAACAAAAAAATTCGCATAAAGAACATGTAATTAATATCTCGCGTAAATTCGCATACAAATATCAAGTTTCCAAGTAATTTAGCCTAACAATAATAAAAATCATACTCCGTAACGGATTACCACAACGTATAAACAATAATCGAGTAAATCTAAGTAACAGTAGTGAAGTGTATACCTAAAATGAGCATAGCATCAGGAAGAGCACCGAGAATCGGAAGCAATAAACCACCAACAAGACCTGGCCCTAGAATTTCTAGCAACAGTTCACTACCAGCTGATAAATACGTGGCAGCAAGAAACATCAAGTATCCGTAGACTAAGATCAGGAATGAACTTCCGAGCGCGGTATTTGAGCAGGGCATGAATCCGTAGGTCTGTTCACAAGCTTCTTCGGATTCCGATGATACGAAAGGATTGAGACGGAGTATGGTTCTGTATCCATCGTTAACACCGTCGGAAACTAGATCTGATGATGACGTGGCGGTGGTGGTGGTGGTGGTGGTGATTGTACGACCGGAGACGGAGAAGATGAGGAGAAACGAAAGGAGCGTGATTTGGAGAAACGGATTGTGCGCCATGTTGGGCGGTTGCTGATGGGATCTGTGACTCTTTTCGGAGTATTATTGGTCCGTTTATCGACTACTACTTATTCAGGAATATTAATAGACCTTCTCTTATTTTACTTTTTCTGAATCTACAAAGTTAATTAAAAATCTTAATCATATTTTTTCTGTTCACAAAGCAAGAGACAGTGATTGGAACCCTTACATGTCGATGATACATGTGAAGTATGTGCATTTTAGTATAATGTCTAATTGGTTATATACATTATTTTAAGAGGATTATAGGTTTAGAATTAGTAAATTGGTTAAATATGTTTAATGGGACAGACAATGTAGCCTCTACATTTTAATCAAGTGTTACTTTCTTGAATTTACATTATTATAAGAAGATTATGATCACTCAACTATTTAATTATGTTGATTAGACGAACAATGTAGTCGCATCATTATAGTCGAGTTTTAACTTTTTTTTGTAAATGTGTTGTAGTCATTCTTTATATAGCTTATAAGAGATAAAAATATATATCTGTGTGAATATGAACCAATAGATATGAAGTTCAATATTTATACAAAATTCAAAAATAATTATAAATATATTATACGGAGTAGTTTTTTATTTTTGAGTAAAAGGAAACTTTCGTGTACTTATTAGTACGCTTTATACTAAGGACTCATACATTCTATAAAAAGAAATTATTGCCCAGCAAAGGATAAAAACAACATGTGTGTATTAATGGTACCAGCATTAATCCATTAACATCTCATTTTTGGTATCTATCGGTGGCTTGTAGGAGTTAGGGATATATCATACGGAGTATATGATATATCATCTTCTAGAAATTAAATCCTCATTTTGGCTTATTCTCTTTAAAATCATATCTTTTTGATAATTTATTAAAAAGCTAGCACTACTTTACAGGCCAAGCATAATCAATAAAGTTTTATAGGATAGTAGTCAACGTTTTTTAAATGGTTTCTAAAAGTTTCAAACTTAATTATTATTTCATTTTCATCAATAATACGAGTAACAATAATAATACTCCCTCCGTCCCAGTTAAAATGTTCACTTTGATTTTGCACACAGTTTTAGGATTATCCACTAAGTACATTTTCCACCAATCAAATTACATACCTACTCATTACAGTCTTTTTCGATTAGTTGAAACATGATAGTGGATACTTATTTATGACATCTCAAGATAGTAACGTAGACACTTGTGGTGGGACGGAGGGAGTAATAAAATAATTTATAACTACTTTGTCTCTTAGTTATAATGATGAAGTGTTATTAGCTTATTATTGCGAATTATATAACATTATGAATTCACAAAAAGTAGAAATAGTTGTAGTTTTGACCACAAATTGATCCACAAATTATTGGATTCGGCATTTTTCATCTATAAAAGAAGTATATAAAGTTTAATATTTATGTGTAAGTATATCATTTTCTTTTCATGTATGAATACGTAGTATATGATAATATATTAATAATTTATAATTGTACTATAATTGTTACTCATATATTGAAACGACTATTCAACCAATCCGAATTCCGATCCCATTGGCCATTGGTGGGTCGCCATAAATTTAACAAGTAGCTACTAGCAAGACCCGTTACTCAATGATTCCAAATTTAATTATTAAATATGTCAGCCTACTTCTTTTGTGCCGAGATAATAGTTTAAATCTAATCTAACAACATTCAAATTAAAAAATAATAATAATATGAGATTCGTTTAGAAGATCAACGGATTAGATAGGTAAGGACTCAGGAGTATAAAACTTTTCTGGGTAAAGTTAATGCAATGACAACAGGGAAAACGAGATAAGGCTGAAACTAGAGACGCAACTTCCTTATTTTGATAGCATATAAGTAATTTCAAATAAATACTTAGAAAATACTTAGAAAACTGGAAAAGTACTACTATACTTGAAAAATATGATATTTATGTATAATATTATGATATAAGTAAAATCAAACAAACGTATCATGATATAAGTCAGATAAATATAATATTTTGTAGTTTAACAATGACATATATGAAATTTGGAAAATGATAATGACACTCCTAAGGACTGTCAATAAGATGCATTAAATAAAGATGAAAATTTCCTTATTAATTCAAAATTATATATAATTTAGTTAGTGTTTGCATTTAATGAGTTTAAATTTTCCTTTTATATTTGATCTATTAAATAAAATATTTGATTAAAAAAGAAACTTTAAGTTTGATAAAATAGTATACCTTATTGATGGAAAAGTCTAACATACTTGACATAACTTCTTGTAAAACTTGACACATACCAGATTGTTTCTAAGGTAATTAATCGATATAAGTTTTGAATGTTATGCACAAATGATTCGATATTGGTTCGTTTATATAAGAGTTTTTTTTTTTATTTTAGTCGCGTCAAATAATTTAAGCTTTGCTTTAGTGACGTCAAATAATTTAAACTTTTGTTTTAGTTACGTCAAATAATTCAAGCTTTTGTTTTAGTCGCGTCATATAATTTTAACTTTTAGTTTAGTCGTGTTAAATAATTTTAGCCTTTATTGTTAAAGTGACAAAAGTTCAAATGAGTACATCATTTTTAGTGAGAATGGAGGAACCAATAGAATTGTGTTATGTGTCACTAACCCACTTTCCCCCACATTTTTAAAAAGTAAATATCTATCAAACGGTAAGTCAAAAAATCACAAAAGTTGCACTATAATAATCAATGTTTAATTCTCTTCGATTAGAGATGTGACAAGATATATGTTCGACGAATTTTTTTCCCATTTTCCAGTGTGTTTTGAAAACGAGTATCACATGTGGTAACGATGAGTACACATGTGGTATCGGCGTGTACCACATGTGGTACTAATTTTGTACAATTTGTAAAACTCGAAAACAAAAAAGTCGTCGAATGTATACTTTGTCGCATCTCTAATCAAAGAGAATTAAACGCTAATTATTATGGTATAATTTATATATTTTTTGAACTTATCATTTGTGAAATATTTAATTTTTCGTAGGGGAAATGAGTATTATAATACATGATGCATTCCTATTGATTCTCCTATTCTCATCAAAAAAGTATCATCATTTGAACTTAACTCTTAACTCTTGTTGAAGTATTAATTTTTATTAATTATATATTATCTTAAACATAAAAAATAAAATTAAAACAAAATAAATAAAATATTGAGTATGGATTATCTGCGTTGTCCACGTCTACTTCATGACTATACCAAAATATGAGGGGTACCCTCATTAGCACCCTAGGATTAAGATATAGTGGGACCCACAAGCAACAATTATCCTTCCAACAGATGAAGCATCGACATGTTTCTTAAATCCCTGGTAAAATTGATCCGTTCGGCGTTAATGGTATTCAACAATATTGATGGTCCCAAACTCCCAAGGGCCAAGTACGAACCCTTTCATTTCATTTCATTAAAGTTTAGAATAGGTGTGATTTTAATCTTAAATGTAAATGAATTAATATGACGGTGATTGGAAAGAGGGACATGGTTGTCCACGTATTCGATCACCATCCTCTTTTTGTATATATTTGTTGGTTCCGATCGGGCTTTTTACTATTTAAAGTTTTAATTAAAGTATAAAAATTTATCAAGTTTATACATGCCACGCACAATTGTAATGTAAGAAAAGTCTAGGGGAATTGAGAAAGTCACAAATCCGATATATTATTAAAATTATTATTATTATTATTAATTCAACGAATAATACGAAGTAGAATTTTTAAGTATTTTTTTCTTTATCATATCGTCTTATGAAAATATATATAGAAATACAAATGATCGAACGTATAAAACTAATTTTACTTACTTTGTCATCTGAATTTAAATTTAATAAGGAAATGTCCCAAAATATGAGCCAAAAATAGTAAGAAAATACATTTATCAACCTTGAACATTTTATTTGTAGTATCGTAGGGCGTGGATAATAGACATCTGGTACCACAAAAAATTTCAAAACGTGTTAACGATATAAATGCTAGCTCAATGATGATAATAGAGTAAAAACAATTTTTTTATCCTCCTCGATCGGTCATAATTAATTAATCATTATATAAAGACTTTGAATTCTGGTTATGCCCACGTCGCATTTTTTATTTTATTTCCATGTCATAGCATTCCGTACATAAATAAATAATCAATATTAAATAAATTTTCAAATATCCACTTGTATGATATTAAATAAAGTTTTCAAATATCCACTTGTATGGATAGAAAGAAATAATGTTTTAGTTTATGCATTTTGTGACTCGTTCAAACCACCCACCTGTCAATTCGAATCGCGATCTGGACCCTATCATATCCGTTGGCCGTTGGGGTTTGGATCACACATCCGTCTAGGAACATGGTTTATTTTAACCTTTGGCCTTTTTGGACCCTAAAACTTGATTATTTACATGAATTTGGTGCAGTTCTAGGTGGTGTTTGCTTCATGCCTGCAAATTTGTATAAAATATATTACATCTCTAGCTAAAAGTTTATAAATTTTAAAAATGCTTTAACCAGCAAACTTATACGATGTTGACGACATATATAGCATGTTCATGACATAACATATTGTTCTTAGTAAAATGTGATTTAAAGAAGGAATTAAGTTTGATGTACTATTGGTAAAATGTGATATACAACTTTTTTTTTCCGCGTAAAATATTATAAGTGGCAAAACTCGAAAGTGATTGATAGTGAGGTAAAAGTGGTGGAAAGTGATTTTAAGTAAAAAGCTCATGAAGCATTGCGATTGCAAAAGTGGTGAAAGCGGCCATAATGTGCTCTAATAGTTTGCTAATACATAACGTATAAGCATGGGGAGTGGACAGTGTTAAAAATTCAGGTGATCCAAAATTAGCTTAATTTCAAGTGTGTATGTTGGTCGATTTGGCGGGCTAGAAACGAGGAAATATTCTTCAATAGAAACATGTTTCCACATCTGATGCAAAACCTTAAAATCAATGTCTTTCATCTGTGTGTCAAATAGATGTAAATAGAATAGAGTGAGGTCTTGCAACTTGCAAGAAGTCTGGAGCCCAAACACAGAAGCAGTTTTTTAAGTTTTCTTCGGCGGAGCCACGTAACGAGCTATGGTGGCCTGTGACACCCGTGGACTGGGCTTATATAGTGTTGATATATATGGGCCATCACTTGTTACTTCAGTCATTTTTATATGTGATACCAGTAATTTTTATAAGTGAAACCAATAAGTCAAATATTATACTATTATTACTGGGTTTTTAACCCGTTTATATACATATGTTTAAGCCTTAAAAGTCAAACTATTATTATGTAGTAGAATATGTAATCTTGTTAGCAGTACTAAGCACCATTAGTTAATAAGGATTTGGAGATGATAAATATAATCACGTTAAAATTGACGTTTTAATTTCAAAGTAAAGGAATATACACTGGTTATAAGAAGTATTAAAATAATTGAAGTTTACATATAAATTAGTTTTTTATAAAATAGTATTAACTTCCTACTTGGCAATGATTATAATAATTTGTAAAACAATTTATGTTTTTGCTGATCGAACACTAAGAAACAACGTCAAAACATTTTAGGTACTTATTCTTATGTTTCAATATTAATTTAACCACAAAATTAACATAATAATAAATAAACTACTGATTCTTGTAATTTATAATAAATAATAATTATTATTGTTACTGTTACTATTATTATTATTTTTCTTCTTTTAAGGAATAAAACAGTAATAACTTTATATAATTTAGATTATAAATAGATGAAATGCCCCGAAAACGTGATCATTTTTTTTTTACACTCTCAATAATGTCTCATGACTACTCCATTTGTATAATTTAACCTTAATAAATTTCCCTAGTCAAAACAAGGTTTTTATAACCCAAAATGTCATTTTCTACTAACAAACGCGATCCTGGAAGTTGGTGGGATCGCGTTCTTAAGTTGGAAAACCTTCTGTCACCAATTTTGCCTTGCGAACGCGATCCTGAAAATGTAGTCGGGATCGCGTTCCTTAGTGTAATTTTGGAAGTCAACAAAAGTCAACTTTTTAAGCCAACTTCAAACACGCGTAACTTTTTACTCGTGATGAGTTATGACCTGAAATTTTGCACACACATTCACTATAACCATATAAACATTTTCTCATATCAACTTTTTCAAGTTTTACATTTTATCAAGATTTGACCCGTAGACGAGTTTTAGCCCATTTTTGACTCAAAATCTTGACATACCACATTTCAATTCACTCACATTCAGACTTCAAGCTTTTGACCAATTCTTAAACATCACCATTATGACTTATTGGTGCCTTAACCTTTGACTTTACTCAAGTCTAGCTTATTTTGACTCGTTAACCCATTGGTTGCCGATTTGGACACCAAAACGACCCGATTGGGTCTTTGACCATATTGATCCACTTTCTTGGTCAATTCTCACCCCATTTGACTTATTCAAGTCAAACTAGCTTACTAACATCATCAATTGACCATAACATCACCAATTGAAAATTTTGACTTTCATGCACCAACTTTCTCATTAACCTTGCCTTGACCATTATACTTAAATCTTTCACATACTTTTGATTATTTTAAAGTATTTGACTACTTATCACTACTCAATTCAACCATATTCTTAACTCTTTCTCCTTTGACTTTTCAAAGTCAAAGATACATGTCATGACTATTTACAACTTTACATTGTAAAATATTTCTTTGGGCGATTTACACAATTGGACATTCATAACGATCATTCAAGGAAAGGGAGCTTATCTAACCGTAAAGCAAGCTCCATTCCACTATAATCTCTTGCATCCATCTTCTATTCACTTTAGCCATTTGGTTCAACCGAACTAAGCACCCTACAACATGAAATATCTTATGGGGTAAGCATTTAGCTTAGTGAGTACATGAGCAATTAAATAAATAATTACATAACCTTTCCACATATAACATTATTATGACCATTTCTCACTTTACTACACAATCATTGTGTAATTGCAACATCATTCTATTAGTACCATATCTCTAATTGATATGCATACTATAACCTTTGCCTTTAGTAACATACCTCTAGGTGGTATGTATACTAACATTCATTGACTTGATCAAGTGCATAGCATGCTTTCTTTCCTTGTCCCTGTAATTCACTCATTCCACATAACATTCACATATTCTCATGTTCTTTCAATACTTGCTACTTTAAAACTTTTCTTACCACATATGGTAGCAAAACATAACTAATCAATTGAATATAAACTTTAACATTAATCTACTTCATATCCATATACATCACATTTCTTGATTGTATGAACTTCTTGCTTACAAGCAACTTAGAACATACAACCTTTACCCATTTAACCCCCATATAACTCACCTTAGCCTTTAAGGAGATTAAGTCATTTAGCTCTTGCTTTGGAGCTTCCATATCATTTGATCACCTATCATAACATAATCACATAACATACACTTAGCATCAATTGGTGATCAATTTAATTAACCCTCATTACTTTCTTACTATTTTCAATAGTTTATCTCTAATCAACTAAACATGACCTTTACTTTACTTTACCTATCATATGAGCTATTATCATTATTAAGCTCACTTTCTAATCATTTCTCATCAATAGAACCAATTAGACCTCTAAAGCTAAGTAATCCACTTTATATCACTTTCATCATTTCAAGTTATGATCAATATGATCACAACCTTACTTAATTCACATTATCATCGCAATTCAACCTTCTTTAATTCATTAACAAAGCTAATTCACCTCCTTTACCATGAATCCATCAAAACCCCATATTAGGTTTAGTGAATTCTCATTAAATTTCATAACCTTTAACTTGTATTATTGTTAATATCATCATTACAAAACTTTACTAACAATAATTAACATCTAATTCACTTGATAACTTACCATAATCATCATGCTCATCATGAACACCTCAAAAACACTTAACCAATTTAGGGTTCTTCATTTCTAACTTGATATTAAGCTAAAAATCACTATAATTGAACTTAACTAACATTAATTTAACATTTTCAAGCCTAAATTCAGATTTGAACTTATCAATTTCATAAACTTCTTGAAAACCCATTTCTAGGGTTAGAGAAGTTGAAAAACATAACTTACTTGAGGTTAGGGAGAATCAAAAGATGATTAAAAACTTGTTTCTAGTTTCAATTTGATATAATTTCATGGTTTCTTCTTGATTTATTCTTCCTGTTCTTTCTTTCTTTTTCTTCCTGTTCTTTCTGTTTCTTTCTATCTATCTGTACGTACGTATGTATGTGTATGAGATAGATATGTATGAATTTAAAACTGACCCTGTTAAGTGTATTAAATTACACTCCGTACTTATCATTGTCTGGAACTTAAAATGTGACACCCGTCAAATTAGGACTAGTAATTAGTGCATAATCAATTGTTAATACATGTAATTAGTTTTGTAGGACTAGTAATTAGTGCCTAATCAATTGTTAATACATTTAATTAGTTTTGTGTTAGGCTAATTAATGTATCGAAATATATATTGATGAATATATACAACTATGCAATTTGATTAAATCGTACGCAATTCAAATCGAATGTAATTGGATTCAATTAATACGGACGTTGGTGAACAATTTTATTAAATAATATGACATTATTTAATAACTCTACTTAATCCAAAATATTATTTAGGTGATATTTTAACTCAAATTCGTATCGTTCAAACAACAATTACGCAATTAAAATAATAAACGCGCGTACAACCGAAATAAAGTTAAAGTTACAATTTATAACCCAATTATTAAGTATTTGATGAAATACTTCAAATATAATTTTGAATAAATATTCGTATTTTAAAACTTATAATTAAACGTATAAGATAATTATTTAACGTTTAAACGACCGGAGAAACGAACACTGCACGGAGCGCGAATACACGGAGTTAAAAAGTGGAGACCCACACCTCGGTGGGCCCCCTCCCTAAACCGGCCAAAACGGGTGAGGTCACCACCTCCCCACCTCACTTTCTTTCCCCACTCTCTTTTCTCTTTTCTTTCTTCTTTTCTCTCTTTTACTTCCATCTCCACCACCATCATAAACCATCACCTTAATTCTCAAAATTAACACCTTAAACGCCCTTAAATCTCAAAGCCCATTTGGAGAAAAAGAATCATCACGTCACGATCTACACTTCTACCTTTCCGGAATCTTGATTCGCCACTTTGTAAGTTTCCGACAAAAACCTGAAACCTTTCGATTTCAAGTGTTTTTAAGTTCTAGTTGTTTCTTTAAACTTAAAATGTCCAAATATGTGTTGGGTAAAAGTCTCAGGTCAAACGGAGGCCGGAAAACACCTTTTCGGCTCATTTTCCGGCCAACAGCGCGTTATGTCGCAGAGGCTCCAGGCCACCTGCGACATAAGCCTTTATGTCACTAAATCAGACCTTATGTCGCATATAGCGACATAAGCCACTATGTCGCACTAATCACGGATGTCGCATATAGCGACACAAATAGTTATGTCGCAGAAATTACGGATGTCGCATATAGCGACACAACGCCCTACGTCGCATTAAATTGCGGATGTCGCCTTTAGCGACACAAGCCCTTATATCGCAGATATGATCTGCGACACAACAGACTATGTCGCACTTAGCGACACAAAGCCGTATGTCGCACGCTATGTCGCATGAAACAGAACCAAGAAAACACAAATTTTATTAAGTGTCGAGACCTAAAATTTTATCACTCGATTTCACCCAAATTCGAGTCCAGATGCGTTTTTCACCAAAACAATTTAGTAGAAATAAAAATTTTCCGAGCTGACCTGGCAGCTCGACCCTAGCCAGGGGCTCTGCCCCTTGGACCCCGCCAGGGGCTGCCGCCCCTTGGACCCCGCTACCAGGGGCGCTGCCCCCAGACCCCCGTCATTAACAGGCTTCGCCCTTACCCTAGGGTCACGAGTAACCGTGTTACATCTAAACTTTCACACAAAGTGCTAAACTTGTATAACATCAAACACGAATGCGACATGACTTCTAAAACACATTGGAACTTACTTTTAAGTATAACACTTCAAAATCATGAAAGTAATAATGAGATTATTTAGACAACCAATTCACCGACGGCTGTACACGTTTTCAAAACACAAGTCAAACAACCAAATCGTAGTAATTTGGATAATTCAATCAACCAAATCGTAGTAATTTGGACATTCTAAGTTGGACGAACAACTACAAGGGCAGTCTTTCGAGATGCCTACTCATGTTATAACCATTGTTTGTCTTGGACACCCTCAGGTTGCAAGTCTTCGGACATCAATCCCCCGCTAATCAATTCAAGTTTATTAATTTAAACACTCAAGGCTCAGGTGAGTCTCATGGCCTCTATTTTACTTCTTTTCAATTAGGGGTGTGATTACATTGCTCGTTTTTATTTTACAATATGAACGCAAGTACAATACAAATCAAATACTACATGAGTTGTTTTCACTAATCATTTCAAAGCCCTCCACAACATAGTTTGGTAATACATCTGTAGCGTGAATGTTAGTATATGATATCATATAGGATTGACAATCCTCGTCCGGGTTAGCACACACTAACTGGTCAAACGGATGTATTAGCATTTGGGAAGACGAGTGCAGATTAGGCACTCGTAGGAGGCAACACAGTTAGGTTGCCTTAATTGGACCTGACGCTCAAGTTAAGCTCAGACTATGTGCTCATGGCTGTATAAGTTTTATTTTGCTTAATTGCATTTTAAATTCAATTATAAATCTTGCGGTTCATACAAATATGTGTTGACATACAAACCTGTGAGCTCACCAGCGTTCCCTGACCAATTTTAGCATGTATCACAGGTGACCAGCAGCAGGTTGGACTGCTCAATCAAGAACTATTAGCTCGAGTCAGTATGCAACACAATCAGAGATTTAGCTGCATTATTATATTTTGTATAGGTTAATTATGTACTTAAATCTCTCAATTTCAAACCGGGCTAATGTAAACAACATTTTGATGTAAACTTTGGTTTTATCAATATCAATGTAAAACGACGCATATAGTGGTCGTTCATATATCTTATGTGCTGTGTATATTGATTAGTCGCGCCCCAACCCGATTCGCTTCCGCAACCCGAATTTGGGGGTGCGACATAAAAACCATTCACAGTTATTACTATTTTATTTTACCTAAAATAATAATAACTTAAAAGAATTACTTTTACATTTACCATTATAATACTTTTAGATTTTTGAGGTGTTACAATAGATAATTGAGGTTCCTTTTTTAAAATTTAAGTGAAATCAAGACTTAATCATTCAATTAAACTTTAATAGGTAAAATTAAGGACTTAATTATTCAATTAAACTTTGACCATAAAGATGATGTAGAAAGGTGATTTATATATTATATATCTATCACTACATATAATATGTGTCTTAAGTTGAGTCTTAAACTTCTTAATTTTTTTTGTCAATTTTACCCATATGCATTTTAGGTAATCATCCTTTGATTTCATTAACATACAAAAAAGGCAACTAAATAATTACATAAATATGGGGTATCACATATCCATGCCTCATATCTGAGCTATTTAAAAAATGTTTTATAAAAAAGGGGAAAAAAAGAAAGAAACGACTAATTGAATTATTGACTTAAGCGTAATCCAAAGTGAAATACGATTTATATAAAAGTTAAAGAAAGTGTATATTAAAATTCAACGATTACATGATATCAATGAATATATACTATCTTCTTTTATATATATAAAACAGAATACCATGGAGAAATCTTGACCATTCCATGGGTTTTTTACTTGCGATCTAATAGTGTGGATTAATTTCAATAATTAAACTTTGCACCCATAATGTATTTTTCGATTAATTAATAAATATTTTTCAATTAATAAAAAAATAATATAATACGGATCCATCACAATCACAATCTTATCAATTTATTATTTATAATAAAAATTAAAATAAACTGAAAATAATACTCCCCAACTTCCACGATGTTTTCTCATTCGCAAACCCTAGCAGCCTAATTCTCCTCCCTTCCTCTAATTCACGGCTGCCTAAATCGTCATCAATTGATACATTCACTACAAAATTATGAAGAAGAAATTCTCATGGGGATGTTGACGGCGGATATCAGATGGTGACGGAAAGAAAAATCGCTATGGACGAAGTAATCGTTGGGGACTGATCGTATTTTCAATATGGGTGAGAGGAGGTTTGGGTTGAGAAGTCATCCTCGCCGCTGCGTTACGGTAGGAGGTTGATCGAAAAACATATCGAGCTGTCGCCGCTTAATGTATTCCATGTAAAGCCATGGGAGACGATAACATGTGAATCTCAAATTACATTACTATATGCCTAACTATATCATTTATGCCTTTACCAAAATTAATGTTTCATTAATACAGTTTCTATTATTCATTTTCTTTATTACTTGCACATCTTATTATTTGTCACCCATCTTTGGATATATATATATATATATATATATATATATATATATATATATATATGTTCATATGTAAATGATGCCATATGGATCAAGGAGTTCATATTGACTCTGTTTTGTCATATGCAGGACCAAAAGGTATTGGATGATTTGAAACATATAATAATTTTGATGGAATCTACAATGGAAGGAAGTAAACTTCAAGATTTAGCCATATATGATATATCCTCACTTCAATTTCCTTTTCTAACTTAATGTTTCTTAACGAAAAGTAAATATGTCTTGGGCCTTTTGGATACATGTGTTAGCATGATATAAACTTTAAAGACGGGTAACATGTCTTGGATACATCTTTTCCATTTTTTGGTTTGATAATGATGTTTAAATAATGGCTAGGATATGTAATATAATTTTAGTAGTAGTAAAATTTTACCGGAGGCTTATATAAAATTTTTATATGGCATTGGGACCTACTGAAGTTCCTTTGCAATCAGCCAAAACTATTAAAATTCCTACTTCAAATTATGAGTTTTGTGCTAACTTTATTGACCCTAATTCCTAAGGTAGATACTAATATACTATTGCTACTTATCAACTAAGTACTCATTATTTTCACCAATTACTAACTTTCGTAACTTTGGTTGGTTTGTCGAAAATTGTTAAAATTGATGCTTATTTGAAGGATATTTACTGACGAGCGTCTTCAAAAGAATCTCAGATGTGAGTTAGCTGTGAATTTTAGTGTCAAAGCTAATACTCAGGTAAATTGGTTGGATATTGTAATTTTTGTTATATTTCATGTCTATGTTATGTTGCAATAGTTATAATTCATTTTTCCATGCTTTGCAAATAATAATAATAATAATTCCTTTTTTCAGCTTATAAAGGAGCCACACATGGAATGCCTACTTTTGATTATAAGGTAAATTATCATCTTTGTGTCACAAACAGTTCAATGGTTACATGTAGGTGCACCACCTTGCTTTCTTACTCTTAAATATAATTGTTAGCATATTAGTGGTGGCATATATTGAATTTTAACGATTTGACGCAATGTGAATGGAGTAATAAGGTTGAGATTTTTGTATTTAGCTTAATGAACTCAGGATAATATATTGAAGTTGATGTTTTTGGTTATTGGAATAAGCTCACGGTAACTTCCTAGACATAGCATATAGCATACACATACATGGTTAGACGTACTCCTTTATAGATGTTTAAGTGTTCTACTGTTGTTTATAATTAATAAATGCCATGATTTTAGTGTTCTACTATTGTAATTTTGTTTAACTAATATCTTTTAGTTATATATACAATTGATTAGTTGGACTTTACTTGCGAGTACTATTTTTTTGTTGCATGGTATTTTTAAAATTTTGTTGGCTGAATTAATGACAAGTATTTCAGTCAAATTTACTTGGTTATTCATTTGCCTAATTATATCTTTTTGAATCCTATATCTTGGTCTCAATTATTTTTATTTGTTGCAATCATGTTATAGCAAAAGTCTAAAAGTTTGTTCATGGTTAATGGTTTGTTATTCTTAAAAGTTTGAGTTTTGTTTGGTTACATAAGGTTTTTGGTAATACTTTTGCTTGACAAATGCCATTGTTATTCACTTCTTTTAAATCCTTAATGCATATAAACTTTGGTATTGTATCGTTTAGTAGAGTTTCACTAAAAGTCTCATCTAATGGGCTGAGGTTGCCACCTATATCATACACTATAATTGATTATATTTACTACACCTATAAGAATGATCTGTTGATGGGCATATCACTTTTTATAGGTTAGCTTTTGGTTGTAATACTACCGGAAGAATATATAATCATAATGTTGCCGACATAGAAGTCTCACAGGTAATGCACATTATCTCAAGATCTCAACATATGTTTCTTTGTCCAATTTCTACTAATTAACAAAAGGATTATCTAGTCAAACTTTTTTTTATCTGTGCAGTATAAGTTATAATTTTAAAAGTAGTCCTCCATATGTGGGTTAATTATTGTAACTTGGTATACTGGTTGATAACCTTATAAACGTTCTTAGTGTTAAATAGCTCTTAAAGAGCAACTCTTATTTGTATGCACATTTTTAGAGTTAGATTACAGTTCAATTGAATTAGTCATTTGATATGAAATCTTTCTTTAAATTGTTCTACTTTTTTCAGCTGTGATGATATTTTATTGCAGATTTTTGGTGTGAGCCAATACTAAAAAAATAAAACAAATGAAAAATGTTCGTATTGTCTTTTTTAATTGCAGGTGATTGCTCTTTGTATGTTTTTTAAGTGTTTGTGGCTTTAATAAAGAAATGGTAGATAGGGGTGTTAACGAGTCGAACATTTAACGAGCTACTCGAGTTTGAGCTCGTTTAACTCGAATTCGAGTTTGATAATATTCGAACACGAGTCGAGCTCGAACGAAAAATACTACTCGATTAATTTCACGAGCCGAGCATAAAAAATTGATGTTCGACTTGGCTCGTTCGAAAGCTCGTTTAGTTTCGAGTCAAACGAACTATTCGAGTCGAACGAGTCGAGTTTATATAATAAATTTGTCTATTTGGAACTTTAAATGTATGTAACTAATATATTTAAACCTAAGACATCAAGTATAAATGAGCTTACTTGAGCTTGATTTCGAGTTATGGAATGAGTTTAGCGATCCCGAGCTCATAAACAAGCAAAATTGCGCTTGGAATTTTGATTCATAAAGACACTTTCCAATCAAATAAATGAGCATCGAACTCGAGCTCGAACAACAACAAATAATTCGAACTCGAGCTCGAACACAATTTTTAAAACTTACTCGAACTCGAGTCGAGCTCGAACCGGACAATTAGCAAACGAGTCGAACTCGAGCATCCTGATATTCGACTCGATTCGGTTCGTTAACAGCCCTAATGGTAGAGTTCATTGGAGCAAATTGGTATCAGATGTTTTTTGTAGTGTCATTATTTGTTTCTCATATGTACAAAACTACAAATGTCTATTGTCACATTGTTAGTTGTAGCTTGTGTGCCAATAAAATTTGTATGTAGTAATTGAAGTTATAATAATATCTGTAATTGGTGTTGTCTTAGTTTAAGATGATTATATGTAGTATATTAATTCCGTTGTCATATGCCATAACCTTTTCTATAGTGTAGTGAATGGGTGGATGTTGTCACTAAATGGCTTATATAATATATATATATATATATATATATATATATATATATATTGGGAGGTTCAAATGAGAACCACTCTAAAGTTGAAAACTTTGAGAACCACATCAAATACGCGTTTGTTCACATGTGATTAACTTCAATCATATGTAAACATTGATGTACGTTTAATTGAAAAAAAAAAGTCAAAAAAAAAATCTAAATTTATATCGAAAAACACATTTTAACCGATTTGTTCACATTATCGTTCACATGTGAACATATATTTGTTTTTTTGCGTTTTTCGATATAAATTTAGAATTTTTTTGAGTTTTTTCTTTTTCAATTAAATGTACATCAATGTTCACATATGATTGAAGTTAATCACATGTGAACAAATACGTATTTAATGTGGTTCTTAAAATTTCCAACTTTAAAGTGGTTCTCATTTGAACCTTCCCCTATATATATTGAATTCCATAATGATACAAACCTTCTATCCCTTTAGCACGAAAGTTATAATAAACAATGAATTATATTTTGCAAATTGGTTAGTTTTTGATACTAAATTATTAGCTAACTTTTATTTGAAGGCGTTTATATTGGATGATTCGGGTAAACATCACAAAAACCAAGAAGTTTGTGGTCTACAAGGAAGTTCTATAACTGAGCCAATATATTTATCTAAGACTATGGTTATAGTAATTGTAATTTTGAATTCTAATAACATTAGTAACTTTGGGATATAACATTTTTATTATGATATTTACAAAAACAATTGTGCTAGCCCTCGTTGTCGCGGGTCTTTCATCTAGTTATATATATATATATATATATATAAGAAATATAAATTAATTAGTTGTCACCGCCATATTGCGCGAACAATGTATTACTTTATTATAAGATAAAATTAAGATTAAGATTAAGATTTCTTATATAGCCCAACGTTACATATATATTTGCTCATCTCAAGATTTATTAGGAACCATAATAAATTTTAAATTTTCAAATTTGCAAAAACTCCGGAGGGTTTCAAACATTTATAGAATGTACTATCTCTAATCTCTAACTAATTATAAAGAGTATTGCTTGTTGAGTCTTACGACTACTTAAAAAGTTTAATTCCCACAATACCCCTCACCTTTTACAATATGCATCAGCTTACAAATCGTTGACCATGGGTTTGGTTTTTGCTATAGGATCATTTAAAATGTTAAACCTTTCCAAAGTTATCTCTTGCACCTACCACTTTTCATATATGTAAATATCACTTCCAAAATAACCTTATTTTCACCAACCAACGAACTTACAATTAAATATCAATTTCAATAACCATAAACATTTTACCTTTACAAAATGTCAAACATAAAACCTTTACATTTGATCATCATAAATGCATAAAATCATTTCTTTTGAAACAAAAATACTTCAACATTATAAATACTCACCTCAATATGAATATGAATACAAAGATACACATAAATTATTAATAAACGAAACACTCACCTCAGTATGAATCAAGATAGCCAATGCAATAATCATGGTGGATTAATTTGTTATGTTAATCTTATTCTTGCAATGAATTTCTATTTATGTCATAAGTGAATTATATTTAATCACATAGTGTGAAAATTACATCTATTATTATTTGCATTTTCTTTTATGTCATTGTGTACTAACTACGTTGACTTTCAAATGCAAGTGTTTGTATAGTAAATCTTTATGACGACAATAAAATTGGACATTATGTTTGTAAATTATATCATATAAGCCTTCTCGATTTGACATGCTAACTACTATTATATTCGTCATAAAATAACGTCGTTTTATAAACTCGACACTGCCGCATTGTGCGGGTACCTACTGATCTTTCTAATGGGCCTATCTCTTCAATCTTTCAAAATCTATATCGACTCAAGTATCAATCAACTTTTTACTATAAGGTATCAAAATTTATGTTGGGGTTTAGAGGAGCAACCCCTTTATGACGGGCATAAAAAATATATTTTTGGTCAACCAAAAAGTGACATGTATTACCTGCGGTCCCCCCTTTCTTCTGTCAGGAATAATTTTGTAATTTAAAAAATTTGGAGATCCGCCTGAAAATCTATCAAAAAATTGCAAAAAAGTTATTTATTCAAAAAACGTGATAACATGCAAGATTTTGTATAAAAATGCAGTGAAAAACATGAAATGTAGTAAACAAAGTAAAATAAATAAAAATGCTAAAAAAACGTAAAATGCGGTGAGAAAATATAAAATGCGGTAAACAAAGTAAGATGAATAAAAATGCTGAAAAAACATAAAATTTCAGTTGATGAAGTGTAAAATGCAGTAGAATAAACATAAAAAATAGTGACTTTTTCCATATCTACTTTTTTAGAAGTAGGTCTAATATACAGATTAGTAAAATGCGGTGATTTTTTCAAATCTACTTTTTTAGAAGTAGATCTAAAATGCAGTAGCCGACATGTAAAATTCAGTGACTTTTTTAAATCTATATCTGAAAAGTAGATCGACATCTCCATATTCAGACGTAGACGATGAAGATGGTGGTGGACGATGACGGTGAAGGTGAAGGTTTTGGTGGTGGTGAAGGTTTTGGTGGCGGTGAAAGTGGATGGTGGTGGTGAACGATGATGGTGGCGGTGAAGTTTATGGTAAACGGTAGCGGTGAAGGCGAACGGTGACGGTGAAAAGTGGACTGTGAAGGTGGTGGTCACGGTGACAGAGAAGGTGGCACTGGCGAAGAAGGTAGCAACGGTGGGTGAAAGGTGGCGACGACGGTGAAAGGTGGTGGTGGTGAAAGATGAATGCCTGAGTAGTGAGTAAAAGAGAGCACTTTTGTGTTTTGTGTAAGGAGATAGAGAGATAGGAGACAAAATGAGTTGATCAAAACTTTGCCTTATTTTTACCCCCTCAAATAATATTTTATGTAAATTACATTTAAGTCCTCCGCTCAAAAGTATTTGCAAACACACCCCAAAGTGACATGGTATAATATTGAGCATTAGATCAAAAATTGGATAGTAGAGATGGAGCTGCTCCTCAAAAGGCCCCTCCTACATCCTTTATTCAAATTTTAATCACTTATCTTTAGACTATCTAGGACAAGTTTAATTACCTTTTATTATTATTATTATTTTAATTTTAATTACCTTTTATGTTCTATGTTTTAAGATGTATTTCATTCGATAACCCTAGTTTTTAATTTTATATGAACCCAAATGCTTGTTCGGTTATATTAATTATGTGTATTTATGTTGGCTTAGTGCCAACGTTTGTTGATTTGAAACATAATAGGGATTTTCTAACCTGTGCATATATGGCACATTATAACAATTATTGAGGGGTTCTAATTACCATTTATATATGACTACAAATTTTTGCTAGAGCAACTCTTTCATAATACCAATTTTACCCTTTTGATTTAATTTGTGATCCTCTAACTCATTCCACCTCTTGCATTATTACAAATATATTTTTTACTCAATACTCATATTTCAATAACTTTCAAAATCGTAGCCAGATTGTTATCGTAATTATTACAAAACAAAATCACGGCAGATTGTGAATGTGTTATCCTTGTGCAATATTTTCCTTTCTTTATCCATGAATGTGTGATCCTTGTGCAATATTTTTTTATATAAAAGTTACTCAGACCTTAATAGTTGTTTGCCTTTTGTAAATGATCTCAAAAGTATAACCAGATTTCAAACGATTCACCAATTCAAGTTTTTTATTACGATTGATTTTGTTATATTGTAGTTGATTATCTCTTTAATTTTTTTGATTACATATTAATTTTCATGATCAATACTTAAAGTTTTCCCTCCAAAAATTTTCTCATCCTTTTCATCTATAAAAAATTAAGTTGTATTAGTATTTAGCTATGCTTAAGTTGTATTAGTATTATTCATATATTATCTTAAGTTGTATTAGTATTTAGCTATGCTTAAGTTGTACTAGTATTTAGCTATGCTTAAGTTTTCCCTCCAAAAATTTTCACATCCTTTTCATCTATAAAATTTTTTCACATCCTTTTCATCAATACTTAAGTTGTCTTAGTATTATTCATATATTATCTTTCAATATCAACATCATTTACAGTACTTATTTTTTAGGATAAATTATGAAATCATAATGAATATTGTGATTTCTAATGCATTAATAATTACGATAACAATCTGGCTACGATTTTGAAAGTTATTGAAATATGAGTATTGAGTAAAAAATATATTTGTAATAATGTAAGAGGTGGAATGAGTTAGAGGATCACAAATTAAATCAAAAGGGTAAAACTGGTATTATGAAAGAGTTGTTCTAGCATTAAATTTGTAGTCATATATAAATGGTAATTAGGACCCCTCAATTAATTGTTATAATGTGCCATATGTGCACATGTTAGAAAATCCCAACATAATAAAGCAATATAAGTGGTTATACTAGCCTAACCATTTATATTTCTAACTATTTATTATGCATAGTTTACAGTAACGTGGTATGTGTTGTGTGTTATGTCCATTTTTATTGATAATTGTTGGTGGTATATAGACACATTTGATTTGTGTATTGTACATGGGGTTTGATATATATGGGTTGGGTTTGTAGCCTTTGATATATATGAGTTGGGTTTGTAGCCTTGTACGTTGTGTGTTTTGGAGTTCTTTATGTTGATTTATTGTTCTCTAGTTTCGTATAGCATCTTGTTAGTTTTTGAGTGTATACTAATATTGATGTTATTCGAAAAATAAGCATGGGGATTGGGAAGTAAACAGCTTTAGAAAAACAAAGCGAAACTTCAACACTGGGTACACCGCTGCCCTCGGGTGTTAAACTCATGTTGAACATTTAGTGTTAGTAGCTCAATGTTGGTCAACAAGGGGTCAAGTAAAAGTTCAACATAATTTTTTTTCTTTTCTCCCTTTTCTTTTATTCAATCTCATTGTTACAAAATAATTGTGCTGAGACCCTTTTAACATTGAACAACTCCATCTATATTAGAACTCGGTGTTAACTGTTAACCTCAACAACGAGTTCAACACTAAACCACTCTTTATGCCTATTATGGAGCAATAAAATGATTCGGAAAATCAAATATATATATATATATATATATATATATATATATATATATATATATATATATATATATATATATAATCATGAAAGATGACTTGTATACCAACAAAATATCTTCACTTGTTAAGCAGTGTAATGTTCCTGTAGGTGATCTTGAATTATACTTAAAATGCAGTTTTTAAGTACAAGGAACAAGATTTTACAAATTTTAAAAAATGGGAAACATTTTTTATACATGGAAAAAATAAATTTTAATACATCAATTATGTTTAAATTTTGACAGTACATATAAAATTTCTCCTTTCCTTCTGTTTCCTACTCGTAATTAAAATCAGCAAAAACATACACAAAGATCAATGATAATGGATAGAGCAGGTACGATGCCATCGATGTCCAAACAGGGAAGTTTGATCGAAAGCCAGCTGCTGTGCCCATAATCACACAAACAATGAACACAATCAACAATTCAGCAGTGAAATGCCATACCAGTCCTCGAAAATACACGACTGCAACAAGAACAGAAAATCCAAGAACATTGTTCATGAACACTCCATCATATATCTGCAAATCAGCCATAAAAATGTAAACAAATTTCAAACAAAAACGAAAAATATACGACTACTGAGTGAGATTAATGTGAGAACGAACCTCAGAAAACGTCAATGAAGTGGTTCGTTCTTTTCTGTGTCTTGCAGTTTGGATTGCAGAAACAGCAGCTCTAGAGTTTGTAGCCAATGGAACTAAAATAAAAGATACGAAAAACGATGGTATGGTGGCCGAGTTTGAAACATTTTGAACACTATGTATGAGTGGTTCAGCCAGGAGAGCTAACATGGCTATACCAATCACGAGCAGCATTATAGCCTGAGTCCAGGCCCACCCTGATCTATCTACATTATCATCTTCCCATTTCTCCCATGGTTTCTGCAGTGTCATCAAATCACATTGACTTTTTAGGTCAAACCTTCAGCTTTACAAAATCAAATTATATAGAGATTATTTTTAAATTTTCAAATAATGCTTTTGTATTTGTAAGATTATGTGATACATCCCAATTCTATTATTGAAACTTATTGAAATTCAAAATAAGTCATGACAACTTTAGTGCTACTAATTAGCCTAATAGACCTCAGAAGTCAGCATACTATTTCATTGTGAACTCTCTTACTCTGGATATATCTTTAGGCCCAGGAGTCCTGGGTGTCAACTGATCATTAGATATGTTGAGTAAATTTTTAAATCCGTCCACAAATTCCACTTCATCAATCTGTTGATCTCCACTTTTATCAAGATCATGCATTATATGAGATGTTGCTTCGTCCACATTCCATGATGTCTCCCCAAAGTCGACATCCATCATAAGTTTTTTCAGTTCGGATATTGATATGGAGTTATCGTTGTTGACATCTAAGCTCTTAAACAGTCTATAATTATTAAAAAGGAATTAGCTGGTTGACCAAACATTGACTTATCCTTCTACAAAGTACAAACCAACTATTAGTTTCTTAATTACCTCTTTATGGCAGATACATTTGTCGTCCCATCTTCTTTATAAAACTTTCCAAGTGGAGAGTTTTTGGTATGGCTGATAATTTCTGATACGAGGAATTTCATCATTTCTCGTTCTTTCTTTTGCGTTTGAGCCCATGGTTGAACCACCTGAAAATTTGATATTTGACGTAGCTTTCATCATTTACAGAACAAAATTACTCCTTACGTTTCCCAGAAAACGTGCATTTCGACATTGTGGGTCAATCCCATGTCCCCATTAAGTTCCAGATTACTGACTAAGAAAATTTAACACCATTTTTAAGCTTTACTATAAAATCTGAAAGTTCTTATTTATTTTTTTATTTTTTTTAAAAGCTTTAAAGTAATACAAATACCTGATATAAGTCCTTCCAGGAACTAACTGAGCGGTACGGTTTATTTACTGCACTCTTAGTCTCATCAAGCCACTTTATGAATCTATCGGTGAACTCATTCATTGTTACTTTTGCATCGCCATCATTATCGAATTCCTTCATCACATGTTCGATTGTTTGCTCTTTGTCCCAAGTTAATTGTCTGAACTTGATATCCTGGAGAAGTACTTTGAGCTCATGAAAAGATATATGAGCATCGCCATCTTGATCAATCTTTGTAAATAGACTGCAAAATCATTACCAGTTTAATCTTACCGGTACACACATGCACACAAAATAAGGACTAGAGAAAGAAAAGAACCCTTTTATAGCAGCTGGGTTTGCTAAACCATCTTCAGTAAGTATTTTATCTGTGGTGTGCTCCTGCAAATGTTTTAGTATGTCTAAAACTAAGTGCTCATGTTTGACGTATGACAATCGTCTCTTCTGAATTGAAGGCTCAAACACCTACACAAGAACAAATTTAAAAGTTATGAGGAAAACATACAGACAAAAGTTAATACAAAATTTACTTCAATGAAAGTATTTATGGAATTTTGTTAGTTGGTTATGTTTACCCAATATGTCAAACATCTGGATAATTTATCTAGTGACATAACTTGTGTAAAGATATATATAAGATGGACAAGTAGTTGTTTGCGGGTCAACCCAATTGACCTGACCCGTTTCGACCTACACTAAAAGTTGGATGATTTAACCAGCTGTTACTCAACCCATTCGAAGCCCATTCTGTCACATCTTAATTTTTTTGAACAAAACGTGAAAAGTTTACTGTATAACATTGCCCTGTCCAACCCTGTCTACATTTTAAAAGAGAATAACTGAAAATGTTGTAAACAAATAGACGGTATAATATAAGTCTACTAATTAATTCTTTATTTAAATAATCATCAAGCAAACTGTAGATAGACCTGTCACAAATACCTGATAAATGAAGTAAACCAGCAAGAATGTAACCGATACAGGAAGTGTGATTATAAAGATGTATTTATGACTAGTATAATCCATGCCAAATAACTTGGGGATCAAGAGAAACAAAAACGGTATAAGGGAAAACAGCATGATTTGAGCTGTTGAGCTTGTCTCAGGGTCTGTAGTTACACCAGAATCTGAAAACACACGACAAGGATTACATACAAACGACACTTGCATCTACCAAATAAATTAAAAAACAGATCTAACCTGTAAGAAATGAACAAAACTTCTTGTAAAGGCTTTGGGTAGGTGGCAATGAAGCACATGAGTCAAATTCTGATGAAAAGTCTTGTCTGCCAATGATGACACAAGTTCCCCATAGTAAAGTAAGAAGAAATATCGTCGATCCAGCTAGCAAGCCTACACCGGTTAGCACATACTCTTGCGCTACCTCTTTGGTGTTAAAAAGCCCAGAAACTGTAACAGAACACGGAAAATATATTTTTACGAGTAGGCTTAATGTCAAGTTTTTTAGAAAATGTACTAAAGTTTATCTGCTATGACAAAATACAAGGACAATTGGCATCACGCATAAAGTCCCAAAATTTGAAGTCAACTGAAAAGGGCATACCGAGAACTATAAAGGACTCGGGAAGAAAACCAAGGACCTGGAAAGCACTTGCACCGAAGATACCAGGACCAAGAATCTTGAAAATTCGTTTACCACCCGCAGAAACATAGTATTCTCCATGATACAACAAGTACTCGTACACAACTATGAGAAACAAATGGCCTAGTGTAGTTTCCGAGCATGGTAAAAATCCATACATTTGCTCACATTTTTCTTCTGAAGAATCATCTTCTTTTAGATGCAAGAAAGATGATCCTTCCTTTTGAGATAAATCATCTACTCCATCTGAAAGTAACTCAGTAGCATCGTTATTCAAGAATCGCCCGCTAACCTCTACAGCTAAAAGAATACACAAAATCGATGCATAGCGTGCAAAAGTTGCAAACTTTCTCATGGTTTCAAATATGTTATGAATTAAGTTTCTTTGCTTTGAACATAGAGGAGGTATTTATATGAAGAAATTGCTTGAAACCCTTAAAATAAGGTAAAGTTAATCTATTTCAGGGTCAACTAATTAAGTGTTTCCTTGCATGTTCAACTTGGTTTTGTTTTTGTTTGATTAATGAGTTAGTACAAGCCGCCTTAGAACAACTTGAAAGTACGATAGAATTATAAAAGTGGCATTGTCCACATCCATGTACGTTGATTCATACATTATTTAAAAGCTCAACTGCTCCTATAAGTCTTAATTAATCACTGCATTTTATTATCTGCGTTTTCTGTTTGTAGTAAGAATCTATGATTCGATGCATTTAGGACTACTATTATACTGTATATTAGAAGAGCGAATAAAAATGCAAAGATAACATATTTTGAAATTTTGTATGTTATGTAGTAGTAGCATCTTTAATTTATTTATTTTTACACCCATTTTTAGTGTGTTGTTACTATTTTTTGTTATCCCAAATAGATGTTCATTTTCATTTCATAACTAATTCACTAAAATGTGTAAATTGGCGGGAACATCCTGGAGCACCAGTCATTGTCCGTAAGTTCCTTCAGGGCCCAATGTGTTTTATGGGGGTGGGTATCATGCTAAATGATTACCCAGGGCATGATTGAATCTTAGGAAGCCAAGAGCCCACTCTACCACTAGACCATTTAAACAAGTGGTCAATCAATCAATCAACAGATGTTTTTGTAGACAAATATGTTATTTGATTGGTAAAAAGTGTAGTTAATAGAGGTTCCGAAAGCTATATGCATAGTTAAAATTGACACTGTAACTAGAAGAGAGGGAGCAATATGCAAACTCTACTTGCAAATTCGGTCACTAAAGTTGGGTTTTCCTGTTTTAATGACTAACATTGCATGTAAATTACTACTATTGTTAGTTATAGGGTTTAGGGTCTGGAAATGTACCAAACTTTGACCAAATATCAATTGTATGTACCCAACTTACATTTGCTATTTTTAATGCATCCAACTTTCAAAAATGATGTTTTGATGTACTTTGATGACGTGTCACTCTCTCCTAACGCCACATGGCACGCTATGCGCTCGTCACGTCATCAAAGTACATCAAAATACCCTTTTTGAAAGTTTGGGGCATTAAAAATAGCAAATGTAAGTTGGGTATACACAATTGACATTTGATCAAAGTTTGATACATTTTCAGACCCTAATCCCTTAGTTATATTAAGAAGTTAACTTTAACTAGGATAGATGGAGCAGTATGCAAACTCTACTCGCAAATTCGGTCACTAAAGTTGGGTTTTCCTGTTTTGATGACTAACATTGCATGTAAATTACTACTATTGTTAGTTATATTAAGATGTTAAAATAACGAGTTAATATTAATACTCAATTCAAAAGAGAGAATTATGTCTGCCAACGAAGTTCACATGCAAGTGCATACCTAACAAAAGGATCCACCATTGATCATGAACCAGTTTATTTATTTCTAATATTATTTAATATTGTAATTCAACTTGGTTATCAAATTGGACCAGTCTTCAGAAGTAATACGTAATATTTTCTCAAATCATCATCCAAAAGTAGGCAACAAGCATGATTAAAATGTTATATGCCAACGTACCATCGGACTAGCGGTATTAGGTAACTAATCAACTTTGAAGTTGTGGGTTCAAATCATTGGAAGAATATTTATGAATGTTCGTGGAGGATTGTATTTATTTGTGATATGAGTATTCGAGTTTAAAATATGTTAAATAGTTAGCAGTATATAATATGTACCTTCTCAAATGAATTGAAACAAGTTAGTTAGGTGATTATGTCATACATTTGTTATTTCTTTATCATCCAACCGTACAAAGTACAAACCACGTTAAATTACACATAATTCCATTTCCTATTCGTTTTCTAATTGGACTTTCTAACAACTGTACATAATAATAGTAATATACGGAGTATATGGACTATGGTAGTACAACTTGGTGAGGGGTGACAAAGAAAAAAATCCTAAATTTTGATATGTTGAAAAACAAATTGAGAATACAAAATACAAAAATATCGAGTGATCATGGATTTGGTATTCGCGACAGCGATATATATATAAAAATAATAATAACTTTGAATAATCAAATGCGCGTGTTTTAGATTAACATAATACAAACTTGAATATATTCCTTCATAGACTTTCGGTTGCTATATGATCTCATTTAAGCTGACGGGACTTTATAAAATTGTAAAATTGTGACCCTGTTATGAATTATAGATACAAACTATTTGGATGAACACAAATTTTATGTTTAACCCATAAGTAACTATTTGTCTAGCGTCTTGCATTGGTAGTTTAGTGGTGGGGGACATGCAACATAAATACGGAGGTCATGAGTTCAATTTTGATCCTCATGTTCCTCTAACCATGAAATTACACGATTCATCTCTTCTATTCCATCCATGAAACCGGTTGGTAGAGGCCGCTAGTGACTTAATGTTGCCATTTACCTACTTGTTTAGCGGATAACTCACTCTAACATAAATTAATCAATTACACTGTAATACGGAGTAAAAGATATGAAGATAAAAGAAAAGGAAATACTTGTGAATTTTTTTTCCACTTATGTTCTATAATGTATAGACATGTGAATAAATGGTAGATCCATTTGACAACAAAGTTTATGTGACATATTATACACATATTAACAAAAGACCCATTTGAAAGGCATTTAATTAAGCGATTTGTTACTTAAGATTGAGCTCTTAAACTTCTTTTAATTATTGACGCAAATTAAATCAAACATCTTACGCATACCGTTTCTTCTTAATTATCCCACCTTTATAGAGTTCCAAATTTTTAAGGAGATAAGGCAGGACCCAAATAAAGTTCCAAATTTTTAAGGAGATAAGACAGGACCCAAAGAAAATCCTGATGTTAATCTACGGTACCTATAATTGTAGAAGTAAAAAATGTTGTTTATCTCGTATGATGTAACATATGTTTCTTGTCCTTGACTACTTGCTGTATAGATTTCATGGCTTCATTCGTTTAGATTTATGGGTTTTATGTTTCTTGTCCTTAAACCCTAAAATCATTACCAAGTCTCTCGTTTAAATAAATAGATGTCGGCCGTACTTGTGATGGTTCCCAAGGATCCAATATGACCACTTCACTTAGGTCTACGTTGCCACGATATTGTTCTATGGAAGCGGGCGGGCTGTTAGAAGTTCGGCCCGCTTTTTTTTTTTTTGTGTCGTAAGGGAGGGCCGCTCACTAAATTCTGTGGTTAATAAAATTGGTGGCCTTGGCATAAGTTATTGGAGAAGTCAATAGAAGATTGTTTCCCTTAAATTTATATTGAACCCTGAATTTTTGTTGAAGATATATTTATGTACAATTTAAATAATGAAAGCTTTATGAGCTAGTTTTTATTCATTATGTTGATAACACAAAAATTAGTAAATTACATCTTGCAAACAATACACATAAACCGGTAGTCTGAATTCTGAATCCTTCATAGCCCAATAAGTGATGGGCCTATTTATAGTCCAAGGCTCCAAGCAAGGATCCCATAGACGCGAAAAGGAATAATTGTTGCAATGGAATTTATGTTTTTAATTCAAAAAAAAAAAAAAAAAAAAATGGTACAACAAAACAAAGATAAAACAACTAGCAAAGACAAATTAATCTAATTTGGATCCACTTGGAGAATTCTCCCAAATGTTACAAACAACCTTTGTATTTTGATTATTCTTTAGCCTAATCGACGTCTTTATCAATGGAAACCTGTTTACGACTACAGACACACATCACATAATGGCTTTATGTTGATATATAATGTGTAAAACCCAAGTTTGTTATAGACTGTTCAACCATTTATTTAGAAATATACGATATCAATGTATGATTGTTACCATCTATTTTGTAATTTTAATTTCATATTTTTTATATATGTATGAATCTTAGCAAACATTTTTCTGCTATTTTCAGTGGTTAGTTTACACAACTAACTTAAAGTGAGTCGTTCAGTTTGGCATATCTTAGCTTCTTCCATCTTAGCATCATATAGACAATTAGACATGATAAAATTGCAAGTATATTATTAACATATAATCACCCACTAAACCATTAAATGCCAAAATTATAATAAAAATTGTAAATATGGCTAAATGTGATTCTCCCTCCGTTCTAATATAATTGTCCACTTCAAATTTACACAAGTTTTTTTTTATAAAAAAAAAATACAATAATTATATTGTTGACCAATAAGAATTCATTATCTACTAAGATACTTTTTAATTGTTTGAAACTGAAAGTGAACAACTATTTTATATATCTTAAAATGTAATCGTAGACAATAAAATTGAGATGGATATAATAATTTTATTTTCAGTAATAAAGAATATCAATTATCAAATAGATAGATTATACGAAGGGTGATTGATATATATTTGAAGATTCCAATCGTTATCATTAAATACGTTTCTATTTGTCTTTCCATAATTAATTCAAATCGAATGGGAACATATTTAAGGTTTAACAAAGCGTTAAAATTATCATACAATATTACAATACACTGATGGCCCAATTAGGCCCAACTGAAAAAGCACATAACTAAAAAAATCAACACAATTACAACAACGCCCTCTACAGTCTACACCTACAATCCAAATACCCCACACCCTTGTTTTTGGGCAAAAGAATCTAAAAAATAAAATAAAAAATAATTAATTAAGAAAAATACATAGCAAAAACAAAACAGGAAAACGAAGTGCTGTAGAAGCCATGTTAAATTAAAAAAGGTCACATGCCAATCATGGGGGACCACTCACACCACCATCAAAAGCGGAGAAACACATCACGTGCATGCATGGGCGCAATTTAGCATATCCTTATTCCTCCTCCCTCCGTCCCACTCCGGTCGACGGCGGCAGAACCACCGTCGTTTCCACCGGTCACCCCCGTTACATTCTTGTCATCGTCGACGTTTTCGTTACACCCTTTTTGCATGTTTTGCTCGTGATACACTTTCCTTAACCTTTCTATCTCCTTCTTTAATGCTTCTTGATGAGCTACAAATATATATGATCGATCACCTTATGATATTTAGCATTCTATAACACTCATGATTTTTCAGAAATAAATTTGTATTGAATTCGATTATAATTCGCGTACCATCTTTGAAGATTTTGTCTTGGGCTAATGCGGCTATTCGTTGCTTAAGTGCGCTGTTATCCACGTTTAGAACCAACCTTTGATGGTCCAAAAATGCTACTCGTGGTGATAATGCGGACACTTCTGTCTGATTTAGCAACAAAATCACGTATTAGTAACCAAATTCGAGTTCAAAAGTAAACTTCAATTGAGAAATGATAGATACAACCAGGGCCATCTCTGAGTTTTCGAAGGCCCTAGGCAAAATAACATCTATCGTCAAATGATACTCTAGGCAAAAGAACGTTAATCGCCAAAATGAGGCTCTATAATAAAAATCTAATATAGTTTACATAATATATATAGTATAAAAATTAACTCTAAGTTTTTTTTGACCCAATTATCTTAGACATAATCATGTTTATTATATTTTTTTCTTTTTTTATTAGATCATTAACAATGACACTATTTATCAAAATATATATATATATATATATATATATATATATATATATTATTTTTTATATTTTTTAGACTCTTAGAATTCGAAGATTCTGGACGGTCAACTATTCCATCCATCATCGAAGATGGCCCTGGATACAAACATACAAATTTTTTCATACACTACCTGTATAATTGCTAAAGCTCACGTTATAAATATACCACAACTCCATAACACAACTTTAGTGTATGAACAATTATTCTATTGTATCAATTATCACTTCTTACTTCAAATACAGTTGTGGAATTAAAGTTGAATACAAAAATCGTAATTGATCGAGCTAAGTAATTAATTACCACTAGTAGTAAATTATGAACTGACACGCGGTTTATGAGTTAATTAATATTCGAAATTCATTAAATTATCATAAACTTTAACTTAAATTGAAGTAAGATTTTTGTAAAGGCACATGTTACGGCCACTCAAATGTGCTAACCAATTTTAGATAAATATAAGAAAAACTCTTTAATAAGTACAAATTTTGATATTTATCATTTTAAAAACATTAAATTCAAACTTTAGTAGTAAAATTCAAGATCATTAAATGCACATGTAAGAAAAATCTTTCAAGTAATTACTTTACTCAATTAAGCTAGTAATAATTAGCAAAAATGTTATGATTTATTGAAAGTTTATAAATGAGCATCATCAATTGTACCCGTAGATGATGCCAGTTTTAGATTATTCCTTACAAATATTCAATTCATTTCATAACATTAAAGTTAACCTAACTTGATGATGATTAATCGAATTTGGTACAAACCTGTAATGAAGTAACACTGCGTTCGAGTTCAGAAATATATTGCAATTTTCTCACTCGTGATCTTTGAGCCGATTGACGATTTGCTAAAATCCTGTTATATAAACATTATTACATTATCATTATTAGAATGAACTATAGTATTTAACATGTATATATTGTATAATTAACCATTAATATTAATCCAATTATACATAATTACTTTAGGAATTGAAGCTTGTTCCTTAAGCAACAGATATTAGATTATACCTTTTAACTCTTTTTGGATCAACTATAGTGCTGCCGTCACTGGAGAAATTAAAGCACGGTTTACCGGATTCCGTCTCTTGTTGGCAACCGCTAACATCTTCCACGTCACCAGGTTCACTTTTCAGCTGTTGTTGCTGTTGCTGTTCTTGTTCTGGTGCTGAAGGTGTTAATTTAGCTTCGTCGTTATCACTATTTTGATCGGACGGTGTGGAAGGGTTCGATGACGATCTAGTCGACGGTAGATTGGTTGCCACGTCATCAGCAAACATGGAGCTAAACTGCTCATCATCCAAACGTTCAAATCCTGTATTGTTGGCACAATTAACCAACGAATTGTTTGCAGTGGAATTTCGGCATTCGTCAACAAACGGCGATTCAATGAACGCAATCGGATCGCTCACGGATCTTCGATGTGAGTTCCTCCTCGCTGACGAGAAATCGAGAAACTCGTCCACCCAATTCGGCGGCTGCGCCGCCGAAGATGGCATGGACGACATCATTTGGTAGGGAAATGATGGCCAGTTTTGCGCCATTGTTGGCACTTTTGGCGGTAACTGTGCCATTATCGTAATAAAACTGGATCAACCAGTTAAATACAACTAGTGTAATACTCGTGCGGTGAGTGTTTTGAATGGATGTGGATTATTATTAGATGTAGGAATGTAGATGTGGGTGGGAGTATATAGGAGAATAGAGGAGGATATGTGATTTTTGGTGGGAAAGAAGAGAAGGTGGTGGGTCACATGGGGATTATGACAGCTAGCAACAGGCTGTGACCCCAACGGTTTCACTGGGGGTAGTTTAATAACCGGCGAAATCAGCCCACCACGTGCCGTCGATGCGACCGACTTCCCTACATCCTTTTGCTACATCTAAAAAAAAGATACTCTTGTAAAATATACCTCCATAATATTTTTGTCATGTTAATTGATAAATAAGCAAAGAGAATAAAGAGACTAAATTCATCTGGAGGAAAAAAAATTGTCTTTTTTTTTTGTTTTACGAGGGCGAAATTTTTATAATGTCAATAATACTTTAAATAAATTTCTTTTTTTACGTAATTTGAAATTTCTAGTGGAGACAATTATCTTTACGCTGCTCAGCTATGTCTCCGCCACTGATAGGAAGTATGAGTGGTAACGTGTATATTTTACTTTTACTGTGAGTTATTATATAGTCTATTTATATGGATATATAGTGTACACATCGAATACTCCTTATATAAGATATTTTAGACATTACAAAGACCATGTACATGATTAGGAATACATACTAGAATCCAGTTTGATCGGGGAATCCTCGAGTTGGCCTGGGATGAGGATTCCTCTATATCAAAAATCGGAGATATAGGGATTCAACTCAGAGTTCTGATACTCGGGATGAGGATTCCTCGAGTTTATATATTGATTGATGTTGTTATCTATCTATTTATGTAACTATTTTAAGTTTATTTGATAGAGTGAAAATCCATTGACGTGGATTTCCGATACTTAGGAGACGGCAATGAGTATGTAAAATCAATTCTCGACGGGGATGAAAGCGAGTTGAAATGAGAGGTTCAATTTTTGATATTTTTTGCACCTCGTTGCCATTCATATATGTAATGTCAAAAGTTTAAAGACTGAACGTATAAATATTCATCTAAATAACTTTTAACTTGGACTCCATATACCACATAGGCTATCAAAAGCAAATATGGTATCCCCTTATGTGTTACTCGTAGTTTGATTTGAATGAAATGTATATTCATATATACTTTCACCGCTCTTAATTCTACAACTATGTCAATTTTGCATTTAAATTCTTATGATTATGAAAGCTGTTTTTAACTAATCTAACAACAATTATAGAAAGATGATGGGAGTTGATAGATACAACAAATAAATTAATTCCTACACCAAATTGTACAATTCTTAAAGCTCACAATACAAATAGATCGAAACATAATTTTGATATATAAATAAAATATTTTATTGTATTTATCGCTACTCAAAGATGATGTACTAACTTTAAGAGATATCTATAATCACTCCTACAACATATATAGTAACTGGTAAGTCCATTATTCGAGAAATGAACTATAAGAATGAAAATGATAAGATAAGAAAGAGAAAGAAAAGAAAAACATTTATGGAAAACTCTCGTACGTGTTCTTCAATTATTTGTAGCCAAAGTCAAGACAATAACTTAAATTAATTTAGATAAATGCAATATAGTAACTTGAATTTTGTCAAACCAACAGTACAACATTTAATTAAAAAATCATTGTAACATGTATCTAATTAAGATATCTCTTTATTAATTAATTTTAGCATTTTTTGGTCATTTTAGTTTATGAGATATCTAACTCTATGATGATCCATTAAATGCGATATCTCATGCATATATTGATTAATTGATAACAATCAAACTCATCAAATGTTGTATATGTGACATTTTGGATCAGTTTTAATATTAAAAACGACTCGATTAATAAGAAAAAAAGGCAAAAATGGTAGTAATACTTGTTACGTGCATAGAGGTTGTACGGTACACTTGAAGGTTGTGATGGGTCCGGACCCCAGAAAATGGGCCTATGTTTCCATATGTGCGCCCTGAAAAAAGAATTCAATTGCATGTGCACTGGTTAATGTCATATATATATGCTGGTACCACTACAAAGAATAAATATAAATAATAATATCTATCTATGTCTATATCCATACATATAATATAGTTACATATGATATAGTAAATTCATTTTGGTAACTTAAAATTAGAGTATGAGAAGTGATGGTGACATTTTTTTTATAAACTGAGTATGGCAAACCAGAATTTCAACGGGAATTGAGGAAGGCCGAAGTCTCGTGTTCTCAAAGTTGAATGACGAATTTTTTTTGCCCACTCCAAGTGCTTTTTTGCAAATCCAATGATAACCTTCAAGTAAGGTGGAACAAAATTCTTCCAAAAAATTTTTTATTGTCTCATCTCGGAGAATCCATAATGAAAGACTTCCAACTAGAATTAATCTTGATAAAAGAGGTATAGATCTAAACTCTACAAAATGTTCAATTTGTGATGATGCTCAAGAAACGAAATTTCATCTTTTTGGAGAATGTTGGTTGGCTAAAGATGTATGGTGAAAATATTTTTGTATGGTGGTCTTTGGATGAAATAACATTCACCAATATTCAAGCTGTGGTTACATGCTCGGACCATGTCCCAATTCCGGAGAAAAATCATGCAAAATTTGATGTTGTGGTGCAATTAACTATTTGGATAATATGACGTTATAGAAACGAGCTCATGTTTACTCAAAAAAGTGAAGGATGATTGTTAGGGCGGTCTCTGAGTTTTTGGAGGCTCTGGGCGAAAACTTTTAAATTGTCGAAAGGAGGCCCTACACATTGGCTTGAGATGTTCTTTTTTTATTCTTTTTGTTACAGGTCAATCAACTTTGAAACAACTATAACTTATTATTTCCTGTTTTTGCCATTAACGATCATATTTTATGTATATATATGTACACACATATATACAAACATACAAATTTTGAGGCCCTTATAAGTTGGAGGCCCTGGGCGGTCGACCACCTCATCCACCCTCAAAGACGGCTCTGATGATTGTTCTAAGCGACGATGATAAACTCATTTTTTCACTTGGATTTATAGTCGGGAGAAGAAGTCAAATATGAATTGGATAGATTGGATTTCAATCCAAATTGTATCTAATGCATCCTTTTTGTAACTCTCTGATATTACTAGTAGGGTTTATTGTGTGGTTATGTATCGAACTTTACACATTTTACTATTGTATGTATCCAACTTTGAAACCTCCTATTGTATGTATTCACGTTTTAAAATCATCTATTGTATGTTTTTTGCCTTGTTTTGGCTACATGAATTGACCTATTTTTTATAAGTTCAATACATACAATAGTAAGTTAAATGCATACGAAAGACGATTTTAAAACGTGACTACATACAATATAAGGTTTCGAAATTTGATACATACAATAGTAAAAGGTGTAAAGTTCGATACATAACCAAAATATAAACCCTAGTATCTTACTAGTTCTGTCCAATAAAATTTTATGCCGTTTAAAAACATGTATTGTATATGTAAAAGGTACATAACTCTTGTCAAAGTTTAACAATTTAAAATATTCATTTCTCTTTCTAAAGTTGGTTATTTTTATATATATACAGAGAATAAATAACATGGCAAGATGATGATAAATAAGACCATGGTTGGTTGTGGAGCAAATGACAAAACTACCCCTAATCCCATGTGAGTAAAGCACCCCACACCCTCTTTCCTTTATCTCAAAATCAACTCACATGGAGGGCATATTGTCTTTTCGAATTTATTACTAATTTTGCTTCTCTCGGAATGTTTTTCTTTTATGGAGCGTACTTATGTTTGCTTTAATTTTTTTATGTTGTTAAGTACTTAGCATACAATAACAATGATTAGTGAAAAGTTAGACACCAGATCTGATGCTTTTGTTTTTCAATTTTCATAACAACATCTTTTGATTTTATAAAAAATATAGTTTTTAAATTTGTAAAATGATAAATAGACATCATAAAAAATATGCCTAAAAATTGAATTAACAATGAGAGTGTGACACATTACCAATTCACGTATAAGGAGAGAATATTCAAATGTGTATCAATCAGTAAGTGAACTAGACCTAACTGTATGTCTGTTTATTACGTTTATATATCAACACTCTTTCAATTTTAATAACCTGTTTTGTTACGTTTATATATCGACATATATATGTGCACTTTAATTTTTACTAAACGTTTTTAATTTTTTATTGAGGAAGACATTTTCTATGGTTGTACAATACAAGTTAATGATACTGGTTAGGGATTCGAACCCGATCATGAAGTAAAGAGGGTATGATGATAAACAAACAAATAGAGAAATAATATAACTATTGAAAAAGCCAATCCAGAGTTCAATGATTGTACACATGCAATGACAGTTGTTTGAATGAGTTTATTGATAATAAATAAACACTTAAGCATGAATCAAAATCATGGTGATTATCTTTATCAGAAAACAAAACCTACTAATTAATTAAGTTCCTGATCCAAGAACACTTTTCTTGGTAACCAAGGTATATAATTATTGGGCCATGTGACTTCACGGACCTGATTCTATTGTTATGCATTTTTTTTTAATTTAAATTATTATTATTGGTATGTATCATTTCATAACATGAATCCGTAGCATTAAGAACCACTTGCTATGATGATAGCAAGGATGGACACATCAGTACCTTTTAAGAAATATTGAACTCGACCTATTATGACATGAAATACCCAAACGTCTAAACCCCGGATTTTCTTATAATAACTTTGTTAAGCAAAAAAGCTGACCCCACAACCCTCTTTCTTTCTCTATCTCGCCAAGAACGCAAACCACCAGGAGTCCTGGTCCAGGACGAACCCAAGAATGGCGTTGTGCCTATGGCGTCATTCCTGAGAACAGTTGCAGACGGAAGACGATATGCACCATAGGGACGATATACATACCATAGGGACTTGTCTGTAACATTGAAACTAAGACCTCTTGTTTTAGGATACAATAATTGACATGTTGATTGTATAATCCTAGAAACTTGGAACACATGGTACTTTATTTTAAAAGTAATCATAAAAATTTCTTATATATGTCAATCCCAAATTCATAAATTTGTAAACTGAAACAAATTATGAACGCTCTATGGAAGTGCAAATAAAAAGTCTAGCTACCAAATATTCTACCCTATGATAAATTTACCTGATCTGCTGCATTGTCCAGTGGGCTTGATGGGCTTAAGCTATGAAGGTCCATTACGAAGTAAATGAGCATTTTTGAATTAAGTTCTAGATAGATAGATAGATAGATTACATAGATAGATAGATAGATAGATAGATAGATAGATAGATAGATAGATAGATAGGTAGATAGAAATGAATTAAGTGCAAATAAAGTTGATAATCAAATTTATAATGGAAATGGGTCATATAGCTAGATAGATAGATTGATTTTAGTGAGAAATTACATTTGACTTTTTAATAAAAAAACATGGAATTACGATTACTGGAAGGCATGAGAAAGGAATAGCAATAATTTGTAGCAACATGTGTAGAAGCATATTAGCAAATGCCATGAGATGATGGACCCAGAGGTCTACAATTCTATATTCATTGCACTTTTCATATTCAGATGCAAGTGATAAGGAAAAACACATATAAAACAACTGAGTTTGGTCATGTTAATAAACAAGGTAAGCCCTTACGAACAATTTATATTATACGGAGTATACAGTAATATGCAAGAGAATATATAATTGTTCAAGCCCTAGTATTAACATTCCATAACCCGGCATTCATACACGGATACAACACAAAAAAAGGTATGTACAAAAGGTTTCCAGAGCACACGAGACGTTATTGCCAACAAAATTAAGGGTTTTACACAGTTGTTGACACTTGCATCTCATAGAACAACAAAAGAAAGAAACAAGTCTAATTACCTAGTGTAGTTTATAAACATAAACATCACTAGTATACTAACTTTTGATATTTACTATATTTTGCAGTGTTTGTAAACATGCTTAGTGTTCTTTAAGGCTTCCTGATTCCTTTCCTAGTGTAACGAGCCCGGTGCATTTGCAAACTGGGCAAGTGTTTTTCTCGACTAGCCACTTTTGTATGCAGTCCACATGGTACTCATGGCTGCAATCCAACATGCCAATCTTTTCTTGATCATCATAGTCCATCTGTGAAATCCAAATCATTAATGAACTAATTAGTTATGATAAAAATTGGATGTCAAAGATAGTGTTTGGATACGTTTCCACTACTACTTGTCTTATTTAGCGAATCAGACGTGGTTTGGCAGCTTCTGAATATTTGAAGAATTTATCAATAAAAAGACCATAAAAGGCATTGCTATGGGAAACATAGAGGTTTTGATTTTTTATGCATCGCAGTAGAAGTCTTTTAAAACAGGTTAAAGAATGGATGAATAAGCAATATATTCTACCATCAACGAAGCAATAAAGCAAACTTTATAAGAAAACTCTATTGTCAATCGCTCAAAAGACAATTTTCATATACAAGATGATGAGTTGCTGAATATATGTAACACATGCTGGTATTAGAGACATACCTGACAAATTGTGCAGATATTAAGTCCTTGATCAGCAAACAACACACCCTCCGGTTGAGAAGTGGTGAACGTTCTTGTTTTTAGATGACATATAATGAAATCATTAGCTAAACCCGAGCCAGCATTACCAATCTGTTCACCTAATGCCAAAAGCTCCTGTACAGAATGGAAACGATCGATATAATTTATTTGTCATCGTCAATAATTGACTAAAAAGAAAACTAATGTCGAGTCTTTCTACGACTTGCCTCATAAGACATATGATCTATATCCAACCGCATATCCCTGTGGTTGTCGACTCTATGTCCATAATTACCAAACTCAAGCATCGCAACCCCCTATATATGTAAAATATACAAGTCAATGAACATAACGTGTCATAAACATCTGATTGAGATATGCCGAATGCAAAAAAAAAGTATAATACATCTTCTGGGAGAACTCTTATATGAGGAAGACCACGTTGTCTTGAAGTTGACTCTAACATCAGTTCTTGGCCATGAGGCTGGTAAACCCTATCACCCATTGGTTGCGCGGGTCGCATAAACCTTGGTATTTGTGGTAGTGGTGGTAGTGGTGCCATTTGTGGAGGTGGTTGATGCACAAAAGTGATCGGATTTCTATCCGTATATCCTGAATTTAAAATAAACGGCAGAGTTTCATTAGGTAAGATGACACAAAACAAATAATATAAATTCGGGTGATAGGCAGATAACAAGCAACGCTAAATAGTCCACACAGAATGTTCAGACTAACTCAAAGGCCTGCTAAGGAGAGTCTGTTTTATTTGAGAAACGTAACCACTTTCACAAAGTCCTCTCCTCCGGATACAACTGAGCTACGCGTTAGAGGGTATCCACAAAGTTTCAGCCCATAACGGAAGATATTAAGTTAATAACTAATTACCTTGCATATAAGATATTCCAGGAGCATTTCTGCAAAACTGCTGGTCTAACCAAGGGCCAGGTACTACCTGCACAGGTTGACCCACTTGGCTCATTGGGATGAACTGTAAGCCATGAGTAAGATCAGTAGGACTCGCGATACGGTTCCTAGAACCTCTGTGATGCACAGGTGCCATGACCATCGGGATAACATCGAATCCTCTGTACTCGGGAATTACAAAAGGACTTGAGCCAGGTCCAGGGTAGGAGTACTGAAAGTTAACATGAAAACCTTCAGTAATCTTTCCTTTAAATTCTCCGTGGGGTCCATCCATGACCTGGTGGGCAGGAAATGGTAATTGATTATGTGCCCCTAATGGAACAATTCTGATCCCAGGTGGAGCTGCCATGAACGTGAATCCAGAAGGCAAAGGTCCGTAAGGAATTAAACAAGGTTCGGGTTGAAGATGAGCATGTTCTATTTCAGTATCGGTCATTGGACCAGTGTACGCCATGTTCCGTTGCCTCATTTTGAACGATAAGTTGCAAGTAAAGCCTAAATCAACAGAAACGTTACAAATAAAAAAGTATACAAAAATGTCGTAATGATGTAACGGAAATTCATTCAAGAAACATATCCATCACAATGAGCACAATTTGGATCATATCTTCTCCACACACATTCTATGATGCATTACTAAAAAAACACCATCACTCAACCGGAATAGCAATTCCGTTCATTTTTTCATCGTGAATACAACAACATGAACATCTGAAATTTATGAAAGATTATTCATTTATATGTGCCAGCTCATGTGGATATTCAAGAACAAGCCCAGAAATTCCAAAGTATTCAAACATGCCCAAGATTTTCAATTTCCAATTAACAACCACAAAGTTTTAAACTTAAATCACCCACATGAAAAGAAAAGAAAAAAGGCTGCATTTTACTCTGTTTACTTCCATTTCCCATTTTCCACATCCCACTTTCAATTTATTAACCCTGCTAAACAAAATTCCACATTTACATTTATATTATTTAAAAACGACATTAATTTTGAGCAAGAAACTTCGTTAATTTTTCAACAGAAGAACCAAAAACATAAAAATTATTCATACCTTCTTATCATCAACGGACAGCAGAACTTGAATTGAATTAATTTGTGCCCCTTCAACCAAAATAGCCCTAATGTTGCATTCGGAAAAAATAATATAATGATCATCAAACAATCATAAAATGAAATAGCATTATTTAATTAAGCAACAATTATGACGCATTTATCTGTGAAGGAATCATATACTATATATCACCTAACAACCTTAAATTCTCAAAACAAATCATTAAAAAACAAGAATTGGTTGGAATTATAAAAAAGATGGAGGAAAAGCAGACCTAATGAGGGTTGATTGTGGGGTTGAAGAGGGATAATGGATCTCAATTTGTTTTGTTTTCTTTCAGGAAGATACAAACTTAATTTGATGGTAAATCAAGAAAAACATACACCTATTTTTCTTGTTTCTCCTGTTTTACCGTTAACTATAATTTTGTTTTTTGTTTTTAATCCTCATTTTCCTTTAATGTAATACCCTTGAAAATTGCGGTTTATTACCAATCTGCCACACATAACGGGCGTTTTTACGGGTTTTTTTTACTGTTTGTAATAATAAAGTTGTAACTACGATTAGCTAAATTCAGCTAAGCTAAATTAACATAATTAATTCGTTTATAGTACTTTTTTTACAAGAAAGGAGCATATTTTACAAAAATGCACAATACTTGCAATATGCAGCAGAGTTTCATACTTTTATTGTTGTGCATTATCAATGATTGTGAGTTGTTAACTATTGTTTAGTTGTACGTAGAGTTCAATTTTATTGATAATATTGCCGAAAAGTAAAAAATATGTGAAATTGATATGGTTATATTGTAAAATAGAATTAGATAATTAAATATGGAAGTTCTTAGATTTAAGTTTAAACTTATCTAAAATAAAATTGCAAAATGTTTTATGTACTACTGTATAGTTAGAAAACTTAAGTCGCGTTAACGTTAAAATTTATATACGTAGTAATAGTTATTCAAAATACAAGATAGTTATATTAATGATAGGAACTGTAATTAAACATCTATTATCGGGATGCTGTTAGAGCATCCTCAATGACCCTTTTTTATAGCTTTTTATAAAGATTTTTAATAAAATGTGCAAGAACTTTTTTAAGAAAAGCTTTGAAAAAAGATTTTCTTCCAACAACAAAAAACTTCACCTACACAAAAATTATAAAAACTAATAAAATAAAGAGAAAAGAGAATCCAAAAGCTTTACAAATGGGGAGTGATATTTCCACAGACACATTTGATATGTTCACAGAGAAATATTATGTATGGACTATTATACCCCTAAATATCTTCTTCAACCTCTTTGACTACCTCTCCAACCAAATTCTCTCTTTCCTCCCATTCTTCCGTTTTGCCAGCAACATCTCATATATCAATTTGTTCATCAATTTCTTTTGTCATCAGAATTAGAAAGGTCTACTACTTATTGATTATGTACGTAGTGTATTCAAGATATATAATCGATTAAATCATGGATTCTTCAACACAAATATGAAACGGCGGTGGTCAACTGTTGCGTGATTAACAGTGCGAAACTGACAGTGAGATTATCATGATTCACGATGGTATGTCTTTTAGGAGGTGTTGTTGATAATAATTCAAGCTTTTATTTAGTGAAAACTACATGGGGAACATGTTCTTCGAGTACCGATCGAAGATGGTGCTTTCTCAGTTTCTTGCATATGCAAATTTAGTCTGACTGATCTATGACTCGATATATCTGAGGTTTAGTATAACATAAATTTATGAGTAATTAAAGTCAGAAGTGTGTGAGAATAATGGTTTGGATTCTGATCCGCAAGAATAGTTACAGGGTAAGGGTATAATAGTCCATACAATAAAATTCCCTGTGGATACATAGATATTGCCTGTGTCAATATAATCTCAAACATCTCTAATTTATTCATATTTAATTCCTTTTATGTAACTAAAGCTTTTCTTAAAAAATCTTTTACACAAATCTTTAAAAAAGCTTTATAAAAAGCTATAGAAAAATGTTCATTGAGTGCTCTTAGTATGATTTAGTTTCGAATATGTAGTCATGTTTTACATTATTAGCGATCGATTTTTAAAGTGTTTGTTATATAAATGGAAAATCATAAATTATCGTCAAAACCTGTGAAAATTGCCCCTCTTTTAAGTGTGCTCTTATTTGTTACTCTTATCATTTTCTATTAAAATATTTTAAAATTGTTATTATGAGAATTAGGGAAGACAAAGACAACTAGAAGAAAATTTTCATACAAAATTATTCTGTATAACAGAAAACGTTAAGAGATTATTTTATGTAAGGTCACTCCCAACGCGGTTCTTTGGTTTGCGTCGGTTGGAACCGACGAGACCGACGGCGATGGCACGGCCTCGTCAGTTGGCTCGTCGGTTTCCCCTTCTTCGGTTTGGCGACGACTCGTCGGTTTTCACTGTGGGACCCATTTACTTGTTTGTTTTTTTTCCGGTTGACCGTTCAAAGTAAAAAAAAATCAAACTTTTAAAATTTAAACATTCCCCCTTTTTTTTAAACTTTTAAAAATTTTAAATTTTAAAAAGTTTTAAACTTTTAAAACTTTTAAAAAATTTAAATTTTAAAAACTTTTAAACTTTCCCCCTCTTTTTTTTAAACTTTTACTTATAAATATACTTACATATTACACTCATCTTCACACAACAATTTACACAATTCTAAAACCACACTTTCTACCTCAAAACCTCTCTAAAAAAATGTCCAAAAACAACAAATCAACTTCCAAAAACAACAAACAAACTATTACCAAAGATATGTGGCAAAATTTGTTGAATAACCCGTTACCAAACCCGACTTCACCAAACACTCAAGCTTCCGGATCTTCGTCTCAACCAAACACTCAACCTACTGGGTTTGCCAACTTCCCACCTATTGCAAACTCGTTCACCCTTGATCCGCACGACCCGAGAAATAATTATGCATTCCAAGGGTGGTACATAAACACACAATCCTCACCACCACAATCACAATTCCCCCACCACACGCAATGGTCACAACCACAGTGGTCCCAAAACACACAATGGTCACCACAACAAATGAATTTCACCGTACCACAAACTTTGGAAGAAAGCTCTGACGAGGCGAACCCGGAACCGGAACCTGAATCCGAACCCAAACCCGAAACCCGAACCAACAAGAAAAAGGGTAAACGAGTTCAAAAGGGTGAAAGGGCTAAACGGGCTCAAACACGTTGGACGGACGAGGAGGCTAGGATTTTAGCGGAGCGGTGGATACATTGTTCCGAAAACGGTGTCCTAGGAAAAAATCAGTCAACCGAGTCCTTTTGGGCTAAAGTGATTCAAGGTTACAATACTTGTGTGTCAACAAAACGTAACCTTAATCACTTGTCCGGCATAATGGAACAAGATTTCTAAAGACTCAAAAACATTCCAATCTCTCTACAAACACTACAAAGAAGTTCGCCCACAAAGCGGTGCCGACGAAAACGACGTTATGATTGCCACCCGAAATGCATTCCGGCAACAAGTTGGGCGTGCCTTCATTTACGAGTCATCTTGGAATGTTCTTAAACATTATCCAAAATTCTTTGCCGAGCCGGGCGTAATGACCAACGAAGATTCTTTCCATGAGTTTGTCACCGATCTGGACGCGGATGAACAACCGACTGCAACGGCTCTTGATAATAACATGAAACAGTTGTTCCAAAACGACTACATCCGCCGTCCTCCTGGCCGAAAGGCGGCAAAAAGTATGGCCTCAAGCTCAGCCGGTTCATCTTCACAAAGTGTTCAGTCTGAAAAACTGGATACACTTGAAGCAGTCAAGCAAACCGCTCTCGCGCAACAAGAAGCAATTAAAATGATTAAGGAAAACGCGATGGAAAAAGCCGCCTACAAAGCTTTGAGTTTTTTGTGTAAAAAGCTTCCGAAAAAAGCGTCTAAAAAAGAAATTAAAATGCTGAAAAACGCGAGGAAAGAAGTCGTGACACTCTACCAAGACAAATATGGCAACGACGAATCGGACGAAGACGAACAAGAAAACGCGAACGAAACCAACGAGTCGAGCTCCGCTTAGATTATCTATAATTCTAGTAGTTTTTAAATTATCGTACTTTTAAATTTTTAGGATTTCTTGTAATTTTTCTTTTTAGGAATTGTGGTAATTTTTATTTTTAGGAATTGTGGTAATTTTTATTTTTAGGAATTGTGGTAAAATTTTATTTTTAGGAATTGTTGTAATTTTTATTTTTAATGGAATGTTTTTATTTAAATTATTGTGTTTAATTTAAAATATTGTGTTTAATTTAAATAGTTTTGTATTTTATTTGATTAAAAAATCCCAACCGGGCCCCAGAAAAATGAAGTGATGGAGTAGGGATGGGAGGGGTCTGTCAATTTCATTCAGCATCTGTCAGTTTTCTAAAAAAGCTGACATGACACTGACGTAGCTCTATCGATTTCTGTCAGTTTGATTTTGGGTTGGGAGTGGCCTAAAGAGAGAGTGTAAATTTGGTTAACGGAATATGTTGTCAGAATAATACCCTTGTAATTCAACGATTTTGCGATCGTGACACTAACTGCAGCTTTGTTTGTATTCGATTAGAAGATCGAGTCAAGTTAAATAGTCATGGTTTATTCTACCATTGGAAGATAATGACATCAGTTGTTTTTTTCATTATGAAATTCATGAATTGTAACGAAAAATGTGATATCATTATAAAAAAACTAAAAAAAAAGGAAACGTATAGTAGTTATCTTTCTTCTTAGTAAAAACAGATTGACTAAATTTGATTAGTGATGAACCATTGTATACATTTTGAAGAACCATTTTTTTTTAAATAACCATAAATATCTTCTTGTACATTTTGCGATGCATTAAAAATTCAAAACATATGTAAGCATCAAAATATCATTGAAGTTAATTAATTATAAAATAAAAAGTTGAGAAACGTGAAACGTGAAACATATTTTAATACTAAACATCAAATTCAGTTATAAAGATCTAATTGTTATGAAATGAAAGAACAAGAATAATAGATAGAGAGGAAGAGAGGAATATTATTGAATGATTTAGTCACCAAATGAGTACATGTATCAAATGTATATATAGGACAAATGAGATTAAAACCCTAACCCACAAGTGGGTAAAAAGGTGGGCTATCCATAAAGCCCATGGATTTACAACACTTCCCCTTGGATAGTCACCGTTTACAATACGCTATAGACTGCCTCGTTAAAAACCTTATAAAAAAACCCCAATGGGATAAAAACTTGATGAAGGGAAAAAGAGTCCAGTGCGTATAATACTCCCCCTGAATTTAATGTATATCTTTCAAGCGTCGAATACCGATCTTCCGAACTAGCTGTTCAAAAACTTTTGTCGGTAGTGATTTTGTAAATAAGTCGGCCAAATTTTCGCTTGATCTGACTTGACTAACATCAATGGTTCCATCCTTTTGTAGATCATATGTTGAAAATAACTTTGGTGAAATATGCTTAGTTCTGTCTCCTTTGATATACCCTTCCTTGATTTGAGCTATACACGTCACATTGTCTTCATATAAAATGTTGGATTTCCTTGATTGTCTTGAGACCGCATTCTTCTTGGATGTGTTGAATCGTCGATCTTGAGTAGACACTTCTCGATCGGATTTATAAAACTCAATAAATTTATCATTATTTGACGACCTCCGAGAATTTGTGGAGTCTCCACAGGTGAAAACATATCATGTTTTTGACCTTATGTGGATCAGACAAATACCCGCGTATCCAAATTTAGTTTTTTCTTTGTGTAAAATAATCCCATATCATGGGTACCACAAAGATAACACAATATGAGATTGATTGCAATGTATAAAAGTGTATTAAAACCCCAAGTGGACTTATATATTATAATGATCTGTTTATCATTTTCTTTGGGGTGGAATGAAGCCATAAACATATCTAGATAGATAATATTTTAAAGGTATGAACATCCATTTCACATTAGTGTATATTACTCCCTCTTGGATGTCCATTGTTTTGATGATTATGCCTCGTTAAAACCTTACTAGATAAAACCCGATGAGAAAACCTTACTAGATAAAACCCGATGAGACAAAAGTCTAGTTAAGGAAAAAGAGAACATAATTCTTTTAATATGTTAGGGGATGTTGCCTCGTTAAAAACCTTGTCAGGAAAACCCAGTGGGACAAAACCATAGTCAAGGGAATTTTTTATTTTTTTTTGCAACATTTATTATCTCCCCCTAATAATCACATCACTTGTGAATTTGTTGACAATTAATAGCATCTCATCGAAATTGAAGAGCAAAAACCAATTGTTATGAGATAAGTCATGGATCCATCATCATTGATGTATTGATCCTTAAGTTTAAAAATATTTTTATGTTTATGTAAGACAATGAGTGTCGTCTCATAGATAATAAGTTATCTTGCTAACAAATGAAAATTAATTATTTTCAACTCTTTTATGACTATTGAGAAATATCAATGTCTAATGACATTTGTCATCCTTTGGGGGTTAGGATTGTCAACATTCGAGAATCACTACATCTTGAGGATGTATGACTCTTTATCCATGATAAAACGTTTATCTTTACAAGACATTTCTTTCATATTCAATTATGAATATTCATTCGCCTTTAGAAACTTGTAAAAAGTTCAAAGGATATATTAATTGCAAAATACTCATAAAGAATGTATATAAAATATGGGCTAAAATGTCCATTTAATAAAGAATCTATCATGCTCAAATTGATATAAGGATTTATTTGATTCGACAGTGTCCTCGAGAGCCCTTTATGAAAAGCATGAGGCATTATAAATAGTGAAACATGCCTTTATCGGATCTTCCCAATCATTTGATATAAGATCTTATTCAAATTGAATAAATGGTGTTCTCAATTAAGAACCTTTATATAAAGCATGAGGTTGTTTAAAGTGGAAGCATCTTTAAGCATTTTATATCCTTGAGGGATTCAAATAGCAAATGAGCTAGATTTGTGAGTTATCATATAGCAAAGAGTCTTAGTATCAATACTCTTGCCTTATATCTCGTAGTTTCATACTCATTGCGCTTTTGAATAAAGATCGGCTATACAATAGTATTACACCTTGTAACACCCCTCTTTTAGGACAACAATATTATATTATTTTACTCGGAAGCGTATGAATTTAAAACATATTTATATACTGTACATTAAAATAATGTACATACACAGTTACATATTAAAATATACCAACATAGAACTGTTTAAAAACTACATATGTCGGAGTATTACATATTACAAAACCAGGTTTATAGAAAAACCATATCAGAGTTTTAATCGGTCAGACATTTCCTGCGAAAGCATCCATTCCTGACACCCACATATATATCAAAAACCTGCAGGAAGTAGGATGAGGGATTAGCACAAAGCTAAGTGAATGAATTCATTACCCACAATTCAACTTAGCATAACCACCTGTTTACCCCAAACAACCGTAAACATATATTACAACTAGTCTACAATATAGTAATGAGGATCGGCGGCTCTGGGAATACCATAATACCCGGGTGGTTCCCAAGAACACTTATCCAACCATATCCGTTTGGCCATAACGGACGAGACCGATAACTAGTGGTTACTATTCTCAGACACAGGTTCTATACACACAACAAATGAAGTAAGACCCTGTGTCATTCACACAACAACCAACTAGCCCAACCAACCAGTTCAACCTGTTGACCTCATTAACAACTGATGCCCGAAGGCCACACATAGCACGTAGATTTATAATCAACTATGAATATTAGATATAACAACATATCTACGTTTACTTGTTGCAAATAAATAGTTACAACTAAATCGAATGGTGAGTTCCAAATCCACTCACCAATACCTTTGTCTTCACAAACTCAGAATCCAAGGGTCACTTATCTTTAAGAGGATCTGAGAATCAACAATCAAATATAAGTTAGTAATCCGAATCAACAATACTTAACTTATATCAATTCATAACATTAGGAACTTAACATAATTGACATCCAATTTACAACTTCTTAATTATGTATTAATAATTTCAATGTAGTTATCATCATGTACTGATACTAGTTTATCAATGTTACACCATATAACCAAGCAATTGACATTAACTATCAACCATTAAAAGAGATGCTGGAATGGCTCATGACCCGCCGGCTGGGGTCAAGGACCCGCCGGTTTGACCATACAAGCCGCCGGCTTCGCCCTTAAGCCGCCGGGTGAATTAGATTTTGAGCAAACAGAAACAAATCGAGTATTAAAGGCTGTAGGAGCCGCCGGCTTGGCCGACAACCCGCCGGTTCTCCAACATAATCAAGAACCCGCCGGGTAGGGTACCAGACCCGCCGGCTTGTTCTTCAGGTACAAGAACAGCAGCAGTTTAACCCAAAACCTGCACGAATCATAATTCACCAATTCCTATCTTTCACATACCAATTCATGCAAACAAGATTTTTAGCACTTAAAAACACCCTATTGCACCTAACTAACTTCACAACACCAATTAACACCAAACAATGTCAATTTCAAGGAATTCATTTGGTTCACTTACTTGAAATCAAAATCACACTTCAAGAACATATATACACTAATTCAACTTATGTAATTCAGTTCATAACATCATATAATACCAGAAATCATCATATATCATTTAAACATAAATCAATACATCAAATTCTTATTTGCCCTAACTTTTAGTTTATGAATAATAAAACACTTACAACTTTAAGTAATTGATATGATGATGAAGATGAACTAAAGTCACAACAATTCTGTAGATCACTCTAATCACAACTTCAATCTTGTTAGTATTTAGGTATAGTTTCCTTTGTGTTTTTGATAATGAGTAAGAGTTTAGTTCTAACAAAGATTTGGGGAAGTAATAAAAACAAGGTCGGCCTCCTCATTTAAGCCGACCCAATGATGTGGGTATTTTATACCCGTTCCAAATTTATTGTCTGGAACCTAAAATTCATTTGCAAGAAAATTATTTTATGATACTGTCGACTATAGTAAATTAAAACAAACAACAATTTACTATTCACAATAAGTCCTAAGACTTACTTACCTAAGTTTTTCAATAAACAAATAATACCAAGTAATTCCTAAATTAATTAAATAATCGATTAAAATAGAGAATTACCAGACCCGACTAGAGGATGTTACACACCTTAATGAAATGGACTGTAAGTTCAAAAATCTCGTATGAAGAGATTTCAAAAATTTATTGCATCTTTTTATCTTGGCCAAATAATATTTGCAATTCTTTGCAAAAATAATTTCATGATGCTATATCACAATAGCTAGCGTTATATTATAATGATAGTATTATCGTCATCGATTTCATTTATATCGATTCCACATTGTTCTAGACATGATATCATTTATTGAGATCTCTTCATTACCAGAGGTTTTGATTGAACATTTATGTCTAGTTTCGTTAGATTGAACTGGGGTCTTTAGTTCCTCGATTAGATCATCTAAATAACTTGCTCCTTTTTTTTCGAGGATATAATTTGGAATCGACTCACGTTTCACGTGACATAGGCGTATTAACCATTTTAATAGGAGCATTAACAACTTATCATTCAAAAAAATATGTCTGACAACTATCATAAATGAATTATCTCTTTGAACTTCGAGTTCATACTTGATACTATGAGGATCAATATTATATATTGATAATTCATCTTCAAGCTGTTCTAATATCTCCCATTTTGGTCTCGTAGTTGTGCATTATGGTTGAGCATATATCTCACAAAAAAAATAAAAATATATATGATTTTTTTTCAGGACCAAAAATGAATTATAAGGAGGGAGAAATCTATTTCTATTGGCACGATGCGAACTCACATTATTGCATGTATATTAACATGGCCCCGTAGCATAAATAGCTTTGTTGCCCTCACAATAGATGTTGATTTGCAGTCAACTAAGCCTTTTAACAACGGCAAATTATGTACACTTATTGCAATCAACTGAAAACGAGTGATGTATTTAAACAATATATACGTTCTCCGATATTATCAAACAAAATTTGATATTCTGAAATATGTACTCGTAATCTCATTAACCGAGTTACTTAGTCACACAAACTTTAGGTTGTGTTTTTCATGACCATTTAGACGATGCATCGATTTAAAAATTCTAAATGGTTCATTATATGGATATATGAAATACCCACTAGTTGATTTCAGAACTTTTAAAGGAATGAGTCCCAATAGTAGTACATATAATTTTCTTGAGAGCAATGCATGTAAAATTATTATGTCGAGGAAACTTGAGGTTCCATTATACATTTCGCATCATGATTGACTCGGGATGGTCTCACCGGTCTCGCCAATTAATGTAATAATCAAAGCTCATTAAACGTCAAGTTTATGACCATATGTACTTCAATTACACATTCATTTATAATACAAGCCAAGGAGCTAGAGTAATACCGCTTTAATATTTATTTCTCGTGGGTATTAGCTCTTCAAGGACTTTCAATGTACTTACACTATCAAGGATAGTCGAGATGATATTGATCATTGAAGAATTGTAATCGCTGATATTTTTAGAATATTGCAACATGAGGTACATTTTAATAAAGCGAGTTTTTTGAAAGCATTGATTGCTTTTGATGATCAAAACTTTTGGATATTTCACCGTAAGATAAAAAGTCCATATGAGATATGGAGATAATTGTTAAAAGAGACGTCAAGATCAATGAACTTTAATTTTTATAAGTTCTAACATTGTAACTACAAAATAAAAATATATATTATTTAATCAAAATTACATGTATGTAATCAAACAAATACTATGTTTTAAAAATCAAACACATGCAAGTGTATTAGTATATTTAAATTGTTGCTAGATAGGAGTATTAGATTATAAACAACATATATGCATGATACTTCGAAAGTAGACATAAACATATGATTAAAATTTCGTTGATTAAACAAAACGTATACACAACGCATATCTTATTAAATTAAAATAAAGAAAAGTCATGTATATATATTTACAATAATGTTGGGCCCATTTCCACCGAGAAAATTAATTAATTGATAAAATCCCTCTTGTTTATCTTTTAATTCAATTTTTATCCATATAATAACTGTGATAGTTGCAAACTAATCTACGAAATTGTATATACATGAAATAAAATGACTATAAAATAAAATGAAGCAACTTAAATTAATTAATATAATCAAATGATTATGAAATATAATTAACATAGAACTTGAGGTTCCATTCAATGTAACATTAACTTGAGGTTATGTCAATTATTGATTCTCTTTAAGAGATCGTTATAGATCTTGAAGATCATATATATATAAATATATAACAATAACATGAGGTTATTGAAAAAAAATTATAGACCTAAAGGATCATATAAATATATATTAATAACATTTACATGAAGTTATGTTATTTGATTCATATTGGTGAATCATAATATAGACATCAATATAACAATAACTTGAGGTATTGTATATCGATTCTTTTAATGTAGATACAATAGAACATTGATTATTCTTGTAATATAATAACAAATAACAATTCTCCTTTTGTAATCACAATAGAATATTGATTGTTCTTGTAAACTACAAAAGAGTTTGTAAGATAATAAGAAAATGAAATTAAAAACATATAGAGTTTCCTACCTATTATTCTCTAGAGCAACTCGTGCTGATAACGTGTTATGAAATGAAAGAACAAGAATAATAGATGGAGAGGAAGAGAGAAATATTATTGAATGATTTAGTCACCAAATGAGTACATGTATCAAATGTATATATAGGACAAATGAGACTAAAACCCTAACCCACAAGTGGGTAAAAAGGTGGGCTATCCATAAAGCCCATGGATTTACAACACCAATCTTATTATCATGGGTTAATAATGGTTTAATGCTCAAACTTTCAACTTTTTTTCGTTTTAACACCTCAACTTTTTTTTTTTAACGTTTTAACACTCCGACTTATAATTTGACCAAAACTTAATACCCAAACTTTCATTTTTTTTTCATTTTAACACCTCAACTTCTTTTTTAACGTTTTAACATTCCAACTTATAGTTTGACCATAATTTAATCCCTTTAGTTTGTTTGTCCGTTTAAAATTACACTTCTGGATTTTTTTTGTTAACTTTTTAGTTTGAAATAATCAAGATTCAATTTGAATACACTAGAAATTCTTCTTATGTGTTGTATATTTAATATGTATTCTATTAATCATTCAAAGAATAATAAAATTAGCTAACCTCGTGATCTCGATTGTTATTAACCTCTTAATTATAGTTTATTATAGTTATAATTCTAACTTATTACCTGGTCAGATTTTAATCAGGGTATTTACAACTGGTAACCTGCTGAATAGGTAATGTTGAAATAATTGACTAGAAATACCTATTTACCGTTTAATACCCATTTATAATTTTTTAGCAACATGCATTCATTATAAATAGCTTTTCATATAACTAAAAATATTATACACGAAAACATCATAAAAATATATCGCTATCAAAATAAAACATTATAAAATTAATTGTGATGACACGTTACAATTAATTTATAAGCATTTAAATCATATATATATATATATATATATATATACGTATCAAAAAAATTCAGAAGTGTAATTTTAAACGGACAAACAAAATAAAGAGATTAAATTGTGGTCAAACTATAAGTTGGAGTGTTAAAATGTTAAAAAAGAAGTTGAGGTGTTAAAACAGAAAAAAGTTGAAAGTTTGGGTATTAAGTTTTGGTCAAACTATAAGTTGGAGTGTTAAAACGTTAAAAAAAATTGAGGTGTTAAAACGAAAAAAAATTGAAAGTTTGAGTATTAAACCATTATTAACCCTATTATCATTAGAGTACTCTTATAATTATAAGAAAGGAAAGAACTTGAAATTGATTGTTGGGATAGAAATTCAAATGATGAAGAAAAAGTCAAAAGGGTCCGGCCAGATCACGTTGTAATGGGTCCGACGGGTAACGTTAATCTGGCCCTGTTAACGAGTAACGTTCCGTTTGAAACACGGAATATTTTTGATGAAACTGAAATCCATTTAAGGAAATAGAATTTCAATGAACGTAAAATTCTTTGCGTGAAAAAATTTGAAAACTTTCAAATCAATTCATTTGTGACTAAATACCCTTGTGGAATGAAATTGAGATTTTAATTTCATTAGATTCCGTTGAATTCCACAAATCATATCATATGCAAGCTAAAGGTCTTATATTTACATATATTTGAATTTGAAATTGTATAATACATTAATACTATTAGAAATATACATTACCACTTACCCTAGTTAAAATTTTATAATATCTTTATGTTTAAGGGACGACGGGTAAGGATGTCATAATTCATTTTTACTAGAGCTCACTAATTTTTTTCAAAAAGATGTTTCTTTTTCTTTTAATATAATATAGACAGATTTTTTCGTGTGTAAAACTTAAAACTCTTGCTTAAAGTTTAGATATGTATAGTTGTTCATATTCTTTTTAAGTTGCATGCATAAATGTGTAATATGAGTTAATAAATACAACAAATAAAAGTGATTCTTACATCAACTGTACAATAGTTATTGCATACAGTACAAATACTCATAGCTTAGTTTTGACGTTTGAATCACTTTTATTTGTTGTATTTAATTATTTATGACCTACGAGTATATATTTTATAAAATGATAACATGCTTAATATATTGACACAAGATCAAACTCTGTACCCAATGGGTCTGAAGATGGCCCAAATAGTTGAGCTTCGACCCAACCAGAATATTTTAATACTCCGTGTTTCTTTCGATTTTACTTTGGGACTGGGCTCAAAAAGTCAATTTTGACCCAGTGTAGTTATCGGTCTTTGTATATCCCAGCTTTAGCTTTAATGTTGTGGGCTTCGAGTTGTCGAGTAGATAGCGACTTTATGAACAATGATAAAGGCAATAGTCAAGTGAATGTGGTGTTAGGTTGGTAGTCATAAATCAATAAATCATAATCATTCGGAGATCGATTATATTGGAAAAGTAAATCTCTTTGGTCTATTAATTGAACAAAAAAGATGATATGGTCACAGTGTCACATTTACTTGACTAATTACCTAACATTCTAACGATCACCAAATAAATTAGTTATATCAAATAGATTAAACTGATATGTGGATGGATGTGTCTCAAATGAAACCTATTCACCCTTTTGTGTTACCGAAAATGATGTTTATATATACTTCTGTAAAAATCGTTATGTTTGATGTAACACCTCATTTCCTTAGTTTCGGATTAATCCTGATTTATGCGCGTGTTTATGTTGTAATAACGTTGGCCTGTTTCCGGCCCATTGCCACTTATCACCATTTACTAGATATTGGTAAAGCATCGATCAAAATTCGAGGCCGTCGGTATAAACTTCTAATCCCCTTTATTTCCCTTTCGAACCGGACTTTATAGTGTGACCAACCTTTAGTGATGTCCATATAGTTTTCTTCATTCATGCATTCTTTTTGATCATGTAAAGGTCGACTTGTTGAAAGTAGCTTGCACTTGTATTTCTTTCATTTGTTGTTTTTCGATATTTCTTTTAATAATTTAGATCCCTTCTTATTATTGATGTTGATTTATAGTACGTGACCGATCGATCACAAACACCTAATAAATCACCAGAACTTTCTCCAACTACAATGGTTACAAATCCAGTTACGATATTACAATTATTGATTGCTTGTTTTTTTATATATGTAGAAAGTAATAATATGTAATATTTTCTCAAAATTATTTGTACATTAATTATGCATTCAAGTGTTTTTTCTGTTATACTACTATTTATAACTGTTATAGCTGAACCAATGATCAAATATATACACTACAAAATAAAATCTTTATACATTACAATTTTTGTACTTCAGACTTTCAAATATATTCATATTCGGTATTTGTTTTAAGCTTACAACACTTAACTTTGGTGGTATTTGTTAACTTACACATATATTTTCCAATAATTTAGTTTTTGGAGAAATTTACCCTCACCGAGTCACTAACCGTTTATTCGTCTTTAGTAATAATAGAAGGGTAAGTTTGAGGAAATTAAACATGGTAGTTTATTGAGTATATTTCACATATCAAAATAGCAAAAACCTTACACATGCCATAGTCCCAATAGGCATAATGGTAACCCTAAGGATATAAATAAAATGAAAGGTGTACAACAGCTTTCTTTATAATTACAATGTAGCTAGTTCTTTTGTAAAGTTGCTTAGGTATGAAAAGTATAGTGGAAAGGTACTTAACAAGATTTGGGCATTACACCCTTATCTTTAACATCAAATTTATAGTTGTGGAGTTGAAAGGGACAAATGAAAAATGGTGGGTGATGGAGGGTCACAATCATTGGAAGATAAGATTAAATGGAAAAGTAGTAGGAGTCCATTTGGTCTAGAGAATTGGAGAAAAAAAGGTGTATTGAGTCAATTATATTTACTTTGATTCTTTTACCTAACATTCTTACATTCATCACCAAAAAAAAAAATCATAGCCATTTTAATGCAAAACATGCAAATCAGTCAAAGCAAAGGAATTAAAGGGAAATGATGGTTGTGGCAGATGATATTTATTATTGACACATGTGTGGTGTAAATCATTTTCTAGCTTTTGTCATATGTTTATAAAAACTGTTTTATGAGGATTTGAAAAGGGGGGTGGGGGGGATGGGGAATTAATTTAAGGTACAGTTTTAATAAGTTGTTTTACTAATTTTGGATCATACATAACCAAATCATCTAGTCTAGTTTTGAATATCGCATTCAACTACTTTAACTATATAATAAATAAAAGTGTTCCAACCAAATGGCTATCGGATAGCGGTATGAAACGAACTCTTTAACTAAGAGGTTTGTGAGTTCAAGCTTCACTTGAGGCGGTGCGTCGTTAATATTCGTAGTGGTTGTACATAATTGTACGTTAAATTATATGTTTGGCGTTATCGTTATTTCATGAAACAAATTAAGCTATCTGAGTAGTAAAATGACTATTGCATCAAATGGTTTGATATGAGAAGTTGAGACATAAGACTTACTCCGTATTATATTAGCAAATGAAGCATATGTTAATGTTAGGATTCTAACTTTTCATTTTTAAGGCTTAATCTGGTATATGAAAATGTAACTAGTTATACTTTTACACGCATAGTACAGTATGTATCGAACTTTTCAAGTTTTCATGTAATGAACTTGTTATTGAATGACATTGTAGATATTTTCTGTTGATTTTTAATTATTTATCAATTATACGACGTGACATATAACATCATTACAAGTTGATACTTTATCAAAATACATACACCAACAATATAATGAAATATCATTACATATAAAGTAACCCCAAATACTTTGTTACTTTCTATCAATGCTCAGACAACAGACAATTATATTCCCGCGTACTTAAGTATTTTCCTTAATTAACTCCATCCACGGGTTTTTTTTTATAAAAATGTTAACGGTTGACATAATGTAACACTTTAAATGAATGTATGTATATTACTCCTTTATTCTTGGTTCTTGATAGTTTGATACATTACAATTTTAGTTTATAAATCAAACTATACAAGACAATTCATTACATAACGTTATACGGAATAATATATTTCATGACTTACATTACACTACTTAGATATTATTAAAAAAATATATATGCACACAAAAATAAGGGAAAACAACAAGAAAACCTAGGGTGAAGGTACTACAAACAAAGAGTACAACTGGATACTTTATGAATGCTTTGAATGGCTTTTACGGTTACCAATTTGTCGTTGCCTTAAAACCTTTCTACCAGTCCCCCCTTGGGTCAAAGTCAACACAGTGCCCCTGCCTCACTTATCGATTTAAATGTCTTTCCTCGACTGTATAAACAAACATTTTCTCGTTAACCCCGTCCTTATAGTTTGGATTTAGTACAAATATTCTGCAATCGTAAAAAACAGGGCCTCTAAAATTACATTTATTTATATATATATATACTTATGTATTATCATTGACCACGATTGTGATATAGTAGTAGGAGACATACAAAAAATAAAAACGAAAATGACGTGTTTAATCCACAATTCACGTGATTTACCCGTCTAATATTGATCGTAAGATCGATCGACCGATAAAGTAACTGTGTTACCCCTTACTTATATATTGGTATATTTAAATTTTAATTGTTGCTAGTTATTATCAGCTGAAATATAATCCAGCCCGTCATTTTCTTATACATGCACGAAATTAATAGCTACATTAAAATCCGGGAAAAGGTGTTTATGGGAGAAAATTACCTTTAACATAAGTCACGCGCTGCATGCTGCGGTGCGGGGCTTTTCATGCAAACCAGACCAAAGCCTTTATTACGTCACTTGCGTATTAAGCGCGTGTTATTGCTGTAGGGCGGGCACAAGTAAGGATGATATTACACGCGCGGCTTAGGAGAATGGGTTTACTTGGCTGGACTTCAAGTCTTATCATTCCGTTAGTCACGTGTATTCATGGATTCTTTCTGTTTATCATTCCAGACTGCCCATGTGCTTGCGGGCATTCAACTTGGGCCTTGTTATGGCGTTTAATAGCGAAAATGCCACTCTTTTTTTGTCACCTAGTTACCATAACGGCTAATACCAAACTACTAATAATCATTTGACTCGAGAAGAATTTAAAAATCGTGTTCGAATTTTTGTAGACATCGCAAGATTTTGTTAAAAGAGTTTTAAGGAAACTGAAACTGTTAATTAACTCACATTGGCTAAATATAAATTTGATTGGTGGCTAATCATATAACTAAATTAAAAGAGTTCCTCCTACAAGATGATATTTTAGAATGAGTTCCTTGTGCATGGGCGGTTTTATACTAGGGTCAGTGTGGGAAGCTGCCCCTGAAGATTTTACGAGTTAAGAAAATTTCCGAAGTTGCTATCGAAATCTGTATTTTGCCCCCTTCAAAATAAATAAGTAACGGTCATAAACACTTATAATAGTTCAGTATTAACATAGTAGTGAAGTCCATTGCTGGCTAACAAGGAGCCTCCTTGAAGGAGGTCAAATGTTTGATTCTTAAATATAGCATGTCTTTTGTTGGGTTTTTTTTTGCTAGTTTTTTTACATTTTCTCTAATTGTTTAGTAATTTTTTGCATTAGAGTAATTTCAGATCAGAGATTTAATTAAGATTTTAAATATGAATTTCCCCAAGGAAACAAATGTTCGACTAAATTCATTTTGATTCAGACTAACATCGTTTTGGTTAAGGTGAGAAAATTGAGTTAGACTTGATTTGACTGTTAAATTTTCCCCCTGTTGGAAAAAAATTATGGTACTGTCCATGTTCACACGCGAGCTTATGATTTAGTATGCAAATAATGAGGGATATGTTCGTATCAATGTGCCTTCTATTAGATACATTTGTATTAGAAACATAGGTCATAAGTGGCTACTAATTACATAAATTAGCAAACTCTCAAGTGATTTATTCCGATTCAATTTTGAGATAACAAATGTTAAATATAATTAGAAAAACACAACTAAATACAATGTTAAGTACTCCATTTGCGAACTTGAAATAATATCCGCCGGTAAGTTCATCTTAATCAATATCATTATATCAATATGGAGAGTACGTAGTGCATTTAACTAGATAAAGATACGTAAAATGTAGCAATATAATTTGAAGCGTATTCATGACATACACACACACACAGATATATATATATATATATATATATATATATATATATAAAGAGTTTTTATTATTAAAGTTTATACATATATGAAAATTAAAATTGAAAAAAATATTGAAAGTATATCATAAAAATGATTCTATAATAGCACTTTTCCTTTGTAATCAAAACGTACCACAACCATAAATGTACTATGTATTGGTACTACTCTGTTACACTTGCCTACGTAAATTATTGCAAATCAACTATTCAACTTACATTAACGTTAACTTAATATGTATGACAAATTGATAATTAAAATCTAAACACAAACGTACAACCACTAAACCTTATTTAACCATGTAGTCATGTACTATGAAAACGATAACAATACATTAATACCACTACAAATTACAAATGATATCATAAAGTGAAATCTCTAATTCATATACTCACCCATCCTAAAATAAGTGTCGAGTTTTAATTCACGGAGTTTAAGAAATTACATTGTCTATTAGTAAAAACGACACTATTACCTTTACTTTTTGCATATATTGTCAAGTATCAGTTTTAAGAAAATGTATATTGAGGGTAATATGGTACAATTAATACATTATTTTTGAAAGTGAACCACTTATTTTGACACAATAATTAAAATGGAAAGGTGGACACTTTTAAATATTAATTACTTAACATATCGTTAAGTTTGCAATGTGCACCTTCTTTAGTTAAATTTTAAATTCTATATTTCTATTTCACTAAATACCATTTATTTTATAAACTTATTGTGAATTTTGGTGACCACCTCAAGAAAAAAGGAAACAATAAAGATGGTTACATACCCCAAGTGAACCCACCCACTATTTCTTCCTCTTTCAGTTATCTCCTTCCAACAACAACTATAACCACATTCATTCATTCATCTCTATATCTGTAATCCTATACCTATATCTAAATCTCATTCGCTCAATCAAACTCTCCGGTTTAATAACATGACACTTCATGGACTACTCCAATAATAAATCATCATCTTCAACTCAACAACTCTTCATTTGTTTCACTTCTTCATCCTCCCTCAAAATGTCCTCTTCAAGATCATCAATACTCAGTCCGGGTCGGGCCGGGTCAACCCGAGACCAACCACCCACCACCTTAACAACCTCACTCAGCCGCAGGCTGAAACACAGCCGGAGCATCAAAGGTGGTGCGTCTCCAGCCATGTTTCCGACTGCCGGAAAAAAGAGAGGGTGTGGGTTTGACAACCCGGAACCATCTTCACCTAAAGTTACCTGCATTGGTCAAGTTAGAGTTAAATCCAAGAAAAAACATGCTCAGAATGTCAACAATATATCAAGTTTGAGAAAGTTTGATCATTCTCGTAGTCAACGACAACATCTTGAAAATAATGGGAATAATCAGAAATGGGTTCATATACCGTTGACCATTTGTGAAGCACTGAAGACTTTTGGGTCAGAAGTTAGTTGTTTGTTTCCTTGTAGGAGTTCTTGTTCTTCACATACAGGTTTGGAAAATAGAGAAAAAGTTGATGGTGGTGGTGGTGTTGATAGGCAGGGGTCTTGTAGTGCGGTGGTTGCCCGGTGGTTGGTGGCGTTGCAGGAGGGTGATGGTGGTGGTGGTGAAAGGAGGGAGATGGAGTTGGTTGGTGGTGATGACGTGGAGGATCATGTGGATGGTGGGAATGTAAGAAGGCATGTGTTTCAAGATTTGGAGATTGTGGATGATAGTATCATGGGGAGCATGGAGGAAGGTAGGGTAAGTATTTGTGTACCACCTAAAAATGCATTGTTGTTAATGAGGTGTAGATCAGATCCTTTGATGATGGAAGCGCTTGCGAATCGGTTTTGGGAACCAAGTTGTGATAGAAATGATGAAGAAGATGAAGAATTTGTTGATGGTGAAGAGGGAATTGAAGATGATAAGGTTTATGAAGAGGATATTTGTAATGAAAAAGTGGAAAAGGTTATGGCTTTAGGTGAAATTATTGATCAAGAATGTGAAGATAGTGAAGAAATAGTTGAAATTGATGAGGAAATGGAGGTCAAACAAAGTGTTCAAGAAGAAAATGTGGAAATGAATCTTGAAATTGAGGCAAAACAGAGTGTTTTAGAAGATATTGTGGAAATGAATCTTGAAATTGAGAAAAAAGAGATTGTATTAGAAGAAAATAATCAAACACAAAGTTTGGATAGCAATGAAGAAGAAGAAAGTTTCTATCTTGAATTTTTATTTAGTGAAGTTATTGATCAAGAAGTTGAACAAGAAGAAGAAGAAGATGATGATGATGATATGGAGGATGCTCAAGAAGAATTATTTGAAGATGTTCAAGAAAATGAAGGAGGGAAGTCAAACATTGAAAAATTCAAACTTTTTGAAGAAGAAAGTCAAAATATGGTGACAGAATTTATATCTGAAAATGAATTCCATGAAGAAATTGTTATGGAGTCAGAGAAGGAAGAAAATGAAGTTCTATTGAAAGTAGAAAATGAGGAAAAAGACAATAACACTAGCAAACCATTGCCAGAGTGTTTGTTGTTAATGATGTATGAGCCTAAATTATCAATGGAAGTATCAAAGGAGACATGGGTATGCAGTAGTGACTTCATTCGACGGAAGTCGAATAGGAAGAAACCGCCACAGCAGGCGCTAGTAAAATTGATTGAGGGTCAAGATGAGTCAAAGGTCAATGCTTCTTCAAGTCCTGGTGGTGTTACTACTAAAGCGCATGACAATCATTTTATGAGAATGTGTATGGTTCAAGAGGAGCAGGGGTTGCACCAACCAGCTCGGTCCTCGTGTTCATTTCCTACACGGCCATCAATGGCTGCGGTTTTGGAGGAGAAGTTAGTGAACACAATGGGATATGAGCCATTGGTGTTGACTAGATGCAAGTCAGAGCCAATGAGAACCGCGGCTGCCAAACTAAAACCAGACACTTGTTATTGGAAAAACAAGCTCGAGCCACCGCGTCGGGCCTCATATGGCATAGGCATGGCTGGGTTCGGTTTTTGAGCCTTTTGGGTCCAAAAAAAAAATTTGAAAATAAAAGGTTTCTATTACATGGTATTGAAAAAACAGATTCTTGGAACATACTTGATTTTTTGTTTGCATTGTAAAATTAGTTAATGCAGGTAGTGATTGACTGATTGTAGTTTACAAGTAGTATAAGCTTCATGTGTTGTAGTGTTGAATGTATATTATAAAAAAATTACTGATAAGTTGATTTCTTTTAATGCATGTTATACAGAACTATTGTCGAACATGTGAACTACAAAGCTTATTCTTTCAATATTTTTAGAATATAAAAGATAGTGTTGGTTTCAGTCTTGTATCATGTGATGATCACTCTTGCAATATGGGCTGAAACTCATAGATTAGAGTAAGTGTTTTGGCAAAGATTCGGTCCTGATGCTAATTTCTAGTCAAATTGTCTTTTCTAATCATAGAGTTAACAACTAGCAAAATATACTTTTGAGAATAAAGAATGGAGGTGATATATATAATAAAAAAATTGATTTATATATTATATTATACCATAGTTGAAGCTTGCAGTACAAATATAACATAACACAACTTTAATGTTTAAAAACAATTTGTGTGTTGTATTTATAACTACAATGAAAAATTGTTGATTTGGTGCACTTTTGTAACAAAAAAAACTGTAATCACAAGTGCATTTGTATTGGGCTTTGTGCGTAAGTAGTCACCAAAAAAATCCAATTTAGATTATGATCAGCCTATTATTATTACTAGCCGATAACCCGTGCAATGCGGCGGGAATATATTTAAAATTCGTTAAAGAAGGTGGTGAAAGGACAGTTGAAAAATTGATATAAAATATACGGGTTTACATTAAACAAATAATAATAATACGAAGTAATATGATGAACAACACTATAACAAATTAAAAATACACTGCATGTCTAAAATATGTACAAATTAAAAACAATTTGTACTTATCAAATTTAAATTCTCAAGCAATCTGTTTTATATATTGTTGTTTGTTAAGCCCGCCCAGAGGAGTAATATTTACGAATTTTTGGGCGTCGGCATACTCTTGAGGCACTCGTTAGATGAAGTTTACGGGAGGTGAGTCATTCGCATGGCGGGATTATTCTATATCATCTTTTAAAGCCGGTAAAAAGTTAAAAAGGACGTATTAGTGGCAACCAATGTTGCTTCAAACTTCAAAGGGATTGGACTTTCCGAGTGTTTAACATGTGATTAATTATGATACGCCGTCGAATATTGAAGATTATATTCATCTGAATTTGTAGAAAACTAGAATCGTATTACAGAAGACATCAAAACTCAACTCATACAATAATACTTAGTGCAAGAAATCAAACTTTCTCAACTGGAGAGATACAAACTAATACAACTATAGAATACTTCAATAACAACACACTACAAGATCACTGAAATAGTGATCTGTATACTGCAGAATGAATACTCGACTGAAATATTGAGAGAGAAAGAAGATAGACTGCAGAAAATAATAATACACCCAAACCCTAATCTCATCTCTATATATATAAATTTACACTTGACACAATTGGCCCCTCTAGAACTCCTTCTTGCATAAACAGCTACAACTTAAAGAAACAGAAATAGCACCAAGCCCCTCCAACTTTACTTTATTCCAAAACTATCCTGAAAAAGATTTAAGCACAATAATAAGAAAATATGTACATACATTAAGATAAGCTTGTGAAATAGACATTATATATTTTAACATTCCCCCTCAAGCTTATCTTGAAACAAGTCTATAAGACCTAAATGTTTGGACAAAAATAAGTGTTGAGATACACTTAAACCTTTTGTAAGAATATCTGCTAGCTGTAAGTTTGAACCAATTTTAATGGTTTTAATAACACCAACTGCAACCTTCTCTCTTATAAAATGAACATCAATTTCAAAATGTTTAGTCCTTTCATGAAAAACAGGATTTGCAGCTAATTGAAAAGCAGAATTATTATCACAAAACAATTCTACAGGAAGGTTAATCTCAACTTTCAAATCATGCAACAAATTTTTTATCCAAATAATTTCACAAGCAGTTGTAGCCATGGCCCTATATTCTGCTTCAGCAGAAGATCTGAAAATAGTTGCTTGTTTTTTACTTTTCCAAGAAATAAGAGAGTTGCAAAAATAAACAAAATAACCTGTAACTGACTTCCTATCCAGTTTACATTTTCCCCAGTCAGCATCACAATAAGCTTTTAAAATAAAATCATTACCTTTCACAATTTGAAGACCTTTACCAGAGCACCTTTTAAGTACCTAAGTACTCTAAAAGCAAGATTCAAATGTGATTGCAATGGAGCATGCATATACTGACTAAGAATATGAACTGAAAAAGATATATCAGGTCTGGTCAGAGTCAAATAAATCAATCTTCCAACCAATTTTTGATATTCAGTAACATTGACTAGCAACTTATCTTTTTCAGTTGGTTCACAAGATACACATAAGTTTGATTCAATAGGAGTACTAGCAGGTTTACAACCAAGCATCCCATAATCATTTAACAATTTTAAACAATATTTTCTTTGTGACAAACATATACTCCTTTTATTATTCAAAACTTCAATTCCTAAAAAATACTTTAGAACACCAAGATCCTTAATCATAAACTTAGAACTTAAAAACAACTTAAACTTATTTATCTCATCAGTATTATTACCAGTGACAACAATATCATCAACATACACTAATAAGGCAATAAACAAATCACCTTCAGATTTAACATATAGAGAATAATCACTCATACTTTGTTTAAAACCATTTTCTACCAAGGCAGAGTTAAGTTTAGCATTCCACTGCCTAGGAGCTTGTTTTAAACCATACAAAGACTTTGTAAGTTTACACACTTTATTATCATACTCAGAAAAATAGTCCTCAGGAAGTTTCATATACACTTCTTCACACAAATCACCATATAAGAAAGCATTATTAACATCTAATTGATACAAAGGCCAATCATTTTGCACAATCAAAGTCATGATGCACCTAACAGTAACATGTTTAACAACAGGAGAAAAAGTTTCTCCATAATCAATCCCTTCCTTTTGACTATATCCCTTAGCAACAGTCTTGCCTTATACCTTTCAATTTCTCCATTAGACTTATATTTGATTTTATAAATCCACTTACATCCTATTGGTTTTCTATTAGGAGGTAAATCTGTAATTGTCCAGGTATTATTCCTATTCAATGCTTCCATTTCAAGATTCATAGCTTCAACCCATTTATTATCTTTTGCAGCTTAAACATAAGAAGTTGGTTCAAGAGTTTTATTTAGACTTGACACAAAACAAAAATTTTCAGCATTCAAATAGGAATAATTTATAAGTCTTTCTATTCCATATTTAACTTTGCCTTCAACAACATATTCATTAAATCTTTTTGGCATAATTGTTTCTCTGGAAGATCTCCTAAAAACCTGATCTTGGACAGAAACTGACTCAGAACCTAGAGGTTGACTTGAACTTATTGTGCCCTCAGGAGGTGAATTATTATTCACTGGTGTTGCTGTAGAATCAAAATCATGATCATGATTTGAGTTACTACTGCCATCACTAGTGTTATCCACTGGTGTTGCTGTATGATCAGAAATATGATCATGATTTGAAATACTACTACCATCACCATCACTGTTATCTCTCCCTTCATCATTGGGACAAGAAAACATTTTATCAAAGAAATTTAAATGATTGATGTCTTTTCTCAAATTAGATTCAGAAGATAACTTCATTTTATAAGGAAATACTGTTTCATAAAATTTTACATCCCTTGAATAAAACACTATCTTATTTTCAAGACTAAACAACTTATATCATTTCTTATCATTTGAAAACCCAATCAAAACAGACTTTTCAGCTCTAGGACTAATTTTATCAACTGTGTTCAAAACAGTAGAAAGACACAAACAACCAAAACATTTCAAATGGGAGAGATTAGGTTCCTTTTTAAAAATCATTTCATAAGGTGTTTTTCCAGAGAGAACAGATGATGGTGTCCTGTTAATTAAATAACAAGCAGTTAGAATAGACTCACTCCACATATTTAGAGGTAACCTCCCTTGAAACATAAGAGACCTAGCAACATTCAATAGGTGTCTATGTTTCCTTTCTACTATTCCATTCTGTTGTGGAGTATATGAACAGGAAGTTTGATGAATAATGCCTTTATTTAAAGTAAAATTTTGCATTCTATTATTAATAAACTCAGTTCCATTGTCACTTCTAAAATTTTTGATCCTTTTGTTAAACTGAGTTTCAATTAGATTAGCAAAACTACTTATACTATCAAAAACATCTTCTTTAGACCTGATCATATAAATCCACACAGCTCTAGAAAAATCATCCACAATAGTCAAGAAATATTTAAACCCCTCTCTACTTTGAACTCTAAAAGGTCCCCACAAATCAAGATGAACAAGTTCACCCAGACTTGTGGTCTTATGCTCACTTAAGGGAAATGGTTCCCTTGTTTGTTTAGCCTTATGGCAAATCTCACAAGGTACACCATTTGATTCAAATGTTAAATCAAGTTTATCTTTTAATACTTTTAGAACTTGATCAGATGGATGACCAAGTCTAGAATGCCACAACTGAGATGATGCATAACAAATATTATCATGTTTATACATACCATAATGAGATGTGTTATCAACATCAAACAAATATAATCCATTAGACTCACTACCAGTCCCCACAACTGTCCCTAGCTTCAATTCCTTAATATAGCATTTAAACTCATCAAATTTAACAGTCAATTTACTATCCTTAGACAACTTGTGAACAGATAACAGACTCACACAATATTCAGGTACTACAAGAACATCAAATAACATTATATTATTTGATAATTGCAAATTCCCTATTTGTTTTATTTTTGCCTGAGTACCATTTGGATGACCAACAGTTAACTTTAAGTTTCATACATGAACAACATCTTTTAAACCTTTATCAGAAACTGTCATATGTTGATTTGCACCAGAATCAATAATCCAACCCATACTAACATTTTGAACTCTTTCAGTAATATTTGAATTAAAAAATCTTTTGAAGTTAGTGTTAAAAAATATATTACTATTAAACACAGTACCTGCCATGGTGGCATTTGCACTTTTTGCATTTGACTTATCCTCAATAAGACTAAGAAGTTTCATCATCTGTTCATTAGACAAAGAAACAGGAGTAGAACTGGTACTAGTTTGACACAAGTAGTACTATGATTAGACACATTTTTCACAACACTTTGAGCACTCAATTTTCTTTTATAACCAGGAATCCACCCTGGAGGGTACCCAACAACTTCATAACATCTCTCAATTGTATGTCCTATTCTATTACATTTTTTACATTTCAAATTTGGATTTGGACCTTTATTATTATTATTTGTATTAGCTTTAAAAATACCATTATTATTAGTCTGAGACACAAAAGCAGATGTTTGAGATTTATTATGATCACTATTTGACACCCCCCTGTGAGATTCTTCTCTAGATAACACAGCATAAGCAACCTTTACATCAGATAAAGGTTCCCTTAGAAGTAAGTTACTTCTCACAGACATATAAGAATCATCAAGTCCCATCAGAAACTGCATCAGTTTTAAGACCCTATTATGTTCTTGAAAATTTGCAGCTGCATTACATAAACATGCAGGCAATTTAATCATAGCATCATATTGTTTCCAAAGTGTGTTTAACTTATGATAATATTCTGAAAGAGTACTACCACTTTGTTTCAAAGAATTTATTTTATGATGTAAATTAAAAACAATAGATCCATCTACTTTATCATAAGTTTCTTTTAACTCATTCCAAACCACTGATGCAGTTACTGAGAAAATTTGACCAGAATACAATTCATCAGATACTCAGCCTAATATCCAAGACAACACCACAGAATTACACCTATCCCACTGACTAGCAAGTACTAAGTCAGTTTCATTTCTTTCAAAAGTTGCATCTATAAAACCAATCTTATTTTTAGTAGCTAATGCTAAAAGCATTGATCTACTCCAAATATTATAGTTTTCAGTACCTTTAAGTTTTATTGAAATTAAAGGTGTTCCTGTAGTATCACTTGGATGTAAATACAATGGATCTTCAAAATCCAACTTATTAATCAAAGTTATTTGACCAGAAGCCTCCCCTTCTTCACCCCCAGCCATTTTAGAAAATTGATTACCTATTTTATCACTACTAAATCACAGATAACAACAACTAGCAAGTAGATCACTCAAAACAACAACTAATCACAAACACACACAAATGTCTAATGAAAATAAACAGATATAGATCCTATAAGGTTAGCCTAAGCAGGGATCCTTACAGATGTTATCTCAAAAGGATTCCACCCTAGGTCTTACTTAGGGACCTCTCTTCTACCAATAAAATAAAAAACGTTAGAGCAACTTAGATAATCACTCACAGAATTATCAAGAATCAACACAAATTCAAATAGCCAGCACAGATTAGCAAATATCACAGAATTATGAACAATTAATTTCAGAAAGGGAAAAGAAATTCCTCACAAAGTAATCCGTACAATTAGCAATAAGAAAAAGAAAACCTCAGCGGAAGATAGATGAACAATTCTGGAACAGCCAAGAATTGTTGCAAACCCTAATTTATAAAATTAGGGTTTCTAGCCAGAAATCGCCACCAGATGTCGAAATCAACACCACAAGCCACAAAACTAACCCGATCAGATCAAGAACCACGAGTTCTCAAATGGAAAACCCTAAATCGCCGCACAGAAAATAGAAAACCCTAAATCACCGTACGGAAAAATAGAAAACCCTAAATCACCACTTTCACCGGAAATAACACAGAAATCATCCCGATCAAAACCGAGGTGGCTCTGATACCATGTAGAAAACTAGAATCGTATTACAGAAGATATCAAAACTCAACTCACACAATAATACTTAGTGCAAGAAATCAAACTTTCTCAACTGGAGAGATACAAACTAATACAACTATAGAATACTTCAATAACAACACACTACAAGATCACTGAAATAGTAATCTGTATACTGCAGAATGAATACTCGATTGAAATATTGAGAGAGAAAGAAGATAGAATGCAGAAAATAATAATACACCAAAACCCTAATCTCATCTCTATATATATAAATTTACACTTGACACAATTGGCCCCTCTAGAACTCCTTGTTGCATAAACAGCTACAACTTAAAGAAACAGAAATAGCACCAAGCCCCTCCAACTTTACTTTATTCCAAAACTATCCTGAAAAAGACTTAAGCACAATAATAAGAAAATATGTACATACATTAAGATAAGCTTGTGAAATAGACATTATATATTTTAACAGAATTGGACGAACCGGAAAATGTGGTAAAACGGGCATCGCAACAACATGAACCCAAGTGAGAATACCCTTCGTGATTCAAAGCATTTGCTACAAGAAACAAAACAAAGTATACCTCACTTTTTAGCTAAACTAGATCACGTGGAAGACGTGCATAGAAGTACTAATGGAATTGGGGTGTGAGGTTGTGTTTATTGTGGTGGGCTTGGTCATCGAATTATTGATTGTCATTAGTTAGAGCATCAAAAAGGTCAACATGCGTAAGACTACTTCGGAGCGGGTGGAATTAAAGGGAGAAATATGAGTAGTAACTACCAACTATGTTTGTCAATGACTCGAGAGTAAATGAAGTTCTTACAACTAATGTATGGTACATGTTTGTAGTGTTGAATGTACTTGTGCAAGAAATGTATAATAAACAAAGATATCGTCGAACATTGGGATGTTCATTTGGATGGATTGGATCAAATCCGATCCATTTTATATAATGAGTAGGGCCGGCAAATGAATTCCAGAGACCTCGTGCGATATAAAAAAAGACCCCGATAGATAAGATTTAATAGATACATAGATGGATATGTTAATGTTACACAAATTATATAAATATACAAAAGTAATGAATTCGTTATCTAATAAATCGACAACATAAAAAAATCAAGTTTTATTAAATAGTGTTGTTCTTCTAGGAATATTAAGTGGGAGTGTTGATCAAATTCTTAGAAACAAATACCGAAAACTTAAATGTTTTACAATATCTTATGACATTGTGAACTACAAGTCCACAAGTATGATATCAACAACTTATATTTTGAAACACTATTTTTTTTAACGGCAGAAATTTTGAAACACTATTTAATTTTATTAGATGTTATGATTAGGATAATAGTTAACAATCATACCCGTTAAAAAAATAATCAACCGATTTAGAAATTGCATACTATCACTCGATCACATATTAGCAAATTAAACTATATTTGCATCAATAATAAATTATCCGTTATTAGTGAACACATATTCAAAATGACTATAACACAATTAAATAGACTCCTATTGTCAAAGTTGTGTAACTAGATTGGGCCTTTTCGATCTTGGGTTATAGCTTATGAGAATGGATGATTTATATTTATATATATATATATATATATATATATATATATGATAATAAATGAGGTCAAATTTCTTCTTATTTTTACAAGGATTGTGTTTTTTTCAACATCAAATGTATAATAATTTTAAGTGTTCGTAAACTTTGGAGCCCTAAAAAACGAGTGGCCCTGTGCGCTGGCAGTCTGCACATAATGAGCATGCTAATCTCCACCACTGGACTATTGAGTAATATTAACGGTTAAGTATTATCATGTTGCGTTGAGGGTTTATATAATTTGAATTTAGTGCTTCATATCCAAACTTGAGATTTTAAGTTATACTCAATGATGTATATTAACAATTCCAATAATAAAATGAGATTTTATGTATAAAAAGTAATAAAAGTTTTAACATACATTTTGATAGATAAACAAGAGTATTACATAAAAGCATTAGATATACAACTATTACTATTCAGTTATTTGGATAATCCGATTCTAATAGTAGTAATTAAAACAATCAAAAAATCAAAATCGTCCAATCCTAACGATCCAATCCGAATAGACCATTTGGATAATCCGGTTAATCCGAACTTTGAACACCCCTAATTGAAAATGTGAACTACAAACCTTATTCTTTATTACATAAAATATATAGATAGTGCTGGTTTCGATCTTGTAACTCTGGATGATCGGATGCTTACATCGCTCAAATCACAATCTAAAACACCATGGTTCATTTTGATCGGCCATTGATAATGGATTGGGAATCAGGGGAGGAAGCCGGAAGTTTGTGGAGTAAAAAGTCAGTGAGTTTTTGAGGTAGTGACATGCGATGCTATTTACTAATAAGGGGTAATTAAGGGTGTATGATATTTATTCATATATAATTGGAAAGTGAATTTTAGGTTTTTAAAAATTGGAATGCTTTCAGAAACGTTCACTAAAAACATAATTGAGTACTCCGTATATGTCTCTGTTGCATTTTTCTTAACAATAATATAATTTTACTGTGGAAGTTCTTATGAATACACATTATTCCCCTAAATAAACAAGAGCTTGTTTTCAAGTTATTCTATATCATACGTTTAGACTCCCATGACATTAGTGGCTATTTTAGTGATTGGATGAGGTTATAATTTGACTTTATGGGTGTAGGTGGTTTCTAGTGCGTAGTCGCTTTATCCTATTGCTGCTCTTGTTTTGTTGGATGCTTTGTTCATTTGATAATTCTCAAGAGTTGTTTTTTGAAAAATTGATAATCACACCCAAAAGTTTCAGATTTGTGTGGAAAAAGAAGCTGGAGCGCGATGTCGTTTTGGGAAATTTTAGAAATGTTAGGCATTGGTATTCAACGAGATATGCATTTATTAAAGATAGTGAAATTTTAATATAAATTTTTATTATATTAATGGTAGACAATACATATTATGACAATACTATGTACTATTTACCAATAATAAAATAAAAAGTTATATTAGAATTTCACTATCGCTCTTGTTGAATACCAATTCCTAATATTCTCTGTACTTTTCAAAACGACCTCTCATTCCAGCTTCTTTTTCCACTCAAATATGAAACTTTTGTGTGAGATTATCAATTTTTCGAAAAACAACTTTTGAATATTTCCAAGTGAACAAAACATCCAACAACAGCAGCAACAACAATTGGATGAGGTGACCACAAGCTAAACACTAAACACTAAAAACCACTTACACCACGAGTCGAATCCTAACTTCAGCCAATCACCAAAACAACCACTAATAACAATACAAAACATAATATCAGCTACACACAAAATTTTGTTACATTTGAAGTTGTTCCCATTGCTTTCTTTTCACCGTCTTGTTGATTGGAAGAACAACATTGTTCAGAAATAATCACCTAACAAAAATTATAAAAAGAGTAAATACATAAATGAAAAAAACAAATAAAATTTTGTACATTACGTACAGAAACAGAAGAAACGAATACAGAATGAAACATTGTACACTTGAATTCATTTCCATTACTTCTGTTTCACGATCTTGTTGAGAGGAACTTGAAGAACAACATTCTTCAAAATTAATCGCCTAACAAAGACGGTGAGTATTAATTACATAAACAAAAGATCAAATCAGAAGAAAGAAGAAACAGGTGGAAAAAAAATAAAAAATAAATGTTTCTTTTTATCACATTGATCTGGGCTTGCTATCAAATATGCTTGCTTTGATCGGAGTTAGGTTTCTTGAAATGGGGGCATTTTCAGAGAGGGATGGATGGGTTTAGATGTATAGTTCTTGAAATTATTTGCCTTTTTTTTCAATTAAAATATAATTAAAAAATAAGGTATTTGATTTAGCTTATTTTCAAAACACGAAACACCGCTAATCCAAACTCCCCTCATTGTTAGGTGGTGGAAAAGAGGGATGTAGAATATGGTGAATGAAGGAACTGCATAGGGTTTATCGGTTTATATATTTAGGCCTCAAAATAATGGGTTGTTGGGCTCTTAATTCAATTGTTCTCTTACAAATGTTCATCACAGAATTACGTTGTGTTTCAAATCCGTTGAATCGGAAACCAAATAAAAATCAATCCGAGCTCAAATTCGATTTTCCGTTCAGTCCATGGCCGAATTCAGTTTTCGGTTCGATTTCTCTCTCGAAAAATTTAAAACTAAACACACGGAACCGAATAAACCGAGAAAATCATAAATTAAAACGATGAACATCCCTGATTGTAGACCCTATTGAAATTTGAAAACTTAATATAACATTGTATTGCTTCTTGAATTTCAAAACTATGATTTGATTCGAAACTTTAATATTTTTATTTTCGAATTACGTCTTTTGATTAAACATTAAATAGGCGTGACATTAGAAGGTCAACTTCATTTTGAGAGGAATGAGGGCCACACATTCTTGGCCGTTAATATTTTTGATCAACCAGTCAGATTCACAACATTACATTTTACATTATTAAAATGCTACAAATTTAGGTTGTTGATTACATAAATCAACGGGTTTCCCCATTCTCTTGAAAACGCATATACCTTTGAGAACCTTATCCTTCAACATATATATATATATAGTAAAAAATATAAACAACGGCTACATGCAAAACTTCAACATTTTTTCCTATCGAATTGATTTACTTATTTAACTTCTACAAAACTATCTCATTACAATTAATAAGTTAGAGTTATGTGTTATTACCGTAAAAAATGCTATTCGGGCTTTGTTTTTAGAAATCGGTCGTAGATATGTTTATAACACCTTTTGTTTGGGCTCCAGTTTATGTCTTATAACAATTTTGTATGTTCGAACTCTGACCAGTTAGCTTTTATTGTTTTAGCATTTGATTGTGCTCATGATATTGTTCAAATTGTAATTGTTAAATTATTTTGTCATGTATATGTTTGAACTATGACCAATTTAGAGTCTAGTATATTTGAAGTATTAATTTTCACGTCATGTATAAATTCAAAATTTATACTTTAAAAGTTCAGATGCAGAGGGTTCTCCGATTACTCGTCTCAAGATAGTCATCTGCTCGAGTACCCCTAGCAAGTTTAACAACATTGCTAAGAATTACGCTTACGGGTAGATTAAGGCACCTCTCATATGCCTAATAATTTATGTCGACTAACTTGTGGGATTTGGTTCAATTCCTACACATTATCACATTATTTAGAGTAAATTTTATAGATGGTCCTTGTAGTTTATATCGATTTACAAAAACGGACCTAAACTTCTTTTTTTCATTTTTTCAGTGCAATAAGTTTACGTTTTGCTCGAATATGGTCCCTCCCCCACCTAAAATGACTAAAGTACCCTTTGACCGTTTAAATCGTGACTATCCGGAAATGACAAAAGGAAGGGTAATTTAGTCATTTTAAGTGGGGGAGGGACCATTTTCGAGCAAAACGTAAACTTATTGAACTGAAAAAGTGAAAAAAAGAAGTAATTGGACCGGTTTCATAAATCGGTGTAAACCACAAGGACCATCTATAGAATTTACTCCATTATTTATTTAACGTTTTCTTGTAGCTTATATGATTCTGAAACAACGTGTCATGATAGTCACGATTTAAAAAGTCAAAGGGTACTTTAGTCATTTTAGGTGGGGGAAGGAACATATTCAAGCAAAACGTAAATTTATTGGACAGAAAAAGTGAAAAAAAGAAGTAATTGGACCGTTTTCACAAATCGATGTAAACCACAAGGACTATCTATAGAATTTACTCCATTATTTATTTATCATTTTCTTGTAGCTTATATGATTCTGAAACGTGTCATGCTACCAGTAACTAGACATGTATGGAAAAATATAAGTACGGAATTATCATTAATAATAAATAGAAGGTTATGTCGAGTAAATTATAAACAAATAATACATGAATTGTGAGAACCGTTCTTGCTTCGTAAAAATTACATACGAGATTACATCTAATTTTACCGGTAACCTTTTATTTATAACTACGTGAAAGACCCGCGACAGCGTGAGTTTTCTAATTTATTATGTATAATCTTGTTTGTTGTCTCTGTAACTACGATTGAATTAGTTGCATTATATAAGTTTAAATAAAATAAAAGGAAAGCTACATAAGCTAAAGTTATTTAACGTTCAGTATCGAGAGCCGAAAGTAAATGAATCATATGCGTTGTAAAAGTTGCAACCGGGTGGGAGAGATGGTTCTCTTTTTGCATGGTGTTTTAATATTTAACCAATTAATATGATATAATAATCAAGGTCAAAAGATGTAATTGAATTGATTAGAATCTAATGAATTTTAAAGAAACGAAAACGTTACCCGAATGAATTGATGAAAAACAGATTGATTCAAAGTCTTGAATTAAATTGAAATCTTTTAAGATATGGGAGTCTTTGATGTTCTTAGAAGTCTATCATATAAATATTAACTTAAAGGATACGAAAAACACTTGAAGATATTTTTAAAATTTGAAGAATCGAATTTTTGTTTACTAAATTTGACTGCCTTGTTTCATAATAATTTTTTGGCCCATTTTCAAATAATAATTGGACCTTTCACTGTTATTATAACGGTCTTATTGGCCCGTATAGGTTAAGATGTAATGATACATTTTTTTTAAAAAAAAGATGGGTTTAGTGAAATATATGTGGGCATCAAAGTTTAATATTAATATTGAACAACAAAATTAGTAAAATGCAAAAGTAGGAAAAACTATATTTTTTTTTGCCTATTTCAAATAATAAATGGACATCACTGTTGTTATAATGGTCTTATTGGTCCGTATAGGTTAAGATGTAATGACAACACATTTTAAAAAAAAGATGTATTTAATGAAATGAATGTGGGCATCAAAGTTTAATATTAATATTGAGCAACAAAATTAATAAATTGCAAAAGTAGGAAAACTATAAAATAGATATAATATTACTTGAGATACATAAATAATAACTCAAAGATTTGGAAAACACTTGAGGAAATAAATTTATGTTCACTAAATTTACTGCGTTGTTTTATATCAATTAATAATTAAAATAGTACTTATTTTGTAATTGATATATTGATTGGGGAAGGAAAGTGTAATTATGATAATTTAATATACATCATTATATCTTAAGGGAGGAACCCATCGAAGGGTCCAAAATCCTCCATGATATTCTGTTTTATATATATATATATATATATATATATATAAAGATATAAAGATTAGGCAAGACGTAGTAATAAATAGAAAAACTATTAAACCTATGAGGAAAGATCCAAATTTTCGTTGTCATGTTTTTCACACTAACATCCAAGAAAAAACGTCACATAACAGAAGCGATGGAATTTGCAACATCCTTATGTTGGGTTTGGCACTTACATTTTGACTTTTTGAGGGATTCTTTGAGATGGAGATCCTAAATTTCAAGAAACCATTTGATCGTTCGATCATTTGAGGGATTCTTGAATGGGTTAGTACACCACACGAAGAGTTTATCCCAAAAGCTGAAGTCTTAGCAACTAGCTTATATAGAGGGCAAAATACCTCCACGTGTTCTTAAATTTGGTTGATCATAAAGCTAATAATCATCATTATCATCATCATATATATACTTCTGTAGGCATATACATTACCCAACTTTCAAAACTCAAAACAGTGTGATGTTGTTGTAAATTCATATTTTACTCGTGTAACGTTTTCTTCAAAACTAAGTAAACCGACTACGTCGAAGTAATCTAATTAATTTTTTTAAAAAATTGGACATTTTGAATACTCCGTATTGATCAGTTTGGATGTGAAAAAGTAATTCGATCATTAGATTTTATATTTAGTGCAAGAAATGTTAAAAAAGTGGAATAATGAGTACTTTTGCTTCTCTAGTAGTCTTAGTCAAGAAAAAGGATGGCACTTAGAGCTTTTGCATGGATTTTAGAAAGAGAAATCAACTCATCATCAAAAATCAATTTCCTATTCCAACTGATGAGGAATTCACCAAATTAGAATGAAGGCATTAGATATTAAAAGTTGCATTTAGGACTCGTGAAGGTTTATATGAGTTCTTAGTTATGCCTTTCGGGTTATCGAATGCCCCACAACTTTTCAATTAAGGTTGTATGATGCGGTGTTTAAACCTTTTTTTATGAAAGTTTGTACTCGTTTTCTTTGATGACATCCTCATATACAAATATACAATAGACACTAGGATTACCATTTGAAACATCTCCATAAGGTACTTAAATACTCCGACATCACAGCTTATTTGCAAAATTATCCAAGTGTTCTTTTGGTAGTCCTCAAGTGGACCATATGGGGCACATTATTAGTGGATTTAGTGGTCAACGAGTACAAGTTGATCCCCAAAAATAGAGGACATGTTGAATTGGCAGGAACCATACAGACGGTTTGTAAAAAGTTATGGCAAAATTGCTAAACCATTAACCGATTTGCTTAAAAGGTGGTTTCTACCAAAGAGCGGAGGTGGCTCAAGAGTAAAGCTAATGAAGCTAGGGTTTTAGGCCTCCGAACTTGTAAGGCCCCATAATTCTCAATGTCATGATTTTATGTAGGATAACGACAAGAATCTTCAACGTTTTAGAGGATGTAAGCTCTAATTATTCATTAGAGTGGCTAGACTCACTTTATGTAAAAACGACATTATAAGGCCTCAAAAACTTTAACTCGTACCATTTTAAGTGGTATAAACAACTAGTCCTATTTTTGTCACCTAAGTTAAGTGATCTCCTTAAAAGATTTCCGACATTCTATTTTACATATATGTCTTTAAATTCAATCTTTGTATTTCATTGACTATCATATATCAAAGTAATTTTCTCATAATTTTTATGTTTTCACGATTGAATTCTTCAATCATTCTCATTACACATTATCATTTATACTAACTCAAGCATTTCAAACATGACTCGTGATTAAATGTCACATAAGTTTGGCATTAATATATCATGTAATATAATTGAAGAAGAAAACATGACATATGATGTCAATATAATTATGTTATGCGAATAAAATGCGTGAAAGTAATATTTTATATTCCATGCTAAAAACTTTGATAGAACTTTTATATTGATTAATTGTTAAAAAAATGTAAGTCCCTAAGTCTACAATTAGTGGAAAACTCAATCATCTTTCAAAACTTCATATTATATAAGTAAAAGACTGGAGATGATTTTTTAGAAATGACGTTTTCTATGGTAGATTACCTTTTTTTACAAAAACATATTACATCAGTAACAAAAAATTAAAGTTGTAGTACTATATTACAACGAAAAGGATGAATCAAGCCTTTTAATTTAGAAAAATATACTCTTCGTATTGTTTCGAACAAATTTTATTGAATGTGCATAAAAATGGTAAAAAATTAGTCTAACAATATTTAAACCGATAAGACCTCAATTTCTAAGCTTGCTTTAAACCCCACAATACCTTGAGCCGCTCCCGCCGGAGAGAACAAGCAAGGGTGACATTTGATGAGTTGAAAAGTGCTATGTGTACGACCCCAATGTTGGCTTTGCCAGATTCTAAAGAACCTTTCACCATCGAGACATGCTTCATGAATGGGTATAGGTGAAGCTTTATTACATCACTACACCATAATGCTTTCTTTATGGACGACCTCCTCCCTCCAATATAAACTATGTTTCTAAAGATTCCCCAAACCAAGCCATAGATTTATTGTCAAAAGGATATAGATGTGTACATTCAACTATTAAGATCTCATTTACTCAAGGCCCAACAATGAATGAAAGTTCAAGCAGATAAATACAAGTGTGAAAGGGACTTTAATGTTTGGGATTTGGTCTATTTGAAGTTATTGTTAATTAAATTAAAGACATAATAGGATTTAATCTCATGATCATAATATAATTTCATAAGATCAAGAGCATGAATGTGAAACTCACTCGATGGAAGAATAGATTTAGCATTCATGTTTGATGAAGAAGCCACGAGGGTTAGTAGATTCTAGATAAGGTTGCCTTAATCTGATGGATAGATTTCTCTAAAGTTATGGAGTTATAAACAGAGAAGTATTAATGGCAACTAGTCATAACCCTTTATCTAAAAGTTATAACTCTTGACAATTCTTTCCATTAAAAATAATTTTGCACGAATGGTGCAAGGTCATATTAAAATTAAAATAGTAATATTCCAATAGTTACAGCCTACAGACAACACTCGGTGCACAGGATGTTCCACAAGCTCTCTGCAATGTACTATGGCCCATTTAAAGTTCTCAAAAACATTGGTTCGGTTGCTTTCAAGTTGGAATTACCTTCGGCCTCTCAAATACATGATGTCTTCCGTGTGTCTTTATTAAAGAAACACATCGGTAAAACTGATATGAGGAAAACATCCAGATCTTCGATTCACAAACTCGTATTTATCAACTTATTTTAAAGTTCAATTCAAGTGCCTGTATAGCTCAGTGGTAGAGCGCCAGTCTTGTAAACTGGAGGTCTGTAGTTCGATCCTGCATGTGGGCAATGTACTTCTACTTCTTCCTTTTTTATAAAGGCAAGAAGAAATGACTTTGCAGTAGTAGTTTTGCTCTATTGTCCTCTATTTCTTGTTGAGACAACCTTCTTGGATTTGTAGTAGTAGTTTTGCTGCTACTAGCTGAAAGAAATCTGATTAACAAACAATCAATAATCTAAAACAAAGTAAACAAACGAGAACACCAAGATTTACGTGGAAAACCCTTGCGGGAAAAAACCACGGGCACAACCGATGATTTCACTATATGAATAATATGAGGAGGTTACAAAAAACGTAGGGAATTTTCTGTCAGCTTATTTCTAACCCTACAATCTACAAGAGTATATATAGGAAACAACTTAGAGTTGTAATAAAGCTCTAATTACATAATCAGGCTATAACTAAATAGGCCTTTGGGCCCAAATAAATTCGGATCATAATTCACAATATCCACCTTTAGACGAATTTACTCTTGTAGCATAAATCATTGTGATTCATCAACTCCCCATTTTTAAAAAAAATTTCATCGTGCACCAACAATCCTTTGAATTAGATTGTCATGCCAACCAAGCTTGAGCAAAGCTCAAACTTGGTTGATGGAACCGGCTTCGTCAACATATCCGCCGGATTATCATGAGTGTTGATCTTATGAATTTTAACATCTCCTTGAGCTATTACACCTCGAATAAAATGATCTTATTTCATTAAACAATATAGATTTTCCCTCCACAATTCCCTATTTTATATGGCTTTTTCATTTTTTCCTGGCCAAAAATATTTTATAAATACCATCCCCATGCCCATTATAATTCACCCCTACTTCTAAGACACTTGCTACTATCACAAAAATACCATCACCTTTCTTGTACTTCCAGTTTATACTATGGCTAATCAACAAGTGATCATTCCTCTAAATGAACTAACAGTCGACAAAACAGACTGGATTATCTGTGTGAAGGTGCACAACGTGTGGACTCAGTCGTTCAAAAATAGCCCAAATCAAGTAGCGAGCAAAGACATGGTTCTGGTTGACCAACAGGTATTTTATGTGTTCTACCCCACAGTATTTTGAAAGGGATAAGAAGTCTCTGATTCCTATTCAAAATCACTGATTGTTATTAGTAACACTTTAATGTTTAGAAGCAATTGGTATGATCATTTTTTTATTAACCTACAATCTTCCTTAAGGATTCACCACATTGTATGGCCTGATATGTCAGTTACAATATAAGGTATACATATCTGGGTATATTAATCAAAAATCAATCATGTCAAACCTGTGTGTTTTATTGTAGTATTTGTGTCAGGCTTGAATTTCTATATGATTGTAACATACATAGATATTAAGAAACAGATCTCTATCACATTTGTTACGTTGATTAACATGCTTGGTTGAAGGTTTCTACAATTACATAGCGCATTCTGTTAACATAGTATACGTTCTCTTATAAAATTATTAATATCGCTTTTCACGAGCATTTTTTTCAACCCTACGCGTATACAGGCACGAAGTTGAATGTGGTCATGATTTCATACCAGATGCAACAATTATATTAACATGTAAAGAACATCTAAATGTTGGATCATACATTATACTTGTCTACTGACTTAATGGTACAACATGCTGCAGGGCAATAAGATTCACGCCACCATCAAGAAGAACCTCCTTCGTAACTTTGGTGCCTCTGTAGAAAATGGAAACACACTTGAGATCAACACTTTCCTCGTGACACCGTACACTGGAAAGTGGCTCATGGCAGACAACCATCACAAAATAATCTTTTGTCGAGCCACGCGAGTAAAAAGGGTTGCTGGAATCGAAATGTGGGGGATGGATACTCATTTATCCCATATGCGGATATACGGGCAGGGCTGCTGAACACAAACATTGCCTTTGGTACAGTATTACTCCATGCTCATCTAACTGATATTTACTACTATAACTGACTGTTGAAATGTAACCACTTAATTAATGATATTACGTGAATTTTATTCTTCGCAGATGTCGTTGGTCAAGTCGTCGAGACGGGTAATATGAAGATTATGATGCAGGATGGTCGGCAGACCAAACTGCTCACATTTGTGCTTCAGGATGCTGAGTAAAATACATAATATACCCCTTTAATAAGTGTTGCTTTATATATTTTTATAAGAAATTTATGCATTGTTAAATACATGATTTTGCAGTGGCACCAAGCTAGACTGCGCTTTGTGGGGCGACTATGCAGTTCAACTTAACACATTCGTCGAAAAGAGCAAAAGTTCTCAGGATGTTACCATTATGTTTATTCATGTTGCTTTTGCAAAACCATGGGATGGTATCCCCGAAAATCCCTTTACGTAATTATACTTAACTATGCTTTCCTCGATCTTATATGTTAGTGATTAGTCAATGGTGTTTTCTCAACTACAGATAAATATCAAGTTTCAAATTCTTTCTTTGGCACAAAGGTCTATATCAACATCGATATCCAGCCAATAGTACAATTCAGAGAAAGGTTACACACTATTCCCCGCAATAAGCTTAAGTATAATACCATATCCCCGAGGAACCCATTCCTTACTCGACCCAATTATTTATACTTCTTCCTTTTATGTACAAGTTTTTTTGACCAAATAGTTTTCTGTGTTTGAAGGTTGTTGCAAAATGCTGAAGCTAATGTTGTGCCTACACCTCCGCCTGTTTTGACAATTAACACCATTATTGAAAGAACCGGAGACTTTTACATGCGGTTCCCAAGGAAATCCATTGACTGCCTGCGAAGTATTAAAGAGGTAAACCCTTACCAGATTGTAATAAACATCACACCTATTAGCTACGCCTCAATTTCAGGCTTACGTAAATCTTTTTTACTCCTTTATGTAACAGGCTACGCACTGTATTGTCGTTGCGACACTGTTAAGTGTAGTCACAGAGGATGGGTGGTTTTATTACTTATGCAAGGACTGTGCGAAGCCTGTAACCAGGACTCTGGAAGCTACAGCTGATGGATACCAGTTCACTTGCTACCAATGTGGACCGATAAACGCAACCGAGTCTAAGTATGTTGCAAATTAGTGTTGACTTATTGTTAGAAACTTATGCTAGTAACACTGGTTTATATTGTAATGAATAAAGTCCCACCCCACAACTCTCTTTTTTGTGAATAACCCGTATATTTATCACACTATCAAATGGGATAACTTTTACCAACGCAGGGTTCGCACTGTCATTCGAGTGGAAGACTCGACTAGTACCACCTCATTTTCAATGTTTGGTGATGTTGTTTCGAGGTTCCTCAAGCAAACAGAACAATGGTTGAACTTGAAGATGAAAAAGGTGCATTTAACCCTATCTGATATCATTGTTATATTTTATAGCTGCTAACCTTTGTAAGATTTGTAATTCTGTCATGATAAATACAGGCTTCTGATCCAACTGAGGTGCCACCTGAATGGGAAAACTACGTTAATAAGCAGATCGTGTTTAAGATATAGGTGTTAGAATTTAACGTGAACAACGATTGTGCCGGCTACACTGTGGGACGTTGCACGGATGATGCTGAGGTCGTGAATGAACAATTGCAAAGGCCTATAGCAGCGTTGGTTGACTTACCAGCTAATGACTATGACTTTGTCACACCAACCAGCAAGGTCTGAATCCAATACACATCTACTATATAATTTAAGTCATTACCGTCGCTGTTTATGATTAACGAAAAACATAGAGGTTAAGATGCATATAATTTAAGTCATTAACATTAATGTTTATATTTAATGAAATAAGTCAACCACCCGAAGGCTATAGGAATATGGGTGGGTTTAGGGAACATAGCTTTCTTGCGTTCATATTAGGTAGACTTGGACAGATTAGGACATCTGTAACATCATTATGCTCTAACTGTTATTTTTTAATCAGACTTTTAAACCCGCGATTTATGGTACACGATATGGATCTGTTAACGGTTGTTGCACTGTTTATGATCACGGATCTTGTTTATCACAGGGCCTTGTGTCTAACTTTGGGGTCAACCTCTCGCCAATTCCATTTGAAGACCTTGACATGGAAGGAAGCAGCAACAAGAGGAAAAGTCAACCTCCTGATGATGACATTGTCACCGAAGGTGGGTCCTCAAAGAAACCACTCCTCGCAGACAATTGAGGCCATCCACATTTGTCGCATACCTGCAGTAGTCCCCTCTGTGTCCGTATTTTTTCAAGAATTTGTCATTTGTTACTAGATGAAACAAATGGTTTTTACATTCTGGTGTTTTTTATTATTAAACATAATCTTCGATCACGATGCCATTTATAATTTGATAAGTAAGCAAATATCTTTATATAAAGGTTTGAGAGCATATTGAGGTTTAACAGAATATTATATTGAGATATAAGAGGTGGCCAATGGGTAATTGATACATTAGTTAAGGCTATGATAGCTGTGTATTATATGATATTAACATAACAAAATATTAACGCTACCTAAGTAGTATGAGACCATATGCACTTATATCTACCTTAGTCATGGATGAATGCCACATTTACATGTTCAAATATGGGTCTGGTAAACATTAGCTTAACAAAATAAGTATCACTATGGCCCAACAATATTACCTGCATTAATTGTAGAATAATTAGATTTTTCAAGTAGTGAAAGGGATAATTTTAATATATCAAGATTTACACACCTCGTTATGATGAGTGAAGTAATTGTTTGAAATAGTAATGGCAGTAGAACCCATCACAGCATCCATAAGTCCATCAGCACAACACGATACAGAATTATAATCAACCCAAATATGACTTGACCCGAAAGTGGAAATTGCATCACATTCAGAGTCATTGTTCTCCAACCATAATGAGAAGGCGAGCTTCTAACCAACGCATTTCCAGTAGGTTTACATTCATGGATATGTAAACCATGAATAATGATGTTGGTAACAAACTGGACCGTAATGCATGCTCCATTCGTAATGTGCACACTGACCCCACGAGCATCGATAGTCTTGAAACTGTTCATGATAAGTTCTTGCTTCAATTTGATCACCATGTCAAGTTTGAAGACAATCCACAAAGGTTCTTCTTAGATGACACTATGACAACATGGTGTAAGGCGTCGGGTCGTGGGTTAACCGGGTCATCATCACCGGCATCAGTGAACACATAATACCGTCAGTCACGCCCTCCAATTGCATTCCGCCGAAACCCAATGCCACAATCAGCCAGGCGCTTGCGGTTGCGCCTCCAGTAAGGGTCACACCACCAGCAATCATCAATTCGATAACCAGTACCACATGATAAATATCCAAGTTTCCTCCATTGTGTGCTGTTTTTCATGCTCCTGTTCAACATTACTACATTAGCCTCAAAAATCATTATGGTAATACAAAAAGTTACTGTCTTTTCACTTATTTTTACTTTTAAATGTGATTGTTATCTACATTATATAGTTTCTATTCTATCAAATATTACTACATAGTAGTGTTTAACTCAAAGTATCAACCATACTATAAAATAAATACACGTATAACCATTTTCAAACATCAACAAATAAATGACAAGTTAAAGTAATTGGCAGTAGCATTTAAAAGCAGAAGAAACTTAATATATATAAATAAATACTAAATATCTGTAATTCATAAGACTCACTACTAAATTTTACACAGCTCATTTCAACATGTTCATATAGCAACCTTTTTCAACACAAGCCAATTTACGAAGGAGTTGTTAAGTACTATAATTTATAAGTTAAATTTACCTTGATCAGGTTCCTCAAGACCAACATACGGCGAAGACACATTTGAATTACTAATTTCATCAAGAAGATCAATAACAGCAAGAATTTTCTAACACTTCAGAAAACACAAACAATCACAATCAACTTTTTGTACATTTTAAGATAGCATTAACCTTGACATTTCATCTAACATGTGGCGCGCGCCATGTTGACAGTTCTGTAAATTTTGATTATACATTGATGCAACATTCTTTAAAACAACCTAAAATCAAAACCAAACCTAACAAGGGGGGAAACTCTTTTAAGAGTTTTCTTATATATATATATAGAGATATAGATATATCACGTTTGGGTTGAAATGTATAATGACCAACACTTCAAGGGCCTAAAGTGAACATTCTGGTAAAATATGTTTAGACGAGGTTAACACAGACCGCCATGGCCTTCCTTGCAAACACACGGAACAAAATTCAATTTTGACCTACTGATTGTGGACGACCAGACGGCGAAGAGAATGAAGAGCCGTTTAATTTAGTTAGGGTATTGCTGGAATTGAAATATCCAACGTATTGAATCGTCTTCTAGGTATGAACAATCCCCTTCAATTACTTGTTTTACTGTTAATGCATCTGCAATCTAGCAATCATCAAAGTGGATGAACATCATCGGTTAATTGCTTGTCGCTTCTCCATAATTTACACTAAACCTAGGTATCAAACATTACCGACCATAATTATTAGTTGTTTGTCCCTTAATTTCTCTATAGTGCAAGAACAACATCAATTGCTTGTTTGTGGAAAAAAAAGGGGATACCTGTTGATAGATAGTTGTTGTGCTTCTATGTATATTATTCCTTTGTTATCACACAACATGATTTGTCTAGTTAATAGGTGTATAGTTTTATTGTGCAACTTACATGTTTGATGTGACACCCCGCAAATTTAAACGCGATTATAAACGTTAAACATTTGTATTATTAGGCTAATTCCCTACTTGAGTGAATTCACAACTACTTTTAGAGGTAAGTCTAGCAAAGCCCGGCTAGTTAATACGCGTAGTATTTAACGTTTCGTAATTTATTGTAATTACGTACCAAACATTTGGAACAAACTCGATAGATATACATACAACCGTTGGTGAACGAAATTATTTAATAACATTATTATTTACTAAATATTATGCCGATAATATTTAACACCTATTTTGTAACGTATAATACTTACAGTACGCGGCAAAAACGCCCAACACGCAAAATAATCTCAAGTTATACTTTTATAACTCATTATTTAGTATTTTGATAAAATACTTCGAGTTAAAATATCGGGTTTTAAATCGTTAGTTAATTATGCGTAACAAACGTTTAACGGTTGATTAAAACGTCGAAACGAACGGGTAAACGAACACCGAACGGAGTGCAAATTTGGGGAAACAATTTAGACATCACATGAGGTGGGACCCCCACAATTTTATGCAGAAAATCTGCATGAGGCATGGCCTCCCATGCTTATTTGATCACTCCATACACCCATACCCCCTTTCTCCTTCACTACACTTCACCATTCTTCACACACAACCCCATCTCTCTTTCCCTCTCTCCCTCCACGAAAATTCTGCCATCCCCACAGCCCCAAGTCACCACCACACACCACCATCATCCACCATAGTGCCGCCACGATCCGCCACGCTGGAATTCAAGAAAACGCATAAAAATGAGCATTCGACTTCTTTCTTCTTTCTCCTCTTCATTTCTTTGTAAGGAACTCTTTATTCTTCATTAATTATACTTGGAACATATATATTTACATGTTAGTATGTTTACTCAACTATAAAATGTCCAAAATATAAAACGAAACGCGTTTTAAAACTTGAACGAATTATTTAAAACGAAACGCGTTATAAAATGTCCAGATTTCTATTCTAACTTCAACGAATTATTTAAAAATCATTTCTCCATTAAATGATGCGTTTCATAAGCCTAGAATGTAGTACAAGAAGTTATCTTTCCAAAAAAATTAGTCTCGTGACTTTTTGACTCCGTTTGCTACTCGAAAACATTTTTCTCCGGTGACATAGGTTTACTGTTCTAGCAGACAGGAATTTTCAGTAACTTCTCGGGACTATATCTCGAGTTCTAGACCCCAAAAACGTGTGATACCACTTGGAAAATCTTGGTAAATTTGTTATCTACAAAAAGTCCTTCTTTGGATCATTCCAGAAATGCACCCATTTCTCCAGAAAATTAGATTAGTGAGAAGTGGTCTAATCTCGGATTAAACTGAACCCTGACACTTAGTGAATTTTTATAAAATATAAAACGACCTTCAAAATTCATAAAAAAATTACATGAAGTACATAACATATGTGGGAACATCGTGCAAAAATTTTCAGAACGATTCCATAATGTTTACTATTTTATATAAAAATCACAAAGAATCCGTGAATCACACTCACGCATGAACAGTAACTTTGACTTTGTTGACTCACGCATGAACAATAACTTTGACTTTTGTTGACTCACGCATGAACAGTAACTTTGACTTTGTTGACTCATGCATGAACAGTAACTTTGACTTGTTGACTCATGCATGAACAGTAACTTTGACTTTTGTTGACTTCGGCTAAAACATACACTTTCGGAAAAATAAACGTAAACTTAATTATACTCTCGCATACCCTTTTATAAGTGTACCAAAACAATGAAACACTTAATAATAATACTTGAAATTATTATTACAAAAACTCACCAACGTTCTGTATACAATTTTAAAACACGAACAAACAATTAAACCATTTGGACATATCTAGTTGAGAGAACAATAGCATGGATGGTCAACTAAGACATCCACTTACTCATACTTATAAATTTCATACGTTTAGGGCGTTAGGAGATTTCGGATTAGACTTGGACTTTAGGCTTTGCTAGCTCTCGCACTATTACTTAACTCAACAGGTGAGTTCACAGCCCCTACTTTTACTGTTTTAACTGCTTTTGAACAGGGGTGGAAAATATAGTCAAACGTTTAAAATATATGATTGAATACTGATTTACTCGAACAATTAGAGTACATTGAACTGTTAAACTGTTACAGAAACTGACGTTTATGAATAAACGTTTTCATACTACAAACACTGTAAACGTATTAAACTTGTTTTGGAAACGCTGGAGAACGACCAGCAACGCTTCTACGAAATTGACTAGGTAACTAATGGGTCCTTCTGACATGGACCAGATCCTACTGACATGGATCAAGGGACACTGACACTCCCTACTATTTGAACCCTACTGACATGGGTACTAGATCCTACTGACATGGATCCATTATACTTATTGAACATGGGACACTGACACTCCCTACTATTTGAACCCTACTGACATGGGTACTAGATCCTTCTGACATGGATCCGTTATACTTGTAGAACAGGGGACACTGACACTCCCCACTAGGTGAACCCTACTGACATGGGTACTTGATCCTACTGACATGGATCCGTTAACAACTATTAGGATACTGACATTCCTACGAACAACCATTAGGATACTTACATTCCTACAAATACTAATAGGATACCGCTTTCCTACGAAACTTAAACTAGGTTTTGGGTAACATCCCACGTAACTACATCTTTGGGCTACATCCCACTAAACGTACACATTGGATAACACTCCACGAAACTTTATTGGATCGTGATGACGATAACGAATTGTGAACGCTTTGAAACAACCAACTATCATTGTAAACATAAAACCTGTGAATTCACTCAACCTCGTTGTTGACTTTTACTATGTTTTTCAGGGAATTAGCTGCGCATGTAAGAACCGCCTGCACATTGGAACATAGGCGACCCATGATGAATAGGATGCCAACTTTTGACAACTGGATTTCTTCTATATAACTGAAATTGTTTAGTCATATTTACGAAATCTACTTTTGTAAACTTAATACTTTTAACTTGTACGATTCGAGGAATCGTAAACTTTGTAACTAATACTTTGGCATCTTAATATATTTGTTCTGTTGTAATCATAAGCTCTGATACGTATGCATGTACTGTGTATTGTGGCACTCCCCATACTTAACTAAATGCTTCCGCTAAACTAAATCAACGAATTTGGGGGTGTTACATTTGACCCCCCACCATCTTCGTCCAGTGATTCATTATCAACAACATTAATATGACTGGCGCTCGTGAGACGCGCTTTTCCATTCTCAAACGGTATTCCAGAGACGTCCAGGACACTGAAAATACTCCCCCAACTTTAAACTTTGTGTCGTCTGAAAATGTGCAAGGCTATGCAGAACAGTCTGGTAACATCAATACACTGTGACATGTTCATTTTACCTTTCTAATGTTACTCGACCATGATTCACAATACATTACATAACTACTTTGACTGTTATTACAGATACACCAAATACAGCACAGGCTAAAAAACATACGGATGAAAACACTCATCAGCTATGTACTACACCGTTTCGTGACATTACATATCATGGTATATCTCTCTATTCTGTCTTAACCATGATTTACATTTAGATACCCCCCCCCCCCAACTTTAAACTTGATATCGCCTGAAACCATTAAAGGCTCTTCAGAACGATCTGGTAATATCATTATAATGATATCTGTTTTTTAACCTATACAATGTCTTTTAAGCATAATTTACATTTAAGTATATAACTACTTTGCATGGAATGCCAGTTGTACGGAAAATATCACAGTCTCAAAATCATAAAGAAGGAAGCAGCCATGAGCTAGGCACAACACCCTTCGGTGACATTACAAATACTGGTTCGTTCATTAACATCCCTTATTTTTGTTTTAATTTTACCTTATGTACCACATAAGACTACCTAAAGGCTAACAACTATGTAATCTGAATGACTACCACTTAAAACATATATGGGTTGTGTTCTACATGACCTCGATACCATAGATACCCCCCCGTCTGACTGACTACAACTGTTTTACTTTTACTAATAGAACAACGTTTGTTATAGCGGGGCCGTTTGATACTCCTCATTCTAAAAATACGACAAACATCAGGACACCACCTAACAAAACCGCAGCTCGTGGTTCACCCTTGCCTACATCTACAACGGGTTGGTAAATTCAATCCTATATTGCCGTTTGAGAATACTAGGGCAGTCAAATCGTATTTTTTTCACAGCTGTTTTTATATCTTTAATTACATCAAAACTATAATCAGGAAGTTTCATTGTCCCTTTTTTTAATTTGTTGCCCAGTGAATGATAGCAATTTGACACAAAGATGTAGTACCACGTCGATAAGGCCGGTATGCCTAGGTAGAGGTACACGACCCAAAAATAAAATCACAAGGGCTGATACAATTCCATTTCAACTACCACCTCCATTCGACACTTCGTCACCAGACACAGGTTAGTTATTAAATTGATAATCTTCATTGATGCTGGACTTGCAGCTCTACAAATCTTATTGTGAAACGCACATCCCTTCCAATTGCCGTATGTGGCATGCCCTTACAACTAATAAGCCAGTAATGATGACCACATACACGACGCCCTTATAAACTTGACTAACATAATCTTTGTGACAGTCGCCACCTTGGGCATTCGGACATCAGCATACACAGTTAATGAGAGTACACCAAGTAACAATTATATGCACGATGGTTCACCTCTTTCAATGGTTACAGTTGGTTAGTAACTTACTGAGGCATGCAATTTCTTATTACAACCCTAGCATAACTATTATTGGTCACTAACTTACATGTAACCTCACTACCATATTCAAACCATTTTACATAAAAACTGAATTATGTGCAGTAAATGATAGCTCATTGACTGCAACCAACTCTATCACTCAGTCTACAAATTCGAAACGCGGTAGAGGTAGACCACCGAAAAATAAAACTACGTCTGCTGATGTGCTACCTTTCCGACACCCACATCCATATACCTCTGCATCACCATCCACAGGTTTGTTTAGACGTCTTGCTCATCTATATACATGATACCACCTTCTCATTATCACAAACATAAAGCACGAACACCTTTATATAATCACTTTATTTTTCCACAAGGGGGACCAACCTCTTCAATAACCAACCCACAACCAATGAATGCAGGTGTTTCGCTTAGTGCAATACCTTTTCAAATTCCATATCAGTACACTTCTTCAGGTAAGAATATACTGATATGTTACGATTTTTTGCACCAATGTGAGCAGTTTATTATGGAAAACTACTTTCGGTGCTGATCAACCACATGTACTGATATGTTACTAATTTTTTGGCCTGGGAAAATGTCACAATGTAGTAGCCGGAACCTCAACTGCTGTAGATGGTACCACACAGGGAGTCATCACCAACGACGATGAAATTCTGCGCAATAAATTCAAAGGCTTATCGCAAGGTACTTTTCCCGTCCTGTCCTTATGCGTTGCCTCTTACATATAAAATGTTGGATGTAAAGCTTCACAGCTCAAATAGCGGAAGATTACCTTATATTTAGTTGTCCTCTTTTTTCCTTCTTTCAGATTATCGTGATATTGGAGACCCAGATTTTATATGCCAAGCATGTAATGCCCGCGTATGGAAAAGCAAGGCTAAGCGTAACAACAGAGATTAAAAAAAAGGGTCTACTCTATTTGTTGTTACAATGGTAAGGTTGAACTCCCAAATTTACACCACCCACCTCAGCTACTTCTTGATTTATATAGCGGTCGATCCGATAGAAGCAAGAACTTCCTTGATAACATCAGAAGGTATAACATGATGTTCAGCTTCACAACTATGGGCGGTAAGATTGACCACACTGTTAATAATGGTGGTGGCCCATATGTCTACCGAATGTGTGGCCAGAACTATCACCTGGCTGGTAGTCTTCTCCCTGAAGCTGGTGCTGACCCTAAGTTCTGCCAACTCTACATATATGATACGACAAATGAAGAAGATAACAGAATTTCGGCGTACAGGTATCATTCCATGCTAGATGATTCGCTTATTTCATATATTCCAGGACCTAACTATTCGTTTCAAGGTCCATGGGACTTATACCATAGTTTGTAATTTTAACATTTATGAGATCCGTTTTACATGAACCATCATTTCCTAAATTAACTCACAGACACCTTGCAACAGTTCTGGCACTAAAAGCTCACAATCGAAAGAGTACTCTTTGGAAAAGTCGACCGTCACTGAAATCCAAGGGCTTCTCGATATTGTTAACAAGTTGGTAAAACAATTCAGAATGGCTAGAGACAGATTTGGCGAAAACACCGACGAATCCATCCGATTGAGGCTGATTGGACATAGAGACAAAGATGGTAGAACGTATAACTTGCCAACTGCTGATGAGGTGGTTGCACTTGTAATTGGTGACATAGATAGAACCTACGATAGCCGGGATATTATTCTTGAGACACAATCCAGGCAACTGCAGTGTGTCAATGAGCTGCATCCGTCCTACCTCGCTCTACAGTACCCTTTGTTGTTTCCATTTGCAGAAGATGGTTATAGAGATGATATTTTCCATAGGGGTGTTATTGAAACAGATGAATCTGGCCGAATTAGACTAACTTTGAGGGAGTTTTTTGCGTATAGGCTGCAGACCAGGGTAGGGGAGATTCTCTTATATTAAAGGCACGAAAGTTACTACAACAGTTCATCGTCGATGCGTATACTATGGTTGAAAACAGCCGACTAAATTATATACGTCATAATCAAAAGGCTTTCAGAGTGGCTTCTTTGAACAACCTGTACAGTGCGCAAGAATCTGGTAATTCTGATGTGTCTGATGTCGGTAACCGTGTTATTTTACCCTCATCCTTTACAGGCAATGCGAGGTATATGCAGCTGAATTACCTTGATGCAATGGCGATTGTAAAGACGTTTGGCTACCCCGACTTATTTATAACGTTAACCTGCAATCCAAATTGGCCCGAGATACTCAGGTTTTGTGATGGTGAAGGACTAAAACCACACGACGCACCACAGATAATAACACGAGTTTTCAAATCAAAGCTGGACGATCTCATATCACTAATAAAGAAGGACCATGTCTTAGGCAAGGTTGTCGCAGGTAGGTATATGTATTATTGAATTTAATGTCCGTTACTACTATTTTCCACATATCTATTTCAAATCCACTATTTTTGTATTCAAACTATGTTTCAGTTGTATACACCATCGAGTTTCAAAAGCGTGGACTTCCACATTGCCATATATGCCTTTTCCTGGACAAAGATGACAAACTTCCCAACCCATCAGACATAAATCGTGTGATTTCAGCAGAAATTCCGGACAAGGAAGACGATCCGAAATTGTATGCGGTTGTCTCTTAGCAGATGATGCACGGCCCATGCGATAAAGACAATCCAAAGTGCGCATGTATGAAGGAGAAAACATGTTCTAAACACTTCCTAAAAGATTTTACAGGCGAAACACACATTGACGACTTTGGATATCCTGTTTACAGGAGGCGTAGGGATGGTAACGTTGTTATGAAGGGAACAACTCCATTAGACAACAGGTTATTGTATCAAAATTGTATAAAACAAATACATTCCTTTTTATTACCCAGCCTTCCATTTTTATGTATCTTAGATGTAATCAGTCTTGCACTTTTTATTACCCAGCCTTCCATTTTTAAGTATCTTAGATGTAATCAATCTTGCACTTTTTTATTACACGTTACGTTAACTGAACATTGTTCCACCGCAATTACAGGTACATTGTTCCGTACAACAAAACATTACTAAAACAGTATCAAGCACATATGAATGTCGAGTGGTGCAACCAATTGGGGTCCATCAAGTACCTCTTCAAATATATAAGCAAGGGCCCTGACCAGATATCTGTTTCATTTCAGAGTTCTGATAAACAGAATGCCGGCAAAATGCATAAGCGTATGGCAAATGAGATTGATGCCTATTATTCATGCCGTTACGTTTCAGCATGTGAAGCGTGTTGGCGTTTATTTAACTTCGACATCATTTACCGAACACCTGCTGTGTATAGGTTGCCATTTCATTTACCAGATCATCAGCCCATAGTATTTGACGCGGACGACAACATTGACTCGGTCCTTTCTAAGCAATCTGTTGGTACCTCCCAATTCCAGGCGTGGATGGAGCGTAATACAACAGAATCTGTTGCTCGTGAGCTTACCTATGTTCAGTTTCCCCAAGAATTTGTTTGGAATGCTAAGATTCGGCAGTGGACTAGGCGTACTGGTACGACCAAAGCTGTAGGGCGAATCAACTACGTGCCACCAAAAAGTGGGGAAACCTACTATTTACGCATTTTGCTTAACAAGGTCAAGGGTCCCAAGTGTTTCGAGGATATACGCACTGTCGGAGGCAAGGTGTATGCCACATTAAAGAAGCTTGCTTTGCACTGCGTTTGTTAGATGATGATAAGGAGTATATCAAATCCATTCACGAAACACATAGATGGGCATCAGGTGCATTTTGTCGGGATCTGTTTGTTTCCATGATTACATCCGACAGTTTGTCACGCCCTGAACATGTTTGGAAGGAAACGTGCTACGAGTTATCAGAAGATCTAATTCGCGACCGTCACGAGCAGGCTAAAACATTAGGTACGTTCAATGATATATGCTTTTGTTTTTCTTAACAACTGCTCTAGCGTTAACTTACATTTCCTTATGTAATCACCTTTCTTTTAAACCAGGTGCTCCTATATTTTGACAGGGCTAGAAGCTATGAACCATATGGCTTACAACCTAGCGTTGGTGGAGATTGAGAGGTTGCTTAACAGTGCAGGAAGTGCACTTAGGCACATACCCAATATGCCGTTACCAGATTACGAATACATAGTCGAAACAGGAAACATGCTCATCCAGGACGAATTGAATTATGAAATTCTGACTCTCACCGAAGAACATGACAATCTGTTTTCTACCATGACAGAAGAACAGAAGGTAGTTTACCGTACAATCATGGCATCCGTTTCAAACGATGATGGGGGTCTCTATTTCTTGTATGGTTATGGTGGCACTGGCAAAACGTTTGTATGGAAGACCCTGTCAGTGGCTATTCATTCAAAGGGTGAAATTGTGATCAATGTTGCTTCAAGTGGTATCGCTGCTCTCTTGCTGACTGGTGGAAGGACTGCCCATTCACGTTTTCACATTCCAATAAATTTGCTTGTGTTGATGCATATCAGTTTGTCTGTCAGTTGGTCTATCGAGTTGTAAAGTGTCGATTAGTTGTTTAATAGAAATATAGATTTTGTACCTAGCGACACTTAAGTTTTGGTTTAGGCGACACTTGCCTAAGTGACGCATAGCGACACTTAGGTAAGTGACGCATGAAGGTGGCCACATGTGACACTGGCCAAGTGACGCATGTCTACCGGTTTTGGTTTAGTATAAATACAAACCTACGGGTTTTTGGCTAGGGTTGACGAAACCCTAGCACCATTTGTCAAAATTGCAACCTTGTAAGCAATCTTATCAGTTACGTTTATCAATACAACTTTATATTTGATTCGTTTACTTGTTTTCGGTTTGTGATTAATAGTTATTCGTGTGATTGTTTGATTCCACCTTACAATCACTGTCATCAATCATCTAGATCCACGACAAGGGGTACTCACAACTGGTATCAGAGCATTTAGGTGATTCGATTGGCACTTTAAAGACGTTTTTGGATTGATTTCGGTTTGGTTCGTATAAAGAACCAAGAATAATCACGGATTTCGGGTTGATTAGGTGCTTTCTAGACGATTTTCATCATTAATTACAGGTTTCGTTCGTTAGGGTTTGAGGAATTTTCGTTAGGTTTACGAAAATTTGACTTTTAGGGTTTTTGGGACTTTACAGCCGTTTCTGCGACACTCGTTGCGTCACTTGAACGCGATACTTCGTGCGGCTCTTCGTAAGTCCAAATTAGGGTTTTACCGACACTCTGGTGTGTCACTCCGGTGCGTCACTTAGAGCGTCATTTGGGGTTAATACGACACTTAACTCAAGTGTCATCTACTTTAATCCACCGTCACTCACGTGCGTCACTTTAGCACGTCACTTGCTTGTCAAGCGTCACTTCTGCTAGTGACGCATGTTTGATTTATTGCGTCACTTCTGCTAGTGACGCCTGTTTGATTTATTGCGTCACTTCCGCTAGTGACGCCTGTTTGATTTATTGCGTCACTCAAGTACGACACTTGAGTGCGTCACTTGCTAGATTGAGCGACACTTGCTTAAAGTGTCATCAGTCACTTTATACGTCACTAGATAGCGTCACTTATTAAGTTCCGCTAGTCGTTGCGACACTTGAGTGCGTCACTTACCAAGTGACGCCTTTGGTACTAATAACTTTCCAAGTTCTTGTTTTTGAGCTATTTTTCAGGATATTCTTTAATTGCTGATGCTGCTGATAAAGAAGATATTAGGGAAATCAGGGATATGATTAAACAAAATCATGATGGCGGTTCTAATAATAAGCCTCCTCTGTTCACTGCTGATATGGATTATGCATATTGGCGTGACCGATTTGAACAATACGTAGATTTCCACTGTCCAGAGCTCTGGGGTCCACTCAGAGAAAGATATGAAGCTCCAGTAGCTGAGGGAGACTATCGTGGTATCCCTCCATCCAAAACTTATAAAGCTATATCTCCTGAAGAGAAAAAGGAGTATGACATTGAAAGAAAGGCTCATTCGGCTATCTGTATGTGCCTCACTAAAGATGTCTTACGCCTCTTCAAAACTCATGACATAACATACGATCTTTGGAAGGCTATTGAGACGAGATGTGGTGGAAATCAGAAGTACAAGGAGGCTAAATTAGAACTAATCAAGAAACAGTATGATCTGTTTGATTCTCTTCCTAATGAAACAGCATCTGGCGTATTTACAAGATACTCACAGTTAGTTAGTGAGTTAACCGAGGGAGGTTACAATTTCCCTCAGATACATAAGAAGCTGTTAGATGTTCTACCTAGTAGTTGGGACGTTAAAGTGCAATTTCTAAAAGAGATCCAAGAGTTAGCAACAATGAATTTGGATGAGCTAATTGGCGTTCTTCAAGCTCATGCAATGGAGTTGAAGAAGAAGGAGTGTAAATCGGGTGGTTTTGTTCAAGACCCGACATTATATGGAGGAAAGGTAAACACCGGGAAGACTTATGGTGGAATGGCCTTCGTTTCTGCTACAAGTTTTCCATTGCAGCCTTCATTGCAGCCTACTGGTACTCATCATCCATTTTACGCTTCCGGACCTTCACAAGGGTCACAACAGCAAGTTTCAATTTCCCCTGCTATTCAAGAACAGGCTGCTATCTATACAGCGTTTCTTAGCTCCTACAAGGATTTGGTTTTACAACCAAATTCTACATTAGAACTTGCTAAAGAAGATTATGCTCAATTGGATGACGATGATCTTGAGCAAATGGATTTAAACTGGAATATTGCCATGATCTCAAGAAGAGTTCAAAAATTCTTGCAACGGACTGGGTGCAAGAGTTTGGAAGGAGATGGCAAAACCAGTTTTGGTTTTGACAAGAGCAAGGTTCGCTGTTATAATTGTCAGAATTTGGGACATTTTGCTAGAGAATGTGAAAAACCCAAAGTTCCTCTATCGGGTTTTACGAAGCCTGATGCTCCTAGAACTCCAGAGAAAGAAGAAGTAAAGCAAGCGACAGCTGATGCACTAGTTGTCTTTGAGCCTACCAACACAGACTGGAGCATGTATGCTGACAAGTATCAACAGTGTCTTATGGCTCACATTTCTAATGAGGTACGCAATGAACCAGAAGAGCCTTTGAACTGTATTTCATGCATTAAGTTAACTGAATCTTTAAAGTGCTATCAAGAAGACAACGTAGACTTAAGAAAAAAGGTTGAAAAAATTAATGAGTCCAATAAGTACTTAAAGGCCAATGAACAACTGTATGATAAGAAAATTGAGGCTTATAAACAGGACACTCAAAGGTATAAATCTAAGGTTTTTAGTCAACAGGATGCTATTAATAGCCATCTTGCCGAAATAGAACTTTTAAGAAAGGAACTCTCTGATTTGAAAGTTGAGTATGACAACTATAAAAATAAGATTCTAGGTTCCTCTTCTTCTACGGTTGCCTTCAATGAAATCCTTAATAAGCAGAGGACAGATAATAAAACTAAGACAGGACTAGGTTATACTGTAGTCCCGCCTCCCACTGAATACTGTCATATGCCTGTTAAGGAAGGCACCGAAGAGATTCCTGTTGACTATGCATTGTTATATGGGGTCAAGTCAAAGGTGAATAATCAAAACAAACAGGCAAAGGAGAAAGCCAAGCGGCCAGAGTATCCTTCGCCTCAGTTTGTTAAGTCTAAATGTGAATCTCCAGTTAGTATTGAGGAGATTGTTGAGATTGAGGACATTACTGATCAGGAGTATCCTGAATTTAAGAAGGTTGAAGTTAAACCTGAAAAAGTGGTTTTAAAGGTTGAACCTACAATTAAGGTTCAACCTAAAAAGGGAAAAGACAAGGTTTTAAATGCAAAACCACAAACTTTACAGTCACCTGTAAAGATTTTGCAACATAAAGTTACAAGTGAAAAAGATTTTTGTGATAAACCTTCCACTTCAACCTCTCAACCAAAACAAGCATTTTCTAAGACGTGCACGCAATGTTCATGTTCTAGAAATGTTTCCCCACCTTCTGTGGTAAGTCCTCAGCCTCAACCATTTGTTGAGACTCGTTCGTGTTTCTACTGTAAGAGACAAGGACATTTAATTCGTGAATGTCCCAAACTTTCTCATCAGCACTATGGGAGAGAGATACCTAGGACATCAGTTTATAGAAATTCCTTTTCAAAATCTCCACCTAGGCGTTATTCAATCTCTCCCAAGCCTGCTGAGAAGCCAAGTAATGTTGGGCAAAAACCTTTGCCAAAACAAAAGCCCGACATTGCTCCCAAACCAATTTCCGAACAATCTAAAGTTTGGAAACGAAAGGAGTCTGTTAGTGACTCTTCCGTCTTCAACAATAACACATTCGATGAAAATTCTGATTTGTTAAAAAATAAAGTTCTATCCGATGTGATTATTGTTGATGACCTTGGTAGACCTAAGTCTGTAAAGGCTTGGGTCACCGTTTCTCACTAATCTCCTTACTTTTATGTGTTGCAGCAGTCAGAACGCGTTAAAGATAGTGAACGGTTCATGGATAAGTGGCTGCAATATCCACGGTTTGTGCAGTTGCTGTTGAACGATTTGAATCTCGATATCGCTCCTGATCAACGATCACTTTTGGTTCCGACGCCCATGCTTCTATGCGTCTTCAACGACTGCAAATTATCGCCAAAGGTGAACAGATTTTGGCCGATCGAGAGCTGTTTGGGCACATAGTGAATGAAAACTATGTTGCGCCACCGAACAATGGTTTTGAGGACGTCGTGATCCCTCCGATGAATGAGGATGATCTGGTTGACACGGAGGTCGCTCAAGATTTGGACGACATTGACCAGGTTGAGAATGTCGATGCGGCTGATGATGATGATGATGATGATGATGATGATGATGATGATGATGATGATGGTAGGCCCACACCACTCGATTCTGAGGGTGATGTGCCCCCACCAACTGCTTTAGATGGGATTCAGATTGCTGATCCTCGACGCTTTAAGCGTATTTTGAGAAGGATTTCTGCAGGGAGGGTTCATGTACCGAGGAACCCTGGCAAACAACCAGCTGGGTCTTCTCCATCCTATTCAGATTTACCTTTGAGGAGACGCCAGAGAACAGGAATCATTATTCAGGAATCTGGTCAGCGAACGCCTCAACAACAACAACAATCTCCACAACATCAACCACAGCCACGGCTCCCATCTATTCAACAGCTTTTGAGCCAAATGGAGCAATTAAGCAAACGTTTTGATGATCAGAACGCGATTATTGCCGCTCAGGCTTCTCAGATCAAGGAGTTAGAGCTTAAAGCTGCACAGGTGGATGAGTTAAAGCTACAGGTGTCTGAGTTAGATTCTAGATTACTAGAGTTGGAGTCTGTTACGGTTGTTTCGGGGGAGGAAGGTCAGCGTGCCTTGGAAACAAATGTAACGCCTCCCCCAGAATCTGAAAATGTAAATCTTGATTCAACAGTCAATGAAAATGTCCGTTTAGATTATTTCTCTGTTGATGACATTCCGGGCCAGCCAAGACCGATAGCTGTTGACTATTCGTTTGTTGATTTATCATATATTCAGAGGATGGTCAATGACATTGGTTCGGAGACTGAACAAGGGTATGTATTCGACATGGATGATGATGTGTCGGTTGATGACGAACATTTGAGTTCAGATGAGCATTACGATGATGCACCTGTTATTGAGACAGATTCGAGTGATGATGAGGGGCCTGCTAAAACTTCTCATGGAGAATCTAGTTCAACTCATGCAGCGCCTGCTCAGGATTCTGCATCAGTACAGCCAACTCGAGAGGCATCTGAAAGTGAAACTGCTAAAGAAAGAACAGAAAGGAATAAGCAGTGGTGGCCTCAAGGTAAATCTGCAAAACCAGTGCCTGTGACTTGCAAAACTTACAAGGTTCGCGGAGATTATACCGGTTTGATTAAGAGTTGGAAGGTTCGTCAAAGAATGATTATGATTAAGAGAATGGATGGTATTCAATATTTCAAACTGAGATTCAATCAATTGAGTACACTGCCAAAGGGGGAGATCAACAGGTTAGCTCAGTTAAACTTGATTAATCCTGTCAATGAGGATTATGCGAATTATATTCAGAGGACATTGCATCAAGAGGTTAGGACTAAAAGATACAATAATGTAACACCCCCAAATTTAATGATTCGTGGAAGCATACTTTGGGTGTTACTAATCAATAATCAAAGCACACAGATATATAGCAAACGACTCTATATGCGTCATTTTAACAAAATATATTAATATTAAAAGGTTTACAACAGTTTGAACTCATACATAGCTCGTGTTCGTAATATGAGAGATTTAAGTACATAATTAGTTATACAAAATCTAATAATACAATGAAATCTCTGAAGTTTGCATGAAGACTCGAGCTAAGGTGCATCCTGATGGGCAGTCCAAATCTACTGCTGAGTACCTGTGATACATGCTAAAATGGGTCAGCTAACGCTGGTGAGCTCACAGGTTTGAGTATCAAATAATATTCTATGAACCGCAATATTTAAGTATCGATTTGCATCCAGCAAATGAAGTTACGGATAATGTATACAACCATGAGCGCATAGTCTGAGCTTAACTCGAGGGTCGGGTCCCATATAGAGAATTCTGAGCGAGGTGCCTCCACGAGTGCCTAATCTACACTCGTCTTCCCAAATATTAGTACGTCCGTTTACCCGGTTAGTGCTTGCTAACCCGGACGAGGAGGGTCAATCCTATATGGTACCGTATACTAATATTCACGCTACTTTCGTATTACCAGACTATACTGACGGAGGACTTTGATTTGATTAGTTGAAAACAACTCATGTAGTATATTGAAATATGTACTCGCGTTCACGTGTTAAAAACAGAGCAATGTATCGCACCCCTAGTAAAACTGTAAAAAGAGGGGCCATGAGACTCACCTGAGCCTGGAGAGTTTATCTTAATAAACTGAGATTGATTAGCCAATAATCGAAGTCCAAAGACTTGTAACCTGAGGGTGTCCACGACACGCGATGGTTATAAACATGTAAAGGCATCTAATAAGACTACCTTGTAGTTGTTTGTCCAACTAGAATATCCAAATGATTACAATTTGGTTGATTGTTTAAGTGTTTGAAAATGTGTACGGCCCGTTGGTGATTGTTTGTAATAATAATCCCACGTTATTATTTTGATGATTTTGAAGTGTTATACCTAAAGTAAGTTCCAATGTGTTTTAGAAGTTGTGTCGCATTCGTGTTTGATGTTATACAAATTTAACACTTTGTGTGAAAGTTTAGATGTAACACCGTTACTCGTGAACCTAGGGTAAGGGCGAAGCCCGTTAATGACGGGGGTCCGGGGGCAGCGCCCCTGGTAGCGGGGTCCAAGGGGCGGCAGCCCCTGGCGGGGTCCAAGGGGCAGATCCCCTGGCTGGGGTCGAGATGGACTTGAATTTGGTGAAAAACGCACCTGGACTTAACTCAAGTGTCGTCAAATTTTTATTTCTACTATATTGCTTTGGTGAAAAACGCACCTGGACTTGAATTTGGGTGAAATGAGGCGTCAAATTTGGGTCTCAAAACTTAGTGTAAAATTAGTTTAAAACCTTCTGTTTTATGCGTCACTTATAGCGTCATTTAGAGGCTTGGGCGTCACTTGGGAAGTGTCGCTAAAAATAGTAAATCTGAGCATGTGCGTCACTTAGGGGAAGTGACGCATGGTAGGGCGTCACTAAGGTAAGTGTCAGTATAAGTGTCGGGTATGGGTCTAGGCGTCACTTAAGAAGTGTCGCTAGAAGTGTCGGTTAAAGTTGTTGTGCGTCACTAGTCAAGTGACTGTAGAAGTGTCGGGAAAAAGGGGTTTTATGCGGCACTTATGCAAGTGACGCATGACTAGGGCTTTTAGCGACACTCAATGCGTCACTTAAGTGACGCACGAAGTGACGCTATACTGGTCGTCTTTGTGACACTTAGGTCTGTTTGACGGATTTTTGAGCTAAAAACGTGTTTTCCGGCCACCGTTTGGCCTGAAACTTTTACCCAACCCATATTTGGACATTTTAAGCTTAAAGAAACAACTACTTGCTAAAAACACTGGAAATCTAAAGGTTTCGGGATTTGTCGGAAACTTACAATTTGTCGGATGAAAATTCCGAAAAGATGGAAGTGTAGATCGTTGCTTCGTGGTTATTTTCTTCCAAACAAGTGTGAAGATTCGAGGTCGTTTGGAGGTGTTATTTTAGGATTTAGTAAGGTGGTGGTGGTTTATGATTTAGAGAGAAAAGAGAGGAAAGGGAGAGAAGAGTAAAGTGAAAATGGGGTGGGGAGGTGGTGACCTCACCCCTTTTGGCAGATTTTTCATGGGGCCCACCCCATGTGGGTGTGTCCCAAACTTGTTCCTCGCGTTTGCGCTCCGTGCGGTGTTCGTTTTCCCGATTGTTTAAATGTTAGATAATTATTTTATGTGTTTTAATATGCGTTTTAAAATATGAATAATCACCCCATATTTTTGTTGAAGTATTTTACCACATATTTAATGGTTGCGATATAAAATATAACTTTAGCTTGTTTCGCTTTGTTGCGCGTCTAATATTTTAATAGCATAGTCCTTGCTTGTACGATACGAAATGTAATTGAAATATTATTGAAATAATATTTTGGATATAGTAGCGTTATTTAATAATGTTGTACTATTTAATAAAAATATTCACCAACGTCCGTATTTACTTGAACCGAATTACATTCGATTTGGGATTGCGTACGATTTAATCAAATCGCGTATTCGTATATATTCAACAATATATATTTCGATACATTAATTAGCCTAAAACCAACTAATTACATGTATTAACAACTGATTAGGCGCTAATCACTAGTCCTAATTTGGCGGGTGTTACAAATAAGTTGAAACCGACGCTGGGAACAAAGTATACATACAAGAAGAAGTTGGATCCCACGACAGGTCACCCTATGGTTAAAGTTCATTATCCACCGGCTGACTGTCTGACCGAAATACCTCTGGAGTAGGTTCCGTATAATTTTCTACGAAGATTTGTCTATTGGGAACTTGATCCACATATTGGCGAAGCGGTGATAGTATTCGTTCCTGATTCAGAGCCGCAGCTAGAATTTGGGGGTATTTGGAATTTGAAAAAGATTGCATTTCGTGTTTTTGATCCTATGAGTTTGATAAAACTTCATGAAAAGAATTTAAGAAAACTCTTCGATAATAGGATTCGGGTAAATGAGAACAACGAATTCAACAAGAAGCTTGCAGGACAATTTCAGAAGGTTGTGTTACTTATGGAATGAACGCGGATGGGAAGTTTCCTGTGGGTTGGGTTTGATCAGAGAATTTGAAGATTTTTAAAGATTTTTTGAAGACCAAGCTGAAGACACGGGGGAGTTTGTTGATGCATATCAGTTTGTCTGTCAGTTGGTCTATCGAGTTGTAAAGTGTTGATTAGTCGTTTAATAGAAATATAGATTTTGTACCTAGCGACACTTAAGTTTTGGTTTAGGCGACACTTGCCTAACTGACGCATAGCGACACTTAGGTAAGTGACGCATGAAGGCGGCCACATGCGACACAGCTGCTATATCTATCACACGCAATCCCGTACAGCACTCTAAGACTAAACACATTGAACTTAGGTTCCACTTTATACGGGATTGCTATGAAAAACACGTGATAAACCTTGTCCACATAGACACCCTAAAGCAGAATGCCGACATTTTCACAAAAGCTTTTTCGCGTACTCGATTTGATGAACTAATCAACATGATTGGTTTAAGGTTCTTTATAGCCAAAAAGTAATTTGTAACTTGGAACGTAATTTATCTCTTTTTATGTGTGTTAAAAAAAAAAAAAAAACCCTCAATAACCACTCTTTATACTTTTTAATATTAAAGAAATGCATCGTTGCTACATTTTAAAATAGACGTTGAAGTTGTGTCTGTAAACAACTTGGGATATGATAGTACATCGGGTGACATGCACAAAATGGAATTTTAAGGTTTATCTTGGATGTGTCAGTAGATTTATCTGACATGTTGAAAACAGTTTTTATAAACATTGTCTTCATCGTACGATATATTAGTAGGCATGTTATGCAAAACTCTTTGAGATCTCTTAAGAAGCCTAATAATTAATTGTCTATTTCAAGTTACAACATCATTAGATGTATGACAAAAGTCTTAATTTCTTACTTATGCTAGACATGTTTTCGTGAAAGAAGTTTATTTGATATCATTTGGGGGTATATATTGACAGTTTCCTCTGTTATACGTAAGTATAGACCTGGTCTCTGTTAATATATACTTAAAAATTAAGCAAATACAAGTCAAAGTACTTGCAAAGTCTTTAAAATTAAGATACCTTACAAGGTCGCCAAAATGGTTTGACCAAAGTCTGGTTTTGCTTAAACCTGAATCAAGCTATGTCACTATGTTGTACGTAAGTACAGACCTGTCACCGCTGACTTGATTCTTAAACTTGATTTTCTAATATTCTTTCTGTAAATGGAAGCATGGTCTATGTCTTAAGTTAGGATGTATATCAATGGTGGGGACCACAGCGAAGTGTACATACGAATAATAATAAAATTAGCTCCTAGATGTGAGTGTAACATGTTTAAAGTGGACAATATACTGATAATCGTTTTGAAATAATTTTTATAAAAAGTGTTTTTAGCATTTCAAGTAAATTTTAAGTGGACAAATATACTGATGATCGAAATAACACTTACTGTTCCTAATAAATGCATGTTATTCCGATATGATCCCTAACCAGATTATATCAACTCCGTCACCAAAAAGAATGTGTTAATTTTGTATTTGTAAATTTTCATTCCTTTTTGTGTTATTATATTTTCTCTAAGTTAGTTTAATTTTTGATTTTAACCAAGTTACAGTTACCTTTTCAAATTTGAGTACCGAAATCACAACACAAAGATCGATAAAATCGCAAACTTTTCACTAAAAGTGACCTGATGCGTCACTTCATGAGTGACGCTACTAGTGACACATACGATACTGTGTCACTTTCACTAGTGACGCTGTAAGTGTCGGGGTAAGCTACGCTACAAGTGCCGGGTTGAGTGACGCATATTAGGGTTTTCGTATAAATATCCTTTCAAACGACACTCAACCCCACCACTTTTCAAATTCAATTAGCGTCACTCCCTCTAACATACCGTCACTTCTTGTGTCCCTGCGTCACTTCCTCTGTGCGTGTTTGTCGATCTGTTCGTGATTTCTCAAGCTTTGGTTGTGCATTCGCTCATGATATTCTTGTTCCCCTCACTCTTACGCATCTATTGGTATAACTTTTAATCTTTATCTTTCTGTATTCATGCTTTAATCGTCATTTAGGGTTAGGGGTTTTGGGTTTCGAAGAAATCACATGATTTGGGGTTTAGTTTGTTAATGTTTTCTGTTAATAATTAGTGCATTTTACTCGTCTCTATCATGTGCACATTGTGGTAACTACGGTTTTCAAAAACCCCAAATTTGGTTCATTATGATTTCTGGGTATGAACAGTGACACGATGATCTTCATCGTTGCGTCACTTCATACGTCACTTACATCAAGTGACGCTACTTGGTAATTTAGAACCCATACCGTCACGTCTTAAGTGACGCTTATTACTGCGTCACTTCTTAAGTGACTCTTTTAGTGACGCATTTGCATGTATTAATTGTTAGCCCGTCACTCATCTAAGTGACGCCCATTTATGCGTCACTCCCTTAAGTGACTCACTTAGTGACGCCCATGTCTTTACCGTCACTTATACCGTCACTCCCTAAGTGACTCACTGGTTTACCTTCACTATGCTAAATGCCGCATACTTTTGACCCGACACTTCTTAAGTGTCGTATCTAAGCTAGTGTCGCATATAGTGACACTTGGCTAGTGTCGCTATAGGGTTGGACAGCCTATAAATAGGCATGTAGGGTTTCATTTGTAAGGTGATCAAACCCTAGAAAGTGAGAGAGAGCCGTTTTCAGTGTGTGAGAGAGGAGAGAAACGGGTTTGTGATTGTATAGCTTTACGATTCAATTGTGAATATATACAAAAAGCTTATAGAAAACGTTTGTCTTTGATTGTTTAATTTCCGCACATCCAATTGAGTTATACGATCTGATTAGGTCCGTACCGGGAACCTACAACTGGTATCAGAGCATTTAGGTGATTCGATTGGCACTTTGAAGACATTTTTAGATTGATTTCGGTTTGGTTCGTATAAAGAACCAAGAATAATCACGGATTTCGGGTTGATTAGGTGCTTTCCAGACGATTTTCATCATTAATTACAGGTTTCATTCGTTAGGGTTTGAGGAATTTTCGTTAGGTTTACGAAAATTCAACTTTTAGGGTTTTTGGGACTTTACAGCCGTTTCTGCGACACTCGTTGCGTCACTTGAACGCGACACTTCATGCGGCACTTCGTAAGTCCAAATTAGGGTTTTACCGTCACTCTGGTGCGTCACTTAGAGCGTCATTTGGGGTTAATACGACATTTAACTCAAGTGTCGTCTACTTTAATCCACCGTCACTCACGTGCGTCACTTTAGCACATCACTTGCTTGCCAAGCGTCACTTCTGCTAGTGACGCTTGTTTGATTTATTGCGTCACTAGCAGAAGTGACGCTTGGCAAGCAAGTGACGTGCTAAAGTGATGCACGTGAGTGACGGTGGATTAAAGTAGACGACACTTGAGTTAAGTGTCGTATTAACCCCAAATGACGCTCTAAGTGACGCACCAGAGTGTCGGTAAAACCCTAATTTGGACTTACGAAGTGCCGCACGAAGTGTCGCGTTCAAGTGACGCAACAAGTGTCGCAGAAACAGCTGTAAAGTCCCAAAAACCCTACAAGTCAAATTTTCGTAAACCTAATGAAAATTCCTCAAACCCTAACTAACGAAACCTGTAATTAATGATGAAGATCGTCTGGAAAGCACCTAATCAACCATAAATCCGTGATTATTCTTGGTTCTTTATACGAACCAAACCGAAATCAATCCAAAAACGTCTTCAAAGTGCCAATCGAATCACCTAAATGCTCTGATACCAGTTGTGAGTGCCCCTTGTCGTGGATCTAGATGATTGATGACAGTGATTGTAAGGCGGAATCAAACAATCACACGATAACTATTAATCACAAACCGAAAACAAGTAAACGAATCAAATATAAAGTTGTATTGATAAACGTAACTGATAAGATTGTTTACAAGGTTGCAATTTCGACAAATGGTGCTAGGGTTTCGTCAACCCTAGCCAAAAACCTGTAGTTTTGTATTTATACTAAACCAAAACCGGCATACATGCGTCACTTGGCCAGTGTCGCATGTGGCCGCCTTCATGCGTCACTTACCTAAGTGTCGCTATGCGTCACTTAGGCAAGTGTCGCCTAAACCAAAACTTAAGTGTCGCTAGGTACAAAATCTATATTTCTATTAAACGACTAATCGACACTTTACAACTCAATAGACCAACTGACAGACAAACTGATATGCATCAACAGCTTGAAGACTCATTTTGTTCTATTGCACCCGATAGTGATTTGGCTGCACTGCTGAACAAAGCAAAGCTGATAATTTGGGACGAGGCAACTATGACGCACAAGCATTGTTTCGAAGCATTTGACCGAACCATGAAGGATATAATTCGCTCAGGAAATCGGTGTAAACCATTTGGTGGTAAAGTAGTCGTCTTTGGTGGTGACTTTCGGCAGATACTTCCAGTTATACCCAAAGGAACAAGGTCAGAGATTGTCCATGCATCACTTCATTCATCCTACCTTTGGCGCCAATGCAAGGTTCTAAAGCTTACCCAGAACATGAGATTGCAAGTTGGGGGTAACCCGGCCAATGTAGCTGCGATAAGGGATTTTGCGGAATGGATACTAAAAATTGGAGAAGGTAAAATTGGTGAACCTAATGATGGAGACGCTGATGTTCTCTTCCCTGAAGATGTGTTGCTTCCATCATCTGGGAACCATATTGCTTCTATGGTTAATTACATCTACCCTGACGTTCAGACACATACTACTGATTCTTTCAGGATAAGGCTATTCTTGTGCCTACCAATGAGGAGGTTGACGCCATAAATGAACACGTTATTGGTTTACTACATGGTGATGAGCGCGTCTATCTCAGTTCTGACAGACTGTGCCTGAAAGAGGACACCAATATCTTTCAAGATCAATTGTATTCCCCTGAGGTGCTCAATGGCTTGAAAGTACCTGGCCATCCCCCCACCGTCTTGCTTTGAAAATCGGTGTACCAATCATGTTGCTTCGTAACATGGATCAGAACAAGGGGTTGTGTAATGGGACAAGGCTTCAGGTGGTGCGTATGTTTGAGCACACTATTGAGGCACGCATTATAACATGTACATGCTTTGGCAACTATACATACATACTTCGAATGCCGATAGTTCCTACGGATAAGAGGATCACAGTCAGGTTTCAAAGGCGTCAATTCCCTGTTTCTGTGTGTTTTGCTATGACCATCAACAAGAGCCAAGGCCAGTCATTATCTAGCGTTGGACTCTTTCTGCGAAAGCCAGTATTCACACATGGGCAGCTATACATTTCCGTTTCACGGGTTACAACCAAAACTGGTCTGAAGGTATTGATATCTGATGAGAGTGGGAACACAACAAACACAACCAAGAATGTCGTGTACAAGGAAGTGTTGCAAAGCATATGACTACCACTTTGCTGCCATTATCACAACAACCAAGTGTGTCGCTGACCAAGTTCCAGCGTATGATACTTCATCTCCATTTATGGCGACATTTTTTTGGCTAATTTCTAATAGCATGATTTTTTTTCCCTATTGTTGCTTACGTAAACATATTTTTATCTTTCGTGACCTAATGTTGTTTATGTTCAAATATGAATACTTTTGGCTTATGCTCCCTAGGCACCTAATTCAAATTACTCCCATAGAGGACTGCCTTTAAATTTACCCCTTAAATAAACAACACAGATCCTTACATACTCTAAATTGCAGATGTACGGTTACATCATGGCATATCTTTTCTTAAACTTTGTATAGACAACTTACTACTACGCAGATAGTTAATCAATTTGTATGTTAGCCAATATACATGCGAATAATAGATGGAAGCTTTTCATATCAGCTATTTTTAACTTTATATATCAGTTTTTTTTAGAAAATTATTTTGTCTCATTAATACATTTATCAGCTTTCCATATCACAAGTATACAATTTTTTCTTAAACTTTATATACCAGTTTTTTTAGGAAATTATGCTACCTCATTAAAACATTTATATTTTCCCTCTAACCTTTCCACTTTTATACTTTTTTCAAAACTGTTAGGTCAAAAGTGTGTAGTATAAATAGAGATCCAACCCCCATACCAACGCCTAATTTATTATTAAGCATAACTCACCCACTGTACATATCCAACAATTAATCATCACTATCTGTCACTTACAAAATTCATCAGTCTCCTTTGGCAACCTGTTGCCCATAAATTTTACATTCAATATGGGAACCAACTACGACACCCCTTCTCATCGTTTGTCTGGAAATTCTACAGACGAGTTACTTGAACATAAGGTATGTCAAAACAACTATCTTTTTATGCCGCTCTTTCGTTTTTTTCTAATGTATTCTGTTTGCTCCATGTTTACATCTGGAATTAGCAAACAACAAAGCGTGCACTCAATCGTGAAGCTGCTCGGCGGACCCGCTTGAAAAAGAAGGTGAGTAACTTCATTCAATAATATCAGAAACTGATTAGCTAACTATCTTATTGCTGTCAACAAAATAATATACTGTTTCTTCTTAGTCTAATCATTGTATATAGTATATAGTACATAACAATCTACTATACTGCTGAACCACATAGGCAGCACAGAAATAATAGCATAATGTATCGTTGTTACGATTTTTATGAAGGGTCTCATCAAGGCATTGTATGTTGGATTTGTTCTTCAGATATATGTCCAACAACTAGAAAGTAGAAGTGCTAATCTTTTGAAGATTGAGAACGGAATCGAACTATGTCGAAAGCAGGTACAACCATAATTACAGGACGGACACACAATAATTCACCCAAAATCATGCCTTCTTGGGTTTCTAATCATTACAGTATACGATTAAGTGTGCATCGATTTTTACAGGGTATTTTGCTTTCTTTCGGAGCTGATGGGTCTAATTAGAAAACAGACGAAACAGGTCTTTATAAACAGTCAACATTTTTGATGCTCATCATTATTTATTTTCGTATCATCTTCCTATTACTTTTTTTCCACACCTTATCGTTATTTTTAGCACCTCTGTTATATTAATGTTAGGTCACATGTACACAATCAAAGTGCATACTCCGGGTTTTTAAGAAAAGTTCCTTTACCTATATACTAATTTTTATAAGTTTTAACCTACTGAACTTTTGAATTTCGTTCTAATTATAACTTCTCAGCAGATTATGCAACATATGTATCAGACTACTCACGCTGGCTACAAGATCACAGCAAACACATTCAAGTAGTACAGACAGCACTTAACTCGCATGCTACCACCTTTGATCTCCAAAAAATTGTTCACACCGCAGCAATACATTTCACTTCTTTTTTTAGGCTAAAGAGGAAAGCATCAAAAGTTGATTTGTGTCATATCATATATGGAATGTGGACCTCACCTGCTGAATGTTGTATGCAATGGATTAGTGGATTTCGCGCGTCTAACTTACTTACTGTAATATGACAATCGCCTTATTAAATAACATTTAAAACATTTATGAATTTTATACGATACAGATACATACTTATATTTATGTACATATCTGATGTAACATAACCTAGATTTTTTCACGTAAAATGCAGGTTCTGTTGACCTATATGGATTCCCTTGTACACCAACAGCTTACAAGCATAAACCAACTTCAACAAACTACATATCAGTCCGAAGAGCCATTATCTCATGATATGGAAGAAATGCACCAGTCTGTGTTTCAGACTTTGGCAGCAAAAACTAATGATGTGCCTAACGGTGAATCGGGTGTTGAAAATTACATGGGTCAAATGTCTATGGCCATAGGACAGTTTTCGTCCTTAGAACATTTTCTTCGTCAGGTACATCTTCTAAACGCCTTTAAAGAATCATATTTCTTTTTTTATGTAAGTAACCCACCGGTAATTTGGCCAAGTTGCATTATCAGAGGCCTGTATAGTAACTACTAACATTACTTTGCATGCGACCATTTCGTCCGCAAATACTGCAGGCAGATCAGCTGCGAGAGAGAACCTTGCATGATATGCATCAAATACTTACAACTCACCAGTCTGCTCAAGCCCTAATTCACATACACAACTACTTCTCCCGACTGTGATCGATGAGCACGCTTTGGTTTGCTAGGCAACATGAGTAGACATTGGAACTGATCAGACTTTTATTTAAGAAGACATTATTATTGATAATTTCCAATCTATCCTGAAACTTAGTGCCTTTATATATGCATCGATTTCAGCTTCATTTTTTATATTGCTAATTTTATCTATCAACAATCAACTAAAGCTTATTTAGTCAGTTCACATGATGTGTAGGCTTTTTTCAAACTTGTAAAGCGCCTATGATCTGCGTTTTTCATGAATAAAAGACATAATTATTATTCATACTTTCCTTTGTATTATGACATTTTAGTATGTTTGCTACGTATTAGATGCACGTTGTTTGTTGCCTATCAACTTAAACATATTCAATAACTACAGGACGTGATAAATACAACACCCAGATTTTGTCATACAACACAATGTACAACTATTAAAGTAAACAGTACAACTATCAATAGCAAAACCTTTGGCGTAGGAATAAATTTGTGTGTTGTATTTATCAACTCCCAAATGACTACCAGTGTCTATATAATTAATAGTATTTAACTTGGATGCGCTGCACTTTCACCTTCACATGCAAGTGCCTAAAAGTTTTACTAAGTTTTCTGCATTGTAAATGATGGAAGTTATGGCTTTAGATCACTGACTTTATATATACTTGTGGATAAACTGCGAAGCTTCATGTCGTTGTTCATTCTCGGTAGAAAATCCGGTTCAAATGCCACTTAGACCTTCTAAGCAATGACAATACAATTACACAACTCTAGAGTGTCGTTTTTAGTTTTACAGTAAACTTTATACAAAATCTAATTTTGTTTCTACAGCGAATTTCCAGCCACACATCAAACCCCTAAAAAATTAGAACGTAACATTACTTCAGGGATTTAACCAAAAATCAAACATAAACGGGGTACCCATCTGTTGTACACAAACTTATTAACCCGTTTAAAGTTTTCCACATTTGCCAAAAAACAATCTGCCACTTCTGTTTCAGACGACATCAATTAACAAACAGAACGATTTACGCATACAAGCCGGGTTCAACTGACAAGTAAGAACTTTGTTACGAGGCACTCCCGTTACTCTAACAAAAAAACTCCCAGTCACCTTTTAGTATCCAAACGGTATTCACTTCGGAAGTACCTTTTTGGTGCTCAACTGCTTTTTAATTCGAACTTGAAAATGTTACCTTCCAACCTCAGTTTTACCACAACATACCCTCCTAAATTGTGCAGGGCTACATATCTCATAGGAACTATCTGCAGCAAATAACCATGCAAAATGTGATTCATTAAGCATATAAAATCAACACTACATAACAAGATTAAGGTTTTTTATATAATACAAGTGGAAGCTATTGTACACAAGACATACCATACAACACTTTTTTATCATTGCATCAGTCAATTCTATCGCAAACATGGTTCCGACCTTTTCACTTTCACCTACACTTGAGGATGACCCAACTTCAAAACAATCACATTCATCAGGAGGATACCCATCTGATGGTATGGGAGGTTCGGGCCACAAAAAAGCAACATCATTATTATCACTGTAAGGTACTGCCAATTGAAATTTAGCATTCGATATATATGATAATATCATAGGTTGCCCATATTTAAATCCATAAGTTTCACATATTGATGACCAGACCTCTCCTTTAAACGCTGAACCAACATATTCGCGCCATGCCCTGTCATATGAATGTGCTAACCTAACTTGGTACTCCCTTTTCCCAATCCGTAAGCTCACGACTTTTTGTTTGGTTTCTGAAAACCTTTGAAGAAAACGACAAGGTATGGGCTATATTACAAAAAGCTCGCATTAGTTCGTGAATTCTTAGTTCACAAGTATACTATCATTCAACAGAGTTCACGAACGTAATACCTGAAACACATTTGCCAAATGATCCACAGACATCAAACACCTGGGCACTGAAAACCCGCTTCCCACAACTGTTCTTATCTCCACACCTTCGTTGTCGTAACCAGTTGCGTAGAAAACATTGGCAGCCTTGTGTATTAAGTGCAACACAACAAAGCCGTTAGGAAAGTTTTCATTGACAAATTTTGCCCAACCGAGGCCACATAACTTCCAAACATCAACCAAAACGCAATACTTGACACATACATGGTACAACTTTTATTGATTCATTTGCAATACCAAAGTTCCCTGGGTCTTCACATTCGGAAGCGCAAAAAAATTTGGCAAGAACTAGCAGAACATGTGACAATGAAAACAAAGGAAAATAAACACTTATCAATTGAGTTTTCAAACACAATTATACCACAAGTGGTGTAACTTAAGATAAAAGAAAAGCGTACAATGCTGTTGTTGTAATATTCATGAGCAAATGTCAGAAACTGAGAACTGTCGAAAAGTTCATCCATGTGGGCTGTTGTACATGAAGGGCTATCAAAACCTGCGTTTAAGCATAATATGTATGTTATATACACTTAAAGAACAAAGCACTGTTATAGAAATTATCAATAAAATAAAATATTACGTACATATTAGCCTAAAACCCACACAAAATATACTTAATTTAATATTGAAAGTATGGACTACTCAATCCACGATTTATGCAATCTTTCATCAAAAAAGGAAAGTCAACAACACAAATTTGTTAAGTAATAATCAAAAACAAACTTCCTGCAAAAAATAGATGATTTCCTTAACATACTCCATGATTCTTACAATTACTTAAACAACAGAATTGGTTATAAGTTATAGTACAATTTGATTATTCCTGATATACTAAACATGGTCAATGATTTTGACTCCGTCCCAGAATGCTTTAAACTCATTTACATATACAAACATGAACATGTTCAAACTACATAAAACAATATAAGTAGAGGTGCCTTTAACTCATTTACTTATAAATACTCTGATTTGGGTTGTGTTGCACAAGTGGGTGAAACAAAGAGTCTTGTATCTTACAAAGTCCAAGTGTATCGACTACCACAAACGTTAACAATATAAGTAGAGTTAAAGGCACCTACAGAAAAGATACAAACCTGGTCTGTGAAACATACAAACATGACCATGGTCAAACTATAGAAAACAATATAACTAGAGGTGCATTTAACTAATTTACTTATAAATACTCTGATTTAGGTTGTGTTGCACAAGTGGGTGAACCAAAGGGCAACGATTGCAAGTTTAGTAGTATCAAAATGATTGTGGTAAAAACGACCAACTTTCCAACATTACACATGCTTTGTAAATTGACTGCTAAAAGTTTACAGAGCCAACGTGTGAACTGATCAAACTCCTAAGAATCATACACGCATTAAAGATTGAACGAAGCTCAAAATGTTAACTATATACCAAACTATTATAATGGACATAACATGCAACCTCTAGAAGACAAGCCACTGTATATGACCACGAAGCTTGCAAAACTAACGTTCCTCAAAAAGGACTATAAAGTTACCTCGTAACTGGGAGTTGAGAAGAAAAAATCTAAAAACTATTGTCATGGGAGCTCAGAGACAACAATTAAAAAGGACATAGATCTATTGTCTTGGTATTAAAGCTAAATATTTGATTTGATTACCTGGAAAATCACAATTTAGGTAACTACCTTTTAAAAAAGGGAGGTCAAACAAAATTGTTAGAAAAATAAGGAACAAATAAAAAATATATATAAAAACCGAAATAGATGATTTCTTACCATTTTAACTATAGGACTGATACTCTACAAAACCCACCAAGTCGCCTTCATCCATCAACTTCTTCATTCCAGTATCGACTTTCAGAAAAACTACAGAACCGAGCAACATCTTCCGATCAATCTCAGGTATGTATAGACTTTTGATTTTCTTAGATTGTTAGCACCTTCAAGATTCTTTTTTTTAAATTTCTTTAGATAAACACAGTCACCCATTGCTGAGAAATGTTATTTGGAAGAAACACCATCAGAGCATGGTATTAAATATATAGAGCTCTAGCCAGATGAAGGATTGTATATATCAAAGATTGTATAATCAGCGATTTACAATATATAGTGATAGTGTTTCTTTCAAGTCGGATCTCCAAGAACAGATGCTCAGTTATATGGACGAGCACTCTTCATGATTCATAAAACGAGCCTTATCTAACTCATAATATGGGCTTTTCATTTAGAAAATACCCATCGGTCTTAGCCTTACACGTCAAATGTATTATAACATTGTTACGTATATGGGTCTTAGCCATCCATATTTTGTTGTAGTGTCACTCATCGTACTTATCCAACTAATATATCGATTACACTTTTCACTTGACTTAAAAGTGGGTTTTGGTTGTATTCCATGAAACTGTATTGACAACCCAGACCGTATCCCATTTGCCAAAAAATATGGATGGCTAAGAACGATGGGTACGCATATATGGTATCATAGTGAGAGTCACAACGAATTACATAAGTCTGATAAAATTCATAGATATACGCCATGCATGCGTATATATACCTCAATAGCTATGAATAAAATCACAATAGCTAGGATATATATACATATATTTATACAATGTCTCATAATCAAAAAATAAGGATTGTATATATGAAGGTACAACAAATGAAATAGTGATGTTTTTGGAAAATAAGCTTAAGATTATAGGCCAATGTAAACAAATTCTTCAATATACAGTAGGTAGAGAAAAAATAAAAACAATAATCAATCAATGAAATCCATCTCTTTATAGTTTGATATAATCAATGATTAAAATTTGCAGGCAACTTTGGATAACATGCACAACCAGAAACAGTTTATTGCTAAAGTCGGCATAGGTTATCGTGACAGCATGGTGATTATCTGCCTTCTCAGTGGTTCATGTTTTAGTTTTGTTATTGCTATAACAATCTTAACGACCTTCTTACTTTTATGCAGATTCTGCCAAGCACTCTTATGCGTACGTTGGTGGATGAAAATATGTCACACATGAGAGTCTCAACCTACCAAGGGGTATAAACAGTGGACCTATGTCGCGATTCAACCGTTGGTGATGCAGTTTGGTTGAAGGGACAGGGATGGCGTGATCTAATTGTAGAAACCTTTGGTAATCGTTTGATGTTTCTACATCTCATTACACATGAAGGGAAATCTCTGTATGTAATCGCGTATGATAGTCATGGATTAGAGATTACCGGTGAACATCATGGAAACGGCCAAAACAAGCGCTGTTTGTTAGTGATTAGTGAGTTACCGAGCCAACACCAAGTAAGTTCGCCAATATTTATAATACATACACTAAACACTTACTTAGTGAATAATCATTAATAGGCCATCCTAGAATGTTTTATGCCCACTCAAACTACTCTTTATTCATTACATCAATTATAATGCTATGAAGGGATACTTAACATCAAAGTCTATACTTGCAACCCGGAAGACACGAATTTATGCGTCATTGCCTTGTGGACAATCAAGAGAGCCAGACAAATTTACGAATTGAAGATTTGGAATGGCTTGTGAATGTGTACTTCAGAATAGACGGAAACACGGGTGGACTGATGGGTGCAGCTTTTATTGGATGGACCTGGGATTTTTTCTGCACCTACCATAATTTGGTTGGCGGTGAGTGCATTATTCTGGAAAGTTATGCTCCGGGCTGCATAAACTTTCATATCGTAGATCCAGAAGACACGGCCTTATAGTTTGCAATACGTTCAACCATAGTTTATCTTTTTTTAAGTTGTCAAGCTATGTTATTAGCTTAAAGGATGATTATTGTTTATTTGTGATGCATTTGTTCAAACGTTATCATTTTGGTTTCAACTAACGGCGACTATCATGTAGCCTATTGATAGCTATTATTCTATTATTAGTATACACTGCTCATGAAAAGATTGAATATCTTAAACATTCTGCGTACTGTACACCTGGCAGAATTAGCACATAAATCTTTTGCTGACTTTATTGAACGTACATGCTTAACATCAGCTACAGTATTTATAACTATTCTTCACAAACTACCTATAAAAGTGTATCCTATGTTAACCTATGTTACTTAATTTAGTATCATTTTCCCAGAACTGACGGTCACCATCAAATATCTTATTCATAATTATTGTGTATATGCAACGACAGTGAAAAAATTGATAAATATGCGCATTTTCAATCCGATACATCTTGCATGCTTAATACATAACTCTAGCTGAACTACTATACATGCATGCTTAACATCAGCCAAACAATGTATAATTATTGTTCACGTACCACCTACAATAGGGAACCCTAAAAGACACCCGTAATTTTTTGCGGGTTTTAAACTAGTTATATCTTAAGGGAGAAACCCATCGAAGGGTCCAAAATCCTCCATGATATTCTGTTTTATATATATATATAAAGATATAAAGATTAGGCAAGACGTAGTAATAAATAGAAAAACTATTAAACCTATGAGGGAAGATCCAAATTTTTGTTGTCATGTTTTTCACACTAACATCGAAGAAAAAACGTCACATAACAGAAGTGATGGAATTTGCAACATCCTTATGTTGGGTTTGGCACTTACATTTTGACTTTTTGAGGGATTCTTTGAGATGGAGATCCTAAATTTCAAGAAACCATTTGATCGTTCGATCATTTGAGGGATTCTTGAATGGGTTAGTACGCCACACGAAGAGTTTGTCCCAAAAGCTGAAGTCTTAGCAACTAGCTTATATAGGGGGCAAAATACCTCCATGTGTTCTTAAATTTGGTTGATCATAAAGCTAATAATCATCATTATCATCATCATATATATACTTCTGTAGGCATATACATTACCCAACTTTCAAAACTCAAAACAGTGTGATGTTATTGTAAATTCATATTTTACTCGTGTAACGTTTTCTTCAAAACTAGGTAAACCGACTACGTCGAAGTAATCTAATTAATTTTTAAAAAAAAATTGGACATTTTGAATACTCCGTATTGATCAGTTTGGATGTGAAAAAGTAATTCGATCATTAGATTTTATATTTAGTGCAAGAAATGTTAAAAAAAATGGAATAATGAGTACTTTTGCTTCTCTAGTAGTCTTAGTCAAGAAAAAGGATGGCACTTAGAGCTTTTGCGTGGATTTTAGAAAGAGAAATCAACTCATCATCAAAAATCAGTTTCCTATTCCAACTGATGAGGAATTCACCAAATTAGAATGAAGGCATTAGATATTAAAAGTTGCATTTAGGACTCGTGAAGGTTTATATGAGTTCTTAGTTATGCCTTTCGGGTTATCGAATGCCCCACAACTTTTCAATTAAGGTTGTATGATGCGGTGTTTAAACCTTTTTTTAAGAAAGTTTGTACTCGTTTTCTTTGATGACATCCTCATATACAAATATACAATAGACACTAGGATTACCATTTGAAACATCTCCATAAGGTACTTAAATACTCCGACATCACAACTTATTTGCAAAATTATCCAAGTGTTCTTTTGGTAGTCCTCAAGTGGACCATATGGGGCACATTATTAGTGGATTTAGTGGTCAACGAGTACAAATTGATCCCCAAAAATAGAGGACATGTTGAATTGGCAGGAACCATACAGACGGTTTGTAAAAAGTTATGGCAAAATTGCTAAACCATTAACCGATTTTCTTAAAAGGTGGTTTCAACCAAAGAGCGGAGGTGGCTCAAGAGTAAAGCTAATGAAGCTAGGGTTTTAGGCCTCCGAACTTGTAAGGCCCCATAATTCTCAATGTCATGATTTTATGTAGGATAACGACAAGAATCTTCAACGTTTTAGAGGATGTAAGCTCTAATTATTCATTAGAGTGGCTAGACTCACTTTATGTAAAAACGACATTATAAGGCCTCAAAAACTTTAACTCGTACCATTTTAAGTGGTATAAACAACTAGTCCCATTTTTGTCACCTAAGTTAAGTGATCTCCTTAAAAGATTTCCGACATTCTATTTTACATATATGTCTTTAAATTCAATCTTTGTATTTCATTGACTATCATATATCAAAGTAATTTTCTCATAATCTTTATGTTTTCACAATTGAATTCTTCAATCATTCTCATTACAAATTATCATTTATACTAACTCAAGCATTTCAAACATGACTCGTGATTAAATGTCACATAAGTTTGACATTAATATATCATGTAATATAATTGAAGAAGAAAACATGACATATGATGTCAATATAATTATGTTATGCGAATAAAATGCATGAAAGTAATATTTTATATTCCATGCTAAAAACTTTGATAGAACTTTTATATTGATTAATTGTTAAAAAAAATGTAAGTCCCTAAGTCTACAATTAGTGGAAAACTCAATCATCTTTCAAAACTTCATATTATATAAGTAAAAGACTGGAGATGATTTTTTAGAAATGACATTTGCTATGGTAGATTACCTTTTTTTACGAAAACATATTACACCAGTAACAAACAATTAAAGTTGTAGTACTATATTACAACGAAAAGGATGAATCAAGCTTTTTAATTTAGAAAAATATACTCTTCGTATTGTTTCGAACAAATTTTATTGAATGTGCATAAAAATGGTAAAAAATTAGTCAAACAATATTTAAACCGATAAGACCTCAATTTCTAAGCTTGCTTTAAACCCCACAATACCTTGAGCCGCTCCCGCCGGAGAGAACAAGCAAGAGTGACATTTGATGAGTTGAAAAGTGCTATGTGTACGACCCCAATGTTGGCTTTGCCAGATTCTAAAGAACCTTTCACCATCGAGACATGCTTCATAAATGGGTATAGGTGAAGCTTTATTACATCACTACACCATAATGCTTTCTTTATGGACGACCTCCTCCCTCCAATATAAACTATGTTTCTAAAGATTCCCCAAACCAAGCCATAGATTTATTGTCAAAAGGATAGAGATGTGTACATTCAACTATTAAGATCTCATTTACTCAAGGCCCAACAATGAATAAAAGTTCAAGCAGATAAACACAAGTGTGAAAGGGACTTTAATGTTCGGGATTTGGTCTATTTGAAGTTATTGTTAATTAAATTAAAGACATTATAGGATTTAATCTCACGATCATAATATAATTCCATAAGATCAAGAGCATGAATGTGAAACTCACTCGATGGAAGAATAGATTTAGCATTCATGTTTGATGAAGAAGCCACGAGGGTTAGTAGATTCTAGATAAGGTTGCCTTAATCTGATGGATAGATTTCTCTAAAGTTATGGAGTTATAAACAGAGAAGTATTAATGGCAACTAGTCATAACCCTTTGTCTAAAAGTTATAACTCTTGACAATTCTTTCCATTAAAAATAATTTTGCACGAATGGTGCAAGGTCATATTAAAATTAGAATAGTAATATTCCAATAGTTACAGCCTACAGACAACACTCGGTGCATAGGATGTTCCATAAGCTCTCTGCAATGTACTATGGCCCATTTAAAGTTCTCAAAAACATTGGTTCGGTTGCTTTCAAGTTGGAATTACCTTCGGCCTCTCAGATACATGACGTCTTCCATGTGTCTTTATTGAAGAAACACATCGGTAAAACTGATATGAGGAAAACATCCAGATCTTCGATTCACAAACTCGTATTTATCAACATATTTTAAAGTTCAATTCAAGTGCCCGTATAGCTCAGTGGTAGAGCGCCAGTCTTGTAAACTAGAGGTCTGTAGTTTGATCCTGCATGTGGGCAATGTACCTCTACTTCTTCCTTTTTTATAAAGGCAAGAAGAAATGACTTTGCAGTAGTAGTTTTGCTCTATTGTCCTCTATTTCTTGTTGAGACAACCTTCTTGGATTTGCAGTAGTAGCACAGTAGTAGTTTTGCTGCTACTAGCTGAAAGAAATCTGATTAACAAACAATCAATAATCTAAAACAAAGTAAACAAACGAGAACACCGAGATTTACGTGGAAAACCCTTGCGGGAAAAAACCACGGGCACAACCGATGATTTCACTATATGAATAATATGAGGAGGTTACAAAAAACATAGGGAATTTTCTGTCAGCTTATTTCTAACCCTACAATCTACAAGAGTATATATAGGAAACAACTTAGAGTTGTAATAAAGCTCTAATTACATAATCAGGCTATAACTAAATAGGCCTTTGGGCCCAAATAAATTCGGATCATAATTAACACTAGCTGTAGTTGAATATGAACTAGTTTTAGGCACAAGAGAGGCCACTGGTGGTGCAGGAAGTGCCAATGGTGTATGGTTAGAAGGTGCAGGTAATGCCAACTGCCTAGGTGTGTAACTAGTACTTCTAGGTGTACTCAAAATAGGAGTAAATCTGTTCTTAACAGCCATCAATGTTGCCTCTTGCATTTTGGCCAAGCAATACACATCAGACAACGTTGTAGGTTTAAACATTCTCACTGCCATTCCTATCTCCTCCTTTAATCCTCCTATGAACAGACCTACAGCATTCATTAACGTTTCAAATAGGTCTTGATACACTTGCACCGTTGTAGTCTGTTTCAAGTTCTTAAGCTCAACGATTGGATCCGCAAAAATTGGAGCAAATCGTTTTCTTACTTCTCTTTCATACAGTTCCCAATAATGTCCTCACCATAACGTTTCACAAATTGCTGGTGCCAGCTTAGAGCCTTATCATATAGGTGCATTGAGACTAGCTATATTTTCTCAGCATTATTAACATTATCCAAAGCGAAAAACTGATGTACTCTATATAACCAGCCATCAACGTCTTCACCTGTAAACTTAGGGAAATCGCAACGAGTAAGTTTACCGTATTCCGTTGATGATCCACGATTATTAACTCCGGTACCAGAATTGAGCTTCGTGAGTTCATTTGTAGCGGATTGCTGGAACAGTAGCAGTCCGTTGATACTTTCATTAATTTTTTCAATCTGGATTATCGTTCGGCTCATCACTGGAACGAGTGTTCATCATTTTGACGTGATCGGAACAGTGAATCACAATGAATGAACGGTTGGAATTGAAATTGAAGCTCAGGTCTGCAATGGACGATACAGATTAACAATTGGAGCCAAGAACGGGCTCTCAAACCAATTTGATATGATCAAATTCAAAATTCAATTGAGAATTGGAGAATTTAACCTAGCAATTAGTAATTTGGAACTTACAATCAAGAATTAAGCTCGAAACTACTGGTAGCCGAATGATTTCATTGGGTTTCGTGATCAAATGTTTGAGAGAGAATTATGATTACAATTCTGAAAGCTAAAAATTGGAAAAGAAAGTATGAATCGGTATTTATTCACCAACACTTGCGGTTACAGAGAGATCACGTGCGCGGCATGTGTTTCTTTAAAATCATTGACCAAAATTGTTGACTTTCTTTAACTCGTATCATTATGATCTAGTTATTATGTAATTATTAAGGGAGGAAACTAGATTTACGTGAAAAACACGCTGATGATGTGTATAAAACCTTGAAGTAGGTCGATATAATAATCTAATATCAAACACAACATACCTAGTCGCCGTTAAAAAAAACCCTTAAAGTAATTCGATTCGACCAAAGCAGCCGATCGAAGAAATAGCTTTGTGGTTTCGTTCGTGATTTCCTGATCGTCTAATCTTAATTAAGGTATCATATCATATTTCATATTTATTATTTTTTCGAATCATCGTTTTCGTAGTTGCTTATTTTTCATTATATGTGTGAAATATGTTAAAACTGTTTATCAAGTTGTAACGTTCGTGCAATCTGTTTTATGGAGTTGTTAAAATCCGTATGATTTATTATTTACGTTTAGTACTGTCGAATCAAATTATGTAACATACTTCTCTGTTATTTTCTTGAATGTTTTTCGTTGGATAAACACTTTAAATTTAAGATAAGATAAAGCGGTTAAAACTTATTTGCGACGCGTTATATAAAGATGCTCATGCCTCATAATAATATATACAGTATATTGCAATGTTTTCAAAACCGGGTTGAACCTGCCGATTGGACCGGTTCAACCGGAAACCGGTAGCCTTCCGAGCCGCTCGAAACCGGTTTTGACCAAAGTTTGACTGGTTAACGAACCGAGCGGTTCGGTCAAAACCGGACGGTTGGACCGGAAACCGGACGGTTCAACCGGGTTTTTGAACCTTTTTTTTTTTTGAAAAATGGATTTTTGACCGGTTTTGGTGCGGTTCGGTCGGACCGGTACGACCGGTTCGACCGGAACCGGAGCCCTTTCAGGTCCGATCCGGTTTTCAGTTTTAAAAACATTGGTATATTGTAAAAATAAAAAGGTTGATAGATTTGCTAAACCCCTATAAATTTTGCCTTTACAATTAGTTGGGCGTTACATGATTTCTAATCGATCATATTTAGTAACAGATCAATTTTTTCCCCAATTTCTTGATTGTTTAGATTAGCTTTTAAGGTTAGAAGTAAACTGTTAAAAAAACATGATTTGCAACGACTTATACTTATATATGTTGGTATATGTACACGACTTAAGCATGTCCGGAAATTAATGAGCTTATGGGGTCACACGCGTTAACACATAGATACCACTTATTTAACCAAGTTAAATTAAATGTAATAACTAGTTGAGTTATTTAATTATTTTATGATCATTTGATAAATGTTATTAAATTAAAGGATCCAAAACTAAAAGTAATTAGAGATTAAATTGTTAATACTATTTACTTGGGGGTTAAGTAATTAATTAATAATACATGGTTATTATTTAATTATTATTATAAAGGGTTATAAATAGATTTGATCAATAACCCTTACCCCTTGACCTCTTAATCCTTTACTCCCTTGTACGTTTGATTGGCCGAATTAAAAACCCCAAGGGGTATTATCTCGTCTGACTTGCCGACGGAAAAAAGATACCAACGTTGTTTGTTTTTTTTCTCGTAAAACTCAAAGAAGAAAAGGATAATTCAATTGGTTAATTGAACTAGCATTCGGGTGGTGATCAACAACGTGTTGTGTGTACGATCGTAGAGGGTTTTACCAATTGTGAAACCTATTCGTTTATTAAACGATTATTTGGAGCTAGCTAAAAGGTACACGTTTTCTATCTTAACTAATTATAAATACGTGTTTATTCCCTTCCGCAATTGTGTGACAATTTGTTATAGACTAAGATGCACGGACAATTTGTTATAGATCTTAAACCCGTGTATACACACGGGGTGTTGATTGTTTAATTAAAATAAATGTCATAATTATAATTTAACTAAAATAGAGAGACTTAATTGATTAATTAAATTTGATTTAAATTGATAATGTCATAACCATGTTTCCTATATATAATTTAAGATTATTAATAGAATAATATTTGAAATTTAATACGTTAATACTTTATATTATTTTATGTTATACATGTAATTAAGTAAAGTAATGTAAACCATTCAAAATAGAAAATTTATATATCCCTCTTGTATGGGGATCCCTTTTCCCTCTTCCCTCTTATATATTAAAAGAGACGCTGATTAGGTTAATCATTTTGTACTTAGCTTTCCAGGGTTTAATATTGATTTGCAAATAAATAGGAAGGTTAATTATATAATTACCATTTAGCCCATTTCTAATCTCCTCTCGTTTAAATTAAACTCCTCTTCTTTTAAATATATAATAACAATCCCTCTTATATATTAAAAGAGGCAGTAATTAGGTTAATCATTTTGTACTTAGCTTTCCAGGGTTTAATATTGATTTGCAAATAAATAGGAAGGTTAATTATATAATTACCATTTAGCCCATTTCTAATCTCCTCTCGTTTAAATTAAACTCCTCTCCTTTTAAATATATAATAACAATAACAATAAAAAAGGTTAATGAACAAACAAAACAAAGGGATCGTTCCCATTTTTCTTTCCTCGTCATTCAAACGGCAGCAGATCGACCGGGAAAAAATACGCCGCCCTAATTCCATGGTTAATTCAAAATCGAATCGAACGCAAACAATAGAGGATCGAGATTTCTGCACACAATCTTTATTTCCACAAACCTATTCTTACATGATTTAACGATCTCAGGATCAGGTGCAGTTTTTTTGTTGTATTTAAATTATTATAAGTCTTATGATTTGTTAAGTTAATTGTTTTTGTTACTGATCAACTGATTTAATAATGTATGTTTGTTTTAATTTCTAATTTTTTGATTTTATAGTTTAATATCACAAATGATCATTCAAACAGGGTAGGAAATGGTTTGTTATTAGTATCTTGATTTGATTTTCGTAAGAATATATTAGAACAACAATTAGAACCCAGTGGCGAATTTGATGGAACAAGGATTAGAACCCAGATGCAATCTTGATATCAAAATCTAATTACTTATTTGATGATTGATAAATTTTCAATATTACTTTTTCGTTTTACTTTGTCTATCTAGCTGATTATCTGTATAGTGTTTATAGTTATCATGTCAGTTTAGTGTATAGATTATTAGTATCATATATATTACTGTTGTGTATTCATCTCAGGCGAATACAAAAGTAGAAGAAGCTGCACCGGGTGTGGCAACTGGGATGATATTATCGCTTTGTGAGAGGTTATCATCTGATTGTGTCCTTATTATTCATATTCGTGAAACGGATTTGTTGATTTACTTTTACATTTCTATGTGCCAAACTCATGTTGTTAATAAGTTTCCATATTTCTACTTTATTGGCGACAGCTTATTGCATTTTTTGGATTACAAGTGATCCTAAGGAGACCTTCCAACTGTTTAAAGCTCTTACACAAAAATCATAAAAAAAGCTTTGTAAAAACCATACATTGGAGGTGCTCTTATAGATACACTATACTTTTGTGTAAAATGATAGTCTTACACTTGTATCTATTAACTTTTTTTATGACATACTTATAAAATATGGATATGTACTATAAGAACTTTAATTATTTATGACTTTGTACCGTTTGAAAATGGACAATTAAGTTTTAACGCTCAAAAACGAATCGTTAACTATAAATATGAAATAAATGGAGTAATATCTATTAAAAAACAAATAAGGGTGTCATCATTGTTCTAGCTTAAACCTTTTTATTGTTACTACTATATTATTTTGTGACATACTGCCATGACTCATTTCATATGTGGATAGATGATGTTTTAAAAATAATATGATATCTATCATAGTTGATGTTTTTTAATATGAATAGTTTAAGTTGATGTTATCTGAAAAATATTGCTCCTCTATTTCAAAATAGATGTCTACCTTTCTATTTTAGTTTGTTCTAAAATAAGTGTTCATTTTCAAAAATAGCATGTTAACTTTACCATTATACCCCAATATACCTTTTTCTCAAAGTTGATTCCTGAGAGTCTGTGCAAAAATTATGGGTAAAAGTGTCATCTTTAATACAAGACAATGTAATTTCTTAAACTTCGTAAAACTTAAATTGGACATCATTTTGGGACGAAGAGAGTACATACATAGTTCATATTTGGTCTATGTGTTTCTATGTGTTTAAAAGTTTCAATTCCTAGAAGAGCTGGTGCAAGAGCTCATCCCAACGATATACTTATCTTATTTGAGAGAGTTGACTGATGACTCACTGTTAAAATATTTAATGACTTTACAATATACTTAAATTTTTATAATTTTTATCGCATAGAAGTCCGGTAATTCACGGATCCTAAGCAACAAATGTATATGAATTTAATAAAACCCGTATATACTACTTCCTGTGGTGACATAACCGACTGAATCAATGTATTTTTTTCGTTTAATGCTAATTAGTATTTATGTAATTTCAAATATTTCTCATATGTCTAATAGTAAAAACGTATACTATCTAATCGAACTACTATACACCATACATGGACTATTCTCATCACTTTAAGACCAACTATTACTATCACTTTCGTCATTCTTAATTTCACCGCATATATGAACGTGTATTGTGAGTAAACAAGCATTTATTACAAGGTAAAATAAATAAATTATTTCAATGTAAGTGTAACACTAATTTGAAATTAATAGAGATTAATTTACTTGCATAGACATCTACGCTAATTGTGCTAACATTGTTAAATAAAAAGAAACCTTTCAATTATTCCTACTTCATCATTTGATAAAATTAAAACACACATATTAATAGATACATAAATTCTGTTTTTTTTTCATTTTTAAAATTTAATATAACTTTTTGTATTAAAATTGTGCAATATTATTATGTAATTAAGGGAGGAAACTAGATTTACGTGAAAAACACGCTCATGATGTGTATAAAACCCTGAAGAAGGTCAATATAATAATCTAATATCAAACACAACATACCTAGTCGCCGTTAAAAAAAACCCTAAAGTAATTCGATTCGATAAAAGCAGCCGATCGAAGAAATAGCTTTGTGGTTTCGTTCGTGATTTCCTGATCGTCTAATCTTAATTAAGGTATCATATCATATTTCATATTTATTATTTTTCCGAATCATCGTTTTCGTAGTTGCTTATATCATATCATATTTCATATTTATTATTTTTCCGAATCATCATTTTCGTAGTTGCTTTTTTTTCATAATATGTGTGAAATATGTTAAACTGTTTATCAAGTTGTAACGTTCGTGCAATCTGTTTTATGGAGTTGTTAAAATCCGTATGATTTATTATTTACGTTTAGTATTTTCGAATCAAATTATGTAACATACTTCTCTGTTAGTTTCTTGAATGTTTTTCGTTGGATAAACACTTTAAATTTAAGATAAGATAAAGCGGTTAAAACTTATGTTTGAGAGAGAATTATGATTACAATTCTGAAAGCTAAAAATTGGAAAAGAAAGTATGAATCGGTATTTATTCACCAACACTTGCGGTTACAAAGAGATCACGTGCGCGGCATGTGTTTCTTAAAATCATTGACCAAAATTGTTGACTTTCTTTAGCTCGTATCATTATGATCTAGTTATTATGTAATTATTAAGGGAGGAAAGTAGATTTATGTGAAAAACACGCTCATGATGTGTATAAAACCCTGAAGTAGGTCGATATAATAATCTAATATCAAACATCACATACCTAGTCGCGCTTATTTAACCAAGTTAAGTTAACTGTAATAACTAATTGAGTTATTAGTTAATTTGTGATAATTTAATAAATGTTATTAAATTATAGGGTTCAAGGTGAAAGTTATTAGGATTAAATTGTTAATTCTAATTACTTAAAGGATTATAACTGATTAATAATAAAAATTAATATTTATTAATTATTATAAAATTAATATTTATCCATATGTGTGTATATATGGATAATAACCCTTGAAAGAATGTATCAATTCTTTTGCCTTTTTGACTTTCGTTCGTTTTCTTTGGTTTGAAGTTTCGGACGACAACAACAAAAAAAACCTTGTGGTTTGTTTTATTTGTAAAAGTAAAAGAAAAGGTAATTAATTAATTTGGTTAATTGAACTAGCATTCGAGTGGTTATCAACGATATGTTGTGTGTGCGATCGTAGAGAGTTTTACCATTTGTGAAACCTATTCGTTTATTAAACGAATAATTGGAGCTAGCTAAAAGGTACACGTTTTCTATCTTAACTAATTATATATACGTGTTTATGCTTCCGCAATTGTGTGACAATTTGTTTATATTAATTTGCTATACTCTAACAATCTGTTTTATGGAGTTGTTATAATCCGTATGATTTATTATTACGTTTAGTACTTTCGAATCAAATTATGTAACAGTTAGTTTCTTGAATGTTTTTCGTTGGATAAACACTTTAAATATAAGTCTTTAAGATAAGATAAAGCGGTTAAAACTTATTTGCGACGTGTTATATAAAGATGCTCATAATAATATATGTTGTAAAAACAAAAAGGTTGATAGATTTGCTAAACCCCTATGAATTTTGCCTTTACGATTAGTTGGCGTTACATGATTTCTAATCGATCATATTTAGTAACAAATCAATTTTTTCCCCAGTTTCTTGATTGTTTAGATTAGCTTTGAAGGTTAGAAGTAAACTGTTAAAAAAACATTATTTGCAACGACTTATACTTATATATATATATATATATATATATATATATATATATATATATATATACTCAGGACTCATCAATGGTTTGGATATTGTAAAATCAAAACTGTTTATGACCTAACTAGTTTGTTCATGCAAACATGCATTGTACTTGATTTTACAGATTTGTTAAACTAGCACGAGTTTAATTTTTACGACTGGTTAAGCACTGCATACTTCGTTGACTTGTTTCATAATCGTTTTCTATAGATAAACACTGCAAGTTTGGAAGAAAATCGTGCGTTTCAACGTTTATTAGCAATTATATATTGAAAATGCGAAAGTGTTTATTAAGCTTGTTATTCATGCAAACATGCATTCAACTTCACTTTTACAGATTTGTTAAATCCTTGAGAAGTTTATATTTCAAGGGGATTAGTATAGGAAAGATTTTCGATTTAAAAATTCCGTATTGTATAATATTTATATTTATATATTTTTGTATGCACCTCAGCACCTGGATTTCTTATTTGTTGGTTGCTGCATACTTTTGGCCTGCTTTGATTTGTTTATATATATGATCTTGGCATTTGCTATTATATTTTGGATTCGATTACATTGCTTACTTATTTGTCTTCTCTTCTAGAAAATGGCCACTCAAGATGATTCTATGGAATACGTCCCCATTGCTAAACGGCGGGCTATTGAGGCACAAACGATTCTGCAACGTAAAAGAAAAGCATCAGTCTTTGACAATGATACGCAAAAGAAGGCCAAACAAGTTGAAATAAAACCTAGCTTGCTTGCGAAGGTTACTGAACTGAAGCGCAAACATCTTGAAGTCACGTCCACTGAACAAACAGTTCAAGAAGAAAAGGAAATAATGGAAAGTCTTCCTGATAAAAAAACTTTAATGTCAGTTCGTGAAATTGCAAAAGGGATAACATATACTGAGCCTCTACCAACAGGTTGGAAAGCCCCGTTAGCCAAAAGAAGAATGTCCCAAAAATTGCGTGACGATATTAGAAGAAAATTACATATTATTGTTGATGGTGATGAAATACCACCACCAATAAAAAACTTTAAGGATATGAGATTCCCCGAACCAATTTTAAAGAAACTAAAAGAAAAGAGAATAGTACATCCGACACCTATTCAAGTTCAAGGGTTGCCTGTTATGTTATCCGGAAGAGATATGATCGGAATCAGCTATACGGGGTCTGGAAAAACATTGGTCTTCGTACTACCGCTAATTATGATGACATTGCAAGAGGAGATTCGGATGCCAATTGTTGCAGGGGAAGGTCCTTTTGGGTTGGTTGTTTGCCCGTCGAGAGAGTTAGCCAAGCAGACTTTTGAGATTATTGAGGAATTTTTGGTACCTTTTAGGGAATGTGGATTTCCAGAAATACGGCCTTTGCTTTGCATTGGAGGCGTTGATATGCGATCACAATTGGTTACCGTTGAGAAAGGTGTTCATATTGTTGTTGCTACACCTGGGAGATTGAAGGATGTGCTTGCGAAAAAGAAGATGAATCTTGACAATTGTCGATACTTGACTTTAGATGAGGCCGATAGATTAGTTGATTCGGGATTCGAAGATGACATAAGAGAAGTCATGGATCACTTCAAGGCCCAAAGACAAACAGTTCTATTTTCAGCAACGATGCCTCCAAAGGTTCAGAGTTTCGTCCAAACCACTTTAGTCAAACCTGTTACGATCAACGTGGGTAGAGCCAACACTGCAAATCTGAATATGTGAAACAAGAAGTTAAGCTCACGTACCTCCTCAAATGCTTAGTAAAGACTGCACCGCCTGCTTTAGTATTTTGTGAAAACAAAGTTGATGTGGATAATGTTTATGATTATTTGATGATAAAAGAAGTTGAAGTAGTAGCTGTACATGGAGGAAAAGATCAAGAGGAGCGAGATTATTCTATTTCGTCTTTTAAAGCCGGTAAAAAGGATGTATTGGTTGCAACAGATGTCGCGTCAAAGGGTTTGGACTTCCCTAATATTCAGCACGTGATTAATTATGATATGCCGTCGAATGTTGAAGATTATATTCACCGGATTGGACGAACCGGGAGGTGTGGTAAAACAGGCATTGCAACAACATTTATTAACAAGAACCAAAGTGAGAATACGCTTCGTGATTTAAAGCATTTGCTATTCGAAGCAAAACAAAGAGTTCCTCCCATTTTAGCTGAACTGGATGATCATGTGGAAGAAGTACATAGAAGTAGTAATGAGATTGGTGTGAGAGGTTGTGGTTATTGTGGTGGGCTTGGTCATCGAATCATTGATTGTCATAAGTTAGAGCATCAAAAAGGTCAACATACGAGACACTACTTCGGATCGGGTGGATATAAAGGAGAAATATGAATGAGTAGTACGTAACTTAGTTTGTCAATGACTCGAGAGTAAAAGAAGTTATTACAAATAATGTATGTTGCATGTATTTGTGTTCGAAGTGTCTTTCAATGTATCTTACAACTAAACAAAGCTTATTCTTTCTTACATAATATATATATATATATTAATAAAAGAAAACTTTTTCTATTAAAATTTATTCAACATTTCAGACTCATTAACCACTCAAATCATTCAATTTTATCTCACTCCCAATCAACCAATCAAAATAAAGAATTCTCCTAAAAAATCTATTTTTAAAAATTCATCCTCCGTCCATATTTTCCCATTCTAAAATAATCATAAAAGATAATGATAATGAAATTATTTTAAATACATATTAATGATAAAATTTATCATAAGAAGTAGGAGAACAAATGTGCTCTAATTTGGTAACAATTTGTGAAATCGAAGAAACAGATACATTTGAAAGGGTTTCAAAAACCTTCTTATAAAATTGTGTAAGAAATTGAAATTTATTAACCAATTAAATATTTGGATTTCACCAAACTTTCAGTTAACTAATCAAATGCACTTATTTACCTAGATATCATCTCTAAAAAATAATATCATAATAACCTTTGAACTTAAATTATATATTAAAATTAAAATATGATATACATTATAAATTTAATTGAAGTAATTGATAAAATCATAATAACCTTTAGACATAGTCATGAGAGACATTCGCACATTATTACTAATTGAGATAAACCATTTGGAGGCAAGGAACTTTATTTTGAGGAGATTTCAGATAAATACTTAATTGTTAACACTTCGCTTAACCATTCATAAATTTGGAATCGTTATATTCTTCTAAACTTAGCCACATGAAGTTGCAAAACAGAAAATGCGATGAAGAAAATAAAGATGCAAAAGAATTTGCAGAATGGGTTTTGCAAACCACTCAAGTTTAATAGGTCATACTTTTTCGGTAAGTTTATGCTTCTCAATAACAATAAACAAACCCAAGGACATTTGCTCGCCATCGATATTAACACACATGGACATTTATATGCAGTAGTTTTACGTGTAACAAGCAAAAGGACTAAGATCTTGTTTGGGCTGAAGATGGCAAACCTACAAACAATATGACAAATTTAGTATACAAGGAGGTTTTACAATAAATATGATCTCTTACAATCGATGCTTGATATTACTATATTGACATTTTTTTCGCTTAACATGTTTCAACTCCAAATATATTATGATTTATTAATATACTATCATTATTGCTCTACATCTTAAATTCTTACTACGTATTACGCACTTTAAACTAATAATGTTTATTTATATATCAACAAATAAAAGGCCTTTGGGCTTGGGGCGGCTTGACATGTGTCGGTTTGCGTGTCCGAAACAACACGTTAAAATAAAAGGCCTTACAATACCCGTGTTATCACGGGTTTATAACCTAGTGTATATATATATATATAAGTCTTGGTTTCAATCTTGTATCATGTGATATATGACCACTCTTGCACTAGGGCTTAACTCTGAAGTAGAGGTGGCAATTTAAGATTCATGGGTCTAGTTAATTTTTCTAATCTTTATAGATGGGTCTAATTGGGTAATTAAAAAAAGCTTAAGTATATCATTATTACTCATTATGACCTAATATGTAATAATTATATACTTAAGCCTTATTTTAATTACCCAATTAGACCAATCTATAAAAATTAGAAAACCCCAACTAGACCTATGGATCTCAAATTGCGACCTCTACTCTGAAGTGTGTATAATCACAACTTACAGATTAGAGTAAGTTTCTTGGCAAATATTTGCGTACGACAACATCTCGAGAATAATAATGGTATTATTAAATGTGTGCGTTTTGTTCAGATTAATCTATAGTCCAACTGGGTGTGATCGTCCATAAGAGCAAACTTTTATATAGTTTTATCAATTTGAAACCTATACCCATCTCCATTAATTCTCATATTTTCATTTCCACCGTTACAAAATCGTGAAGCATATCTAGTTTACTCAATATACTTAATAACAATATTACAAGTTTTAAGTCGAACATTATACTTTCATTATAATAATGATAATGATAATGATGATAACATCACTTTCGTATCATGAAGTGAAACTTACATTAACAAGCTAAAAAATATTTTTATCACAAAATTATTGCTAGTCCCGTTTTGGATTCACATAGTTCTAATTATAAATAGACTAACGTAAACATTCCAATTGCCCGTATGTGGATAATAAATATATATTTTTTATTATAATTCATAGATGAAAGACTAGCATTTACAATTCAGTTGCACATCACTAGAGAAACATTCAAACTCAAAACTGAAAATTTTATTCAAATCCTGTTTCCATTTCATACATCAGAACCAAAGGCTAAAACACAAACTTATAAAAATAAACTTCAAAAGTTTTTCACACATAAGGAACTTTTAACCTATGTGTCTTCGGTCCAGCTACCATATCGTCCCAAACTAAGTCCGATAACGCCATAGTCAGCTCCCCAACTCTACCTGTAAAAACCAACATCATTAGACCAAAATAAAAGGTTTCAATTCGAGATAAACAATTAAAACCAGTAATGATTTAACTATTTACCATCGCCAATAGGCTTGTCATCCCACTCGATAATTGGCAGTACTGGAAGCGTGCTTCCAATATACATCATTTCATCAGCTTGTTTCGCTTCCTCAACTGTTATATTCCCAACTTTTACACTTTTCAGTTGCCCATTTTCAACCAACTTTGGAGCTAATTCAAGAAGTCGTTTTGCAGTGCACCCGCTTAATATCTTGTCAAAAAAAGGCAAGATAAGCTCTTTATCGCGGGTTATGAAACCTACATTCACAGTTGGTCCCTCGGCTACAAACCCGTCATCATCTACCCAAACGGATGCAAATGCACCTTTCTCTTCAGCTTCTAATTTTGAGAGCACATTTGGAAGGTAATTGACATTTTTGCTTGTAGCAAAAAGAGGTACTTTCATAGGGATTGTAGAAGTTATCACTTTTACACCATGTTTACACTGTGAGAAATCTTCGTCTATTACAATTGCGTAGAATGCAGATGTTGGGCACCCTGAAGGAGTAAGTAGGAAATCACCTGGTCCTGCACTTAACCAATATCTTAAAGTTCCTTTCTTGCAGTTTGATGCAGCTGACAGCTGGATGATAATTGACCGAAGAGTCGATTTTGGGAAAGGAGATGTGATCTTTGCTCTTGATGCTGATAGCAGAAATCGGTCGAGATGACCATCTAATTCATAAATGTATCTGTCAAAGACATATATCCAACTTAAAAGTCAATTCAGTTTAAATCTTTGAAATTTTGGATAAAATCTTGATAACAGTAGAATTCTTGTATGAGATACTATAAAACTTACAAACATAGGTATTAAATATGTCGCACGTTGTGATTGGCATTGCTAGAGTGGTTATATGATATGCAATAAGTCTACAATTTGAAGTTTTGATATGTATAAATTTAGATGATAAGTTTTTTTTTATGTTTGGAAACGTTCAATTACGTGGCCTGTAAATAATTACAAACCAAAATCAGTCTTGTTTCGGCTAATACTAACTTGATTATGTCAAACTGTTTATTTGAACCATATTTATATAAAATCAGTGTCACTATAACCAATAACTTAGAAGTCTAGTCTGCGACTTCATCACGCAATAATCAATTAAGCGCTCTCAAAAGTCAAAACGCAATGTCAAACACTACCTAAAAAACTTGAAGTTACAGGTTTGACCTCAAAAGTCAAATGTAAATTCTGTTTTGAGAGTCGAACACAATTCAGAACATGAATGAAATCAAGAAATTACCCATCAAGAATGATGGCTGTATCGAATACACCGTGTCCTCGGTGCACCATATGATCATCAATTGGGATGACCATCATTGCAGGATCAAGAATTATCCCACCATAAACACTAGAATACATTGCTGGATATGGTTGTTTCTCAACTGAACTCCATTTTTCATGCAACTTCTCAAGCAACTAATCACAATATAATAAATCAACCAACAAAATACTAAACATAAGACGCTTTTATAATAAATCGGCTTCTAGATTCAGAATTGGCATAAAAAGTGAAGTTTGTTTCCCATTAGGCAAATATTTGATCAAATGTTATGAAATAGTTAGATATATACCTCTGATGATGATGAGAAAACATGAACTTTTGATTCTTCCACATTCTCAATTTCAACTATGATCAAATCAGCAATTGTATCAAAATCTTAATTATATAGCAATTGTAAGATAACAAATAAAAAGCAAGAAAAGGAGAAAGGAAGCAGTTCTAACCTGAATTGTTAGCCATTTGAAGAACTGTGATTGAGTGAGTGAGTGAGTGAGTGGGAAATTAGGGAAGGGTTTATTTATAGAGATGAAAGTGGGTTGATTATGATTATTAAAAGATATAGTAAAAAAATGGGGACTTTTAATGGAATCAATGATTGTTTTACATGTAATTGGTGGTTTATGGATTTAAGGAAGGAAGGTTTAAAGGTAAAGACAAAAGCATATGGCTGATCCTTTGTTTAATTATTGGATAGTGTTTGTATTATCATCTTAAACTTTATTATTTCATCAAAAGAGTTTCCATTTTCTTTCTTTTTCCCGAAAAAGTCAGTTGATGTCTAAATATCGATTGATTGATGCTATTGACAACGTTTTGAAACTCGGTTTTTTAAGTGAACCGGAAAGTTCCTTGATTCCGGCTGAACTGGTTTAGCCGGTTCGACTGGCTGATCAGGTCGTTTCACATAAAACAACAATAGCAGCTTACAGCAACAATCCATTCAGAATTCTGGGCAGAAATAAATTAATTTCAAGGTTAAAAAACACATATAATCCATACCATACACCACTAAATTCATTCAATCCATACAATCCTGACATTGAAACAAAATAAATGTATAATAATAATGTAAAAACCGGAAATAAGTGATAAAAGGAAAACCGGTTGAACCGATTCCTCATTTTCCGGTTCAACTAGAATACTCAACGAGTCAACCCGATTCACAAAATAGTCAAGAACCGGTTAGATGTGAATCGGAAATAATTCCGGAGCCGATTGGTCTGGTTCAACCGGTTCTTAAAACATTGGCTATTGATGTTGCAAATTTGTAACAAAAAATTAAAGAGACAAAATAAAATAATTACATATGCATATGGATACTAATCATCTCATTGAAATATTTGAAAGTTCAACCAAAAACTTTATCATAAGCTTTTGAAGGTCTTAAATGAAGGGAAGAAGACGCAAACTGAATTTTTACATTTTAGAAAGAAAAAAAAGTATAAGGGATAGAATGCAGTCAAAATTTATAGATGTAAAATGCAGTATTGTATTATTAAAAACTTAAAATGCAGCTATGGATGTGTGTGTATATATATATATATGAAAAAGTCTTAAAATGGTTAAATTCGACATACCTCTCATTTGAGACATTCTCCTCTAATCCTCACCAAAATATTATAATTATCAAACAAATCTAATTGAGCATTGTTTAGTTTAAATTTTATCTTAAATATTTGTTGAAAAAATAAAACCTTCATTATATTCTATGTATAACTGGGGTGAACAAATAAACCCGTTTTTAAAACCGACCCGGCCCAAATCCGGAAAACCGACCCGGTAAGAACCGGGTACAACCCAACCCGGGTCGGATTTTTTCACTACCCGACGAGTAGGGAACCGGCTTGAGGTTTTAAATTTCAAAATCGGGTTGAAATCGGGTCGGGTTGGAAAACCCGGTAAAAAACGGTTGAAATGGGTCAAAAAAACCCGGTTCAGGTCCGATCGGGTAAGTCAACAACTCGGTTTTCATTTTGTTGACCAAAACTCGGTTTGGGTAACGGGTCAGGTCGGGTTGTGAAAAAACCCGTCTGTTCACGCCTATATGTATAACAAAAAAGAATTTAATTACCTGCGTCATAAAATAAATTATTATCATAGTGCCGTATACAAGAAGACAAAGGAGATAGCAATAGAACTAAGAAACAATAACTCCCAAGGAACAGCTATTAAAAACATTGAACTAATATAAATTGTTTGATGTAGTCACAAGGTCCTAGTTGTCGATTAAAAAGACAAAATTGCCGGCTATATTTTTGGCAAAATAAACCTACTTTGCTGACCTCTAACGTTTTGTTGTATTTCTATTCAATCTTTATTTTAGTTGGAGTGGACTGTTCTTTTGTGTACATGCTTAGAGACGGAGCTAGTAATATATGTAAGAGGGAAAAAAAAATACTACTAGTATTACTTTTAGAGAAAGTTTTTAAAATGTCACTATTTATTTTTAAAAAAATTTATATAATTTTAGAAATCTTGAGATGCAGCGGCCCCTTTATGGATCCCTTTATGGTTTTGCCCTTGTACCAATGATTATTCATAAGCCACCAAACATGTTTTATGGTATTGTATTATTTAACAAAGTAAAACATAAAAAACGGTGTAGTGATAATAAATTGTGATGTACGAATTACAACCCAAGTATATATAAAACTAAAGAATATTTTACAACCACTTGTACACAACTATACATTGGGTCAAATCACATACATGTAAATTTGTGTACTGTAAACCTTTGCTCAAGAAGTCAAGATTTGTGGTAGTCATTCAATCTTACATAAACTTATCCGGAACAAATTTTATTAGCGTTTTCTCTTTCAATATTACAAAGATTACAAATCAATGGCTGAAACTCTTAATGAAAGTTGACATTTAACTTTATATATTGGTAAATAAATTGGTAACAATGACATTCTAATTTCTATCTTGCGAATTTTGGTGTATAGTCCAATATAGAAAAACTACACTAATTTAGTAATTTACACTACTAATAACTAGGCTAATGGACCAAGGCCCAACCTGTACAGGCCCTCATATTCGGCCTTTGTAATATTCCATATCAGTCCAATAAATCAAATCGCCTCTCACATGATTCATTCGTTGAAGCCAATTATGGAGATATATACTCTCTTTTTCAGAGAAAGAATCAACGACTTGATATTAACTTCAGTTAGTTTAAGATAAAACTGAGACACAAACATGGATGCCTGACGTGTAGATTTACATTCTGCAAGTCAGTATGTATAATGGATCGATAACAAGGTTATCTTTAGCTATTAAGGTGCAGAATCCTTCAATACTAGTTTACGGATTGTAAACGGTTTGTTTCACAATTAATTAGTGAATCGGTAATCTGATATGCTTTGTATTGATTATAACAGATGGTAATCGATCAATACCTAGCCGTTAAAACGTGTTGAAAAGCTCTAGAAACTCAGGAAATTCGTATGAGTATTATGGCAAAAGTTAATTAGGTTTAAAACCTAATTTGTATTTAAACCCGTCTCGGTTCGCGGGTTTTGGGCTCTGCAGACCGATTCGGTTCGCAACCCAGCTTGACCCGACGAACTGACTCGGCTCACCTCGCAGCTCTGCCCTGTGAACCCAACTCAGTTCGCATTGCAAGTCCTTGTCAAACTTTGATCTAACATTTTTCAGCATTTCGTATTTAACTCTAGAATGTTTATCAATATTGTTCATTACAATTCAAAACCAATTTATAAGCTTGATCATAATTATAACTAGTTCTATTACAAGCTAGATCTGTTATTATAATAACTTGTCCCAACACATTCTATATTTATTGTAGTCATCCGTAAGGTTAACTGTTTTATGCTCTTTTACTATTGTATAAGGAAGTACTTTTATTTGGTCGATTGTGAGTATTGAAATTGTCAATTTCATATATTATGTATGCTCTACTTTTTTTGTGTTGACAAAAAAAATGTATATAATAAACGGATATGACAAGTCCAATATACACGATAAAACATCTTAATTTAAGCTACATATTGTAGTAAAATAAGTAACGTATAGTCAATTTGTCATTTTATAAAAGCTTTTAGATTGATGTCTTTTTAAAGATACCAAAACAAAAGATGTACAATAGAATTGCGATCGATAAAATAAATATACAGTATTATAACAAGTGTGAAATGGCACGGTTGCTGAAGATAATAAGCAAAGATTCACATATGCTCTAAATGCGAGAGTCCATTCTAAAAGTTCTACGAATCAATTCCAGATTATTCAGGTTGTATTCACTGCTTATACATTGTTTCAACTCAATTTATTGAAAAATTTGTTCGGACGGTAATATATCAACCATATTTTTTGATCAATTCACATAAATGTGCGTCACATTTATGAATGTGTACATTACAAACAGTACGTTAATGCATGATGTTGGTGGAAATAATCACCCAATTTGTTATTTGGAGTGATTCGTAAACCATATCTTTATATTTGTATACTACCAAACATGTTATATATTATTGTACATTACGACATTGTAAATCATATTCGATGGTGTACGAATGAAAAAATGGAAATTGATTATCACCTATTTGTTTAATGCGGTAACTTTTTAACCAAAAGAATACTCATAAAAACTCATTTCGATTCTTTCAAAATCTAATTTATTGCAATGCATACAAACAACCGTGATACATTGGTATTGTAAAGAAGAAGACAAATAGGAAAACGAAGAAAGAGCAGAGAGTGGTCAGACCAAACGAGTGAACCAGCCAGCCAGCAATGGTTCAGGGGTTTAACCAATGGTTCACGCCAGGAGCGGGTGCGTGTAAAAAATAATTAACCATGGCTCAGTGAGTAAGTCGGTGGGGTAATTAAGGTAAAATGCAGTAGGCCATTTACTAGTGATTACAGTATTGCGCCGTAGAGGGAGGGCGGCGGACATGACTTCAGCTTGTCGTCATCAAACTTGTACACACAGATACAGTGTTTGTGTGTGGGTCCTGGGCCCCTTCTATGTGATTAATTAATATTTTATAATTTGTACTAGTACCTTTACTAAAAAAATATGATATAAAAAGTTGTGATAACATAGAGTATTGTTGTAGAGTGTGTTTGACAACAAAATAGTTGAAGCTGAAGTTTGTGGCTAAAGCTGAAAATTTTGGTTGGGAATTCTAATGATTAGGGATTCTTTTAGAAGCTACTTGAAGTAGTTTATATAAAAAAGGATTCTAGACGATTATTTTTTCAACAATCCTCAGGTTTTTCATGTTATCAAACATGACTTCTAATCAATAAGGACTTGAGATTTTTAAAACTATAATCTCAATCCTTTATAATTTTCTAAAATCTAGTGTGCCAAACACACCCTATGGGTACAGCTAATTAAAGACATACAGTATCTTATTCACTTAGTTTTAGCTTCATATATGTAACCACTTATTCACTTACTGCACTTGGGTACAGCTAAAGAGATATCTAATTTTTCATCACACGTACGTATATATTCAGGGATGGTAGAAAAAAAATCTATAATGAAGGTGAATTTTAGAATTGTCACGTCATATTTTTGGTTTAGAATTGAGATATATTATTCATCAAGTATTATGATAAACTAACCTACTCAAAAATTATGCAAACATTAATACAAGTGAATCGAAAAAAATAATCACTTTAATTTGATTATAAACACGAAAAATTATGCCGGAGATTCATTAATTTAGTAATCCGAACAAACCTTGTAACTCATTGTAACTCAAAACTACAAGTGAAGTATATAATGCGTTTAGTTATGCTTATAGGAGGATAAAAGTTAAAGAAACGCTTTCATCTTTAAAATATAGAGTTTAAGACGTAGTAATTGTTCTTGTACGTTGTTATCACTAGTTAAAAAATTGTGAAGAAAAATAATGAATAATAGAAAGGTGAAATAAGATAAGGAAAGTGAATTGTTTTTGTAAAGGTATAATCTTGTATAGTTAAAGAATTGGAAAGAATAATTTAGAATGAGAACGAAAATGAAATAGTTATTGCCCGGAATCAAACTTGCAACCAATTGGTTGAAGGAAAGGGGTGTAGACCAAAGAGCTGGGTGGGCAGATGTCAATATATTTTGACTTGAAACAATGATATATATCGAACTTTATTACCAAAATCTATGTGTGCGCAATAGCCTACATTGCCCACACATTTGTACCGCCACGGTGCCACTGCTTATATTTTGTTTGAAATAATGAAATATACGAATGAAATTCAACTAAAAACAAGTACTACGACATGCCCGACTTGAATAATTGAGCCGACAGTACAACGACATGTCTGACTTGAGTAATTGAGATCCGACAGTACTACGACATGTCCGACTAGTGTAAATGAGAGCCGACAGTACTACAACATGCCCGACTAATTTGATTGTGTTTGTATGCGTGTATGTATACCTATATACATAACTAAATTGTAAGTGGCACCAAGTGCTCGAGATGAAGTACAAGCATGTATGTATATATATATATATATATATATAGATACAACATAAAAAATGTTTACTACAATACACCGTACAACAGTTACAGCTTACAGTAAAACTCATTATAGCATAATTTTGATGTTGGAATCAAAATTATTTGATGTATTTATCACCTCCCAAAAACAATAAGCGGAAATAGTGGCATAGGGTATGTTTGGCGCAAGTAGCTGGAGCTGGTAGCTTGTAGCTGGTAGCTTGTAGTTGGTAGCTTGTAGCTGGAGCTTGTAGCTGGATATAATTATTTGAATATAATTATTTGAAGGGTATTTATGTAATTTCATCTTCCATAAGCTACAAGCTACTTCTATAAGCTACTTCAAGTAACTTATGGTTTTGGAGCTTATGGAAATCATAAGCTACTTAAAATTTTATTAGCCAAACGAAACTTATGAAAACCATAAGCTATAAGCTACAAGCTCCCATAAGTTCAAAAAATAAGCGTGCCAAACATAGCCATAGTATTTGCTATTTAATGCGTTTTGTCCCGCTGAAATGAAAAGAAAAAAAAAACAACAACAAAGAGACGCTAGTGAAATTGTTTGGTGAATAGTGACTGGTTGACAAGTTGTAAAAAGTGGTAATCGATGATATTTGGGGTTCTATGATATGATATGATATAAAGCCTGGTGTACATGCAATTGCATGATGGATGGATGGATGGGATGCCATGAGTAGATACATGCATGACTTTCCATATCTCTCGTTTCTTTTCATTTCAATTTCAACTTCAATTTCATTCTTATTTTGTTATACGCTACAATCAAAATTACTTTTTCTATATCAAAGTGATCCATTATTATAAATAGAGTTTACATTTACAAGCCTAGTTTACCTATTTAGTACTCCTAAATAATAAATATGGTAGAACATGTAATCATAGTCGCTATTTTATATAATTTCACTAGTTCCAACTGAAATTTGGAAATGAGGATAGAGCTGGAAGTTAGAGGCTGGAGATGGAGCTTTTATTTAAGGCTGGAGATGGAGTTTTTATTTTTCAATAAGTGTTTGACAAACTAGCTAGAGCTGGAGCTTATTAATGTAAAATGACACAAATGGACATGATGTTTTATAATTTTAAAATTGTAATAATTATAAGAAGGATAACATAGTAATTTAATAATAAAGAGATGATGATTATTTGCAGAATCTACTTTTAAGAGATTCTAGTTTGGGGAATTATTTTTTATAGAATCCCTATTTTAAATTTTATACCAAACAATGATTGTGAATTTTTTAAGGATGTAGATTTTTGAAACTAGAATCTCAATCTCTTAGGATCCTCGAGAATCCCCTAAAATTGGGTTGTCAAACACACCCAAAATCCATTGTCTAATATTTTCGTCTCAGATTGAATGAATTGTACAAAAAGACGCACACACTTAGCGTAGGTAGAAATAGTCACCTCATCTTGTAGGGTAAATGCTAATTCAAAGTAAACTAAGATCACTCATAGTCGGTTTTAACTGGCGGAACTGACGATGACACCAGCTTTTTGTATACCCCTCGTGTTTAGAATATTTCATGGCTATTCTTCACTACTTCACTGTCTAGAATATTTCGAATGGGGTATGGAATTTTACATACCCCTCGTGTTTAGATTGTTAGATGTTTTTATATGTGGTGCATCACATGTTTATACATGTTACATATGTTACTTGAAGGTTGCACGTTCATTTGTTTTTTTTTTTTTTTTGTGTGTGTGTGAGAGATAAAGGAATACACAAAAATAAACATAGTAAAATTAGCAATTGACAGGTTTCGCACAATCCACCCTAAAGATCATCACTTGTTCGATCGGAATATCGTTTGAAAGTTATATTAGAAGCATAAGGGGTGGATTGTGATTTTCTGTTTGATCGTACAAATGGCGTCCTCTGAAGATGAAAACTCGAGAGGGGATTTAAGAGACGTATGCCAAAAAAAGTACGACAATCGGGACCACACTCCAAAATGTATCGTCTTTGGATTTAACCATTATCAATTGAAAGTTGCAACTAATATAAGTTATAACCATGAACTCTACAATATTTTGACATTGGTCCCTATATTTAATATTTCAAGAAATAATCTATAAATATATTTAAATCACTTAAGATGTAAAGGCTAAGCGTATTAAAGCAACAAATACTTTTATATGGTCGTATGCACTTTATATTGTGTATGTACATAATGATGTGTACGTAGTCAACATATATTACTCTATATTCTAACAATTGTTCGTATGAGAATTTCCCATATCTATCATACACACTGAAATAAGAAACAGTAAATTAAATTAAACTAGCATTTTACTCGCGTTATGCAGCGGTATAAAAAAATTTACGATAGTTTTTGTTCAAATATGTCGTCATTGAGTAAAAACTGAAAAGAAAAGATAACGATATATCGATTTCTTACTTTATCATTATTATTATAGGTTAAAGTTGAATTTTCAAACCATTAGTCTACTAACTTAAAACCCGTCAACTATTTTTATATTTTGGGTCGGATTTGAGTTAAGGTTTGCGTCAACTCAGCAATCAATCAAGAATTTTTTTTATTTTTTTTAATAAAATGATGATACCTATCAACTTGTTTACCCCAGTTTACCTAAATGGGATTAAAACATTTTCTAGTTGAATACTTTTATTTCAACTCTTTTATAAAATCGGTCCGAGTTTAAGTTTTGAACTTTGTACCTGAAATTTTAAATCCATTAAATTGAATTGTGAACTTTTAATCACTATCAACTTTGATAGTTAAACAAATTATCTTTACAAAAAGAAAAAAAGAATCAGTGCTTTATATGTTTGAACTTTTTGCATTAGATATTGAACTAAATAAGACGATAGAATAGTAACTTATACGGAGTATTTTTTAAGGATATCAAATAGTCAAACTATTTTATAGTAGTAGTAGATCAACTTTTATGATTACTTAAACAACATATTATCTAAAATACAAACGAAGTACTAGCTAACCTTTTTTTTATCATAGAAATGACTATCAAAAGTTTCAATAATAGAAAAAAACTATCAAATTTATCATAATTCTAGTAATACAGCACATGACACATCATCATTTTTTGAATTTTTGAGATGACATGTTGCTAAAATTATGATTAAATTATATTTGCTTTTATTATTGATAACTTTTATAGTTGATATCTAGAATTTTAAATATGTCAATAGTTCGTTTTTATTTTAGGTAATTTACCCTTACCTGAATGTAATGACAAAAAGTAAAATATTAAATAAAATAATTAAAAGGGTAGTAAAAAAGTTATAGTATAGTATCTCTTTAAAATAAAGTTTAATATAGGTTTTCAACCTTTTTATATTAACAAAGATAGTTATGATATGTAAGAAAACTTTTTTTGTAGTAATTATTCTATCAAAAGAGTTGTAACTGACATTTTAATATACACTAATATGTTATCTTAGTTAGTTATAACTTTAAGTTACATATATATTTGAAATTGAAAGTGAAAATTAAGTTTATAATTAATTACATTGATTAAGTATTTAATTGTAAACATATTAATGAAATAAAGGGTAAATTAGTAAATTATTATTATTCTTTTAAGACTTTATCTTATTTGTTTTATATAGTAGTATAGATAAAACGATGATCATTCTTGTTTGTTGTAACATATGCGTATGACCTTTTGTATTAAAAGCTTAAATTTTTATTTTTATTTTTGTTTATTATGGGCCGAAATTGCCCAAAATCGTGTGGATCACGTGGAAGTAACTTTTTATATGGCATAACTTTTGGGTTGGATGTAAATATGCGATAGCTAATAGTTTCTTGTTGCAATATTAATCCAAATTTTAATAATCTCAACATGTTTTTTTTAGAATTCAAATAGCAAGTTAATTTGATTTTATCCAAAACTCTTGGAGTAACACGTACAGAAATAATATAATAAACATATGAATATATGTAAGGGTAAAATCGACCCTCTGACAGACCGATGTCAACAGGTCACACCCACGACCAATATAGAGGAGATAGAACGTGTAATCCGTGATTAAAGAAAGATTGATGATTTGATAACCTCACATTTATATCGCATATCCCTACCTATAAAGTATAAACCACAGTCACGGAAACCTAAGGAGTACATGTAAGCTAAGTTCATTTACAATAATTTGTTACTAGTTAAATCTGAAATACTATTTTTTTCTTGTAGAAAATAAGTACGTGTAAAGTGTAAACGAACACTGGTGTTAATTTTCAAGTTTCAAAATCAGTTGTAAGATGAATGAGATGTATGAAAAGAAAGGACGTAACAACTGCCTAGCTTACTTGGATATATTGAATGTAAAACGTACGTGGAATTCAAATACCCCACCGGGCTACCATACCTACCTACTAGCTTAATTAGTAGGCCACTAATTAATTAAGTACTCCGTATAATTCAACAATGATTGTGTTTGGCAACAACAGGTTGGAGCTTGTGGTTGGAGGTGGGGCTGGAGCTGGAACTTGAGGCTGAAGCTGGGGCTTGGGCTTCTATTCAAAAGCAACTTCAAAAAGCTTCTTGTTTAGGGGTTTCTGATGGCGTATTTTTTCAAGAAGCCCCATTACAATTATGTTGTCAAACAAGACTTATAACTGGAGCTTATAAAAAATAGAAGCTCAACCCCCAAAAGCCCCAAGAAGCCCCTCATCCAAACATACTCAATGTATTTGTGTTCTTAATCAAGACCTATAACACCCCTCTTTCCGTATATGATTATTATATAATTTTACTCGGAAGCGTATATATTTTATGGATAAAACATACTTTATTAATACACGTTATAAAATGTTCATAACTTTTCAAACTTTAATACACAAAAGTTTAATTTCATAACTATTTTAAAACCAGACACAATACAGTTCATAATGTATTCAAAACCACAACCCTAGTCGAGGTGTTATATAATACTAACTTCTTTAACTTTATTACAAAAGTTATATTAGAGTTCGCAGTTGTCAAACATTCCTTGCCAAAAACTTCAGCTTCCTGCTACCCACATATTAACTATAACCTGCAGGAAGTATAAATGTGGGGGATTATCTCAAAGCTAAGTGAGTAAATCAATAAACAACAGCCCAACTTAGCATAAAAAAACTTGTGTACAACAAATAACCATACGCACAAAACACCTATTACAACTTATCACATCACAAAAAACTAATGTCAAAGAGTACCGGTGGTTCCTGAGCAACCTTCTCATAGAACACTTTAAAACCAACTGCAGGCCCATACAGAGGTTTAACCGACTACTTGGTGCTATAACCCAAACAACACAGGCTATGACAATAATACTTGTACTAAGACCCTGTGTTATCCAAACAATAGCAACCCCAAGCCCAGCCCAACGCTGGCCTCTGAATCAACAATGCCCAAAGACAATATAACAAGTGATCACGTATTCACATACTCATCTAGGATACTCATATCAAACTAATAGTCTATCCACAATATTATTACTAATAAACCATAATAATCATGACAACTAAAACAATAGTAATAATACAATTACCCGTTGTAACAAACCTGTTACAACTAAATCAAACTGAGGGTTATCGATCCACTCACCAATACCTCAGTCGTCCACTCAGTAGTCTAATGTCACTGAGCCTTATGATAAGATGAAATACAATAGAATAACACGAGTCAATAACTTATCTCATAATCATCATTCTACCATATTTATTGAATCAGGTAATCCCTGAAGTCTAAGCAAATAAAAGTTTAATCCGAAATGAAATCAGAAATGCCAAAACGAGGTTTTAAAAATTGAAAAATGCCATTTTCGGCCCCTAGATGACCTCGAATGGCCAAAAACTGCATAGGCTCTTAGAATAGAGCCTGGATGGCCGTTTCCGAGTGACCATGCGAATTTCAACCCAATCCGAGTTAATGAAATTGTCACTTAACCGGGACTCCGAAAGGACTTACACATTTTCAAATTTGGCGAAACAAAGGGTTTTAAAATCTCAACTCGCAAAAGAACTCAATTCGCAGAAACTCGGTTCGCACCGCAATATGAGGGTTCGCGAATCTCAGTTCGCTTCGCAACATCTCAGCTCGCAATGCGGCATCTCAGTTCGCACCGCATTCAACTCGTTTCGCAACGTCTCAGTTCGCAACGCGACATCTCAGTTCGCAAGACGAACTGAGACTGCGAACTTCGCTGCTGTTCAAACCCAGTCTCGATTTACAAACTCAAAATCATAAAAACTCAAGTTTATAATGTTTCTAATACTTTAATACATCAACAAACATCATATATCATCATTTCAATCATCAATTTCACATATACAACACTAACCCTATGATTTTAATATAATCAAGTTAAAACACTTACTCTTTGATGAAGAACAAGGTTATGATGATGATAATAATCTGCTGGTGATGAAGCTTATGTGGTAACCAGAATCACACCCTACTAATTTGTTTATGTGTATCAACTAATTTGTGTGTTTGGTTTTGCTATTGTGAGGAAATAAAAACATCAGGGAATAAGAGAAAACCAAGTCGGTTTCCACCACCGCCTTCACTTTTAAAATAGTATAATTTATCCCTCTTCTAACCCTATTATCTGGAACCCGAAAATACCCGTAAGTCTAAATATTTTTTTATTACCGTCGGGTTTAATAATTTAAAACAAATAATATTTCATTAGTCACAATAATTAATGTGACTCTTTTACCTATTTATTTTCAATTAACCCAAACAATATTATTTTCTAACACGTTAAATAACAATTTAAAATCAGGAAATATTAAAATATACTAAACTCCAGAACAGGGTGTTACAAATCTTCCCCTCTTAAAAAGATTTCGTCCCCGAAATCTGATCGAACTCGACAATCCAAGGTAATATAATTGCATATAATCCACATCTTATATATGATGTTAATTTCCAAAATTCTACTTCTATTAAACGATTAACATGACGTCTCATCAACTAATGATATCCGTGAAATTTAGGTAAACTCCATCATTAACATTTCAATACTATTTCAACAATTCACCATGCCACTGATATCTAGTTTTATTCAACTCCTATACAACAAGAATCCACAACCAAGTTACACCTGTCTTTTATGATAATCCATACGGATGATGTTTTCAAGTCATGATATATCTGTTAACGATCTCGAAGGATAAACAACCAATACTTAAAAGTTTTTGTTAAAATCCTTTCATGGCAACTTGCAGTTATTTATTGCAACATACCTTTGAAAAGTGTTAATCCACTAACTCTTTTATAAGTTCTATCCCTCAATATAAGAATTTCAGATCATAGCATAATTGATAATCCGTCTATAGATTTTAGTAATCCATATAACTCTTCATATTTGAGTTAACTCAAAACATATATAACAATTCATAACCAGTAGTATGGTTCAATAATTTAAAACAAATAATATTTCATTAGTTACAATAATTCATGTGACTCTTTTACATATTTATTTTCAATTAAACCAAACAATATTATTTCCTAATACATTAAATAACAATTTAAATTCAGGAAATATTAAAACATCCTAGACTTCAGAAGAGGGTGTTACAAGACCCTTCATCTCTAATTCTTTTTAAATTTTCATACGGCAGTTTGATTCGATTTTGGCAAAAATTTGAAAATCGATCAGTAAGTTTAGCTTTTTGGAGAATCGAAAATGATACCGTTTCGATTTTGCTCCGTTCAGTTTTTTCATTGTCATTATCAAATAAATTTGGTATAATATATACTCTGTATATTTATATATATGTTACAAATAAACTCTCAGACTTATTTTAGAACAATATGTAAATTGAAGTAAACGTAATTAAAAAGATATAATAGACTATATGTAACATCTCTCGTCGGGTCTGGTAATAATCTATTTAAATTGATTATTTAATTAATTTAGGAATTATTTGATATTAATTGTTTATTGAAAAACTTAGGTAAGTAAGTCTTAGGACTTATTGTGAATAGTAAATTGTTGTTTGTTTTAATTTACTATAGTCGATAATATCATAAAATAATTTTCTCGCAAATGAATTTTAGGTTCCAGACAATAGATTTGGAACGGGTATAAAATACCCACATCATTGGGTCGGCTTAAATGAGGAGACCGACCTTGTTTTATTACTTTCCCAAATCTTTGTTAGAACTAAACTCTTACTCATTACCAAAACACAAAGGAAACTATACCTAAATACTAACAAGATTGAAGTGGTGATTAGAGTGATCTACAGAATTGTTGTGACTTTAGTTCATCTTCATCATCATATCAATTACTTAAAGTTGTAAGTGTTTTATTATTCATAAACTAAAAGTTAGGGCAAATAAGAATTTGATGCATTGATTTATGTTTAAATGATATATGATGATTTCTGGTACTATATGATGTTATGAACTGAATTACATAAGTTGAATGAGTGTATATATGTTCTTGAAGTGTGATTTTGATTTCAAGTAAGTGAACCAAATGAATTCCTTGAAATTGACATTGTTTGGTGTTAATTGGTGTTGTGAAGTTAGTTAGGTGCAATAGGGTGTTTTTTAAGTGCTGAAAATCTTGTTTGCATGAATTGGTATGTGAAAGATAGGAATTGGTGAATTATGATTCGTGCAGGTTTTGGTTAAACTGCTGCTGTTGTTGTTCCTGAAGAACAAGCCGGCGGGTCTGGTACCCTACCCGGCGGGTTCTTGATTATGTTGGAGAACCGGCGGGTTGTCGGCCAAGCCGGCGGCTCCTACAGCCTTTAATACTCAATTAGCTTCTGTTTGCTCAAAATCTAATTCACCCGGCGGCTCAAGGGTGAAGCCGGCGGCTTGTATGGTCGACCCGGCGGGTCATGATGCCCAGCCGGCGGCTTCTTAGCCTCTGTCAGCATATCAACTTTATATTTCAGAAGTTGATTTAAATGATTTGTAAAATGCTGTACTGTTGATAAATTAGTGTTATAGCATAATAATGAGTATGTTGACGTCTACAAGAACATATTTAGGAAGCTATACTTATTATGTGAATTATGTTGAGTTTCTTATGCTGGATATTAGATAAGTTAAGTATTGAAGATTCAGATTACTAACTTATATTTGATTGTTGATTCTCAGATCCTCCAAAAGATAAGTGATCCCTGGATTCTGAGTTTGTGAAGACAAAGGTATCGGTGAGTGGATTCAAAACTCACCATTTGATTTAGTTGTAATCATTTGATTTCAACTAATAAACGTAGATATGTTATTGTTGATTCTTTATTATACCTTGTTGATTATAAATCTACGTGTTATGTGTGGCCTTTGGGCATCAGTTGTTAGTGAGGTCAACGAGTTGATGAACTGTTGGTTGGGCTAGTGGGTTGTTGTATGAATGATACAGAGTTGTACTTCATTTGTTGTGTGTATAGACTCTGTATCTGAATGTAGTAACCGCTAGCTATCGGTCTCGTCCGTATGGCCATACGGATATGGTTGGATAAGTGTTCTTGGGGAGCCTCCCGGGTATTATGGTTATCCCCAGAGCCACCGATCCTCATTAAGTACTTGTTGATTGTTGATTGTTGATTGTTAATTGTAGTATTTGCGGATATTAGAAGTAATTCGGTGATGAAGCTAAGTTGAATGTTGTGTGATGAGTTTACTCACTTAGCTTCGTGCTAATCCCTCGTTGTTACTTCTTGCAGATTTTTGATAGAATGTGGGTAGCAAGAAGTTAATAATTAAAGCAAGGGATGTTTGAAGATTATGCTACTCTGAAAATGTTTTGTATAAAACGAAGTTAGTTTACGTAATGCCTCGAAAAGTGAATTTGGTTAATACTTTTGGATAGTATAACTTGATTATAACTGTTTTGTACATTATATATATGGTGTAGTAATCAAATATATGTTTTAAATAACTACGCTTCCGGTTTATTAATATAATATTGTGTTTTGGAATGAGGGGCGTTACAAGTTGGTATCAGAGCATAGTTTTGGGATAATTGATCATTGAAGAATGTTCAACCCCAAAACTGGAGCATGTTTAGTCAAACATTCCTGGTTTGGGATTTAGCATTGGTTGATAATTGTTAGTAGATAGGTACTAACGATTAACAAAGTTCAAGTGTTTTGTTGATTTCAGAAATGGCAGATAATGAGCAACCAACCGGCCACCCAAATAATGCCTCTCGGATAGATGCTCCTCAGTCGAACACACAACAAGAACAACATATTCATGAAGGTACATCTACTCATCACCAATATGAATCAGAAAGAGATGAATATGTACATGAGATGGAGGATGAATTGATTCTTTTGAGGGAATTTAAAAGAAAAGCCGAGGAAGCTGCGGCTCAACAACTTGTACATCAACTACAAACCTCTACTGTTGGTACTGGATCTTCTTTTCAATCTAGTAAGAAGTGCTCTTTTAAAACTTTTATGGCTAGCAAACCACCAGAGTATCATGGTAGCATAAATCCGACTGTAACCTTGAATTGGTTACGAGATATTGAACGGAAATTTGAGGTGACAAGTTGTGATGAAGATTCTAAAGTAATGTTTGCTGTACAATGTATGAAAGATGAAGCCATGGTGTGGTGGGATTCAGTTACAGGTCATTTAACTGAGCAACAAAAGAAGGCTATTCGATGGTCTGAATTTCATCAAGCAGTTCGTAATCAGTATTGCTCGGATTTTGATATGGCACGGATTCGACGGGAATTTGTGAATCTTCAACTAACTGATAAGATGAAAATTGATGATTTAATTGCCCAATTTACTGACAAGCTTCGCTTTGTTCAACAGTGGGTCCCTGATGAAAAGACTAAAATTGAACAGTTTGTAGAAACTTTACCCCATGATTATCGTACTTCAGTTCGATTGGCTAGAGATCTATCTCAGGCTTTTATCTTGGCACGTGCGGTTGATAGTGATATGAGAGGTTCTCGAAGGTATCCACCCAGAGATATTTCTACTTTTTCTTCTTCAAGGAGTAGAAGCGATTTTTCTGGTAAAGGTAAATCTAGGTGGCAAAGTAATCGACAAAATAGAAGGTCAAGTGGGATGACTAGTTCTTCTGGATCAGTTGGTGGACCTAGTTGGTGCAGTTCGTGTAGATCTAGACATGTTGGTCCATGTACTGCTCAAACTAATAAATGTTTGAAATGTGGTGAGTTAGGTCATGAGATTAAGAATTGTCGGTATCCTAATTTTGTGTGTTGGACTTGTAAGAAAGAAGGACATCGGGTTGGTCAATGTTCAGAGGCAGGAAATACGGGGTCGGGTACGGTTGGAAGTTCATCATCTTCCGGTCAAAAGCGAAAGAATCCTCCGCCAACACTGAGTAGGGCTTTTCAGATGACAGTGGATGAGGCTGTCCACACAGATGATGTGATCACGGGTACTTTTCTTATAAACTCTGTACCGGCTCGTGTATTATTTGATTCAGGAGCAAATTGTTCTTTCATATCTGTGTGTTTCTGTGATAAGTTGAAATTAATCCCTACTGTGATAAATAAGCCCTTAGAAGTAGAGATTGTAAGTGGCAAATTAGTTCCTGTTACCACCTCGGCGACTGGAGTTAATATTGTGATAGATGGTCATACTTTTCCAATTTCATTTCTATTAATGCCGATTCCAAGTTTTGATGTAATTATTGGCATGGATTGGTTAAGTAAGTTCAAAGCAAGTATAGATTGCCACAGTAAGTTGATTAGGATCTCAATTTCTGAAGAGTCATATGTTGTGGTTCGAGGAGAACGGGATAGGGGCTGTATTCCCCTGATTTCTATGATGAAAGCTAGGAAGTCGATATCTAAAGGTTGTGAGTCTTATCTAGCTTATGTTATCAATGCCGAATTAGAAAAGAAGTCTATTTCTAAGGTTCCGGTTGTTTCTGAATATCCAGAGGTGTTTCCCGATGAATTACCTAGATTACCACCGGTTAGAGATGTTGAGTATCAGATTAATCTTATTCCTGGTTCTTCAGCTGTAGCTAAAACTCCCTATAGATTAGCTCTTTCTGAAATGCGTGAAATGATGAATCAGATTCAGGAGTGATTGGATAGAGGTTTTATTAGACCTAGTTCTTCTCCTTGGGGTGCACCGGTTTTATTTGTTAAGAAGAAAGATGGGTCATTCAGAATGTGTATTGATTATCGGGAATTAAACAAAAGAACAGTAAAGAATAAATATCCTCTGCCTCGAATAGATGACTTGTTTGATCAGCTGCAGGGATCTGCTGTTTATTCTAAAATTGATCTGAGGTCGGGTTACCATCAGGTTCGTGTTCGTGCACAGGATATTCCAAAGACTGCTTTTCGTACCAGGTATGGTCATTATGTATTCCTGGTTATGCCTTTTGGACTAACAAATGCTCCAGCAGTGTTTATGGATTTGATGAACCGCGTATGTCGACCATTTCTTGATAAGTTTGTAATCGTTTTCATCGATGATATTCTTGTGTATTCTAAGTCCGAATCAGAACATGAAATGCATTTGAGATTAGTGTTGGAAACTTTGAAAAGAGAACAATTATATGCCAAGTTTTCAAAATGCGAATTCTGGATTCGAGAAGTAAAATTTTTGGGTCATATCATATGTAAAGATATTGTTAAAGTTGATCCTTCTAAGATTGAAGCTATTATGAAGTGGAATGTTCCAAAGAATCCTTCTGAAATCAAGAGTTTTCTTGGGCTAGCTGGATATTATAGAAAATTTATTAAAGACTTTTCAAAGATAGCAGGTCCGTTGACTAAATTGACCCGTAAAGATGTAAAGTTTGAATGGTGTGAACCACAGGAAACAGCTTTTCAGACATTGAAACAGTTGTTGTGTCAGTCTCCTGTGTTAGCTTTACCAGACGGATCCGATGATTTTGTCGTGTATTGTGATGCATCTATTATTGGTTTGGGTTGTGTTTTGATGCAACGAGATCGTGTTATTGCTTATGCTTCTCGTCAGCTCAAACCTCATGAAAGAAATTATCCTACCCATGATTTAGAGCTGGCAGCTGTTGTATTTGCTTTGAAAATCTGGAGACATTATCTATATGGTACTAAATGCATTGTTTGTACTGATCATAAAAGTCTTCAGTATGTGTTTTCACAGAAAGAACTGAATATGCGTCAAAGGCGATGGTTAGAATTAATCAAAGATTATGACTGTGAAATACGTTACCATCCAGGAAAGGCAAATGTAGTTGCAGATGCTTTGAGCAGAAAAGGTACTTCTGACCGAGTTTATTTTCTGCGAGTTGATGTTTCTTCTGATTTGATTGATCAAATAAAAGCTGCTCAATTAGAAGCCTTATTGGATCATAATTTGAAATCTGAAATTATGTTGAAAAGAAAAGATTTGTTGATAGATGATTCTAGAGGATTAAAGACATTTCAGTCTCGTGTGTGGATTCCTCTAATTGGTAGTATTCGGGATATGATTTTGACTGAAACTCACAAATCTAGATTATCCATCCATCCCGGGAGTACCAAAATGTATAATGATTTGAAACCCTTGTATTGGTGGCCTACGATGAAAACAGATATAGCCCAATTTGTTGGTACTTGTCATATTTGTGCTCAAGTTAAAGCAGAACATCAGAAACCGTATGGGTCACTGAAACAGTTGGAAATTCCAGAATGGAAGTGGGAACATTTAACTATGGATTTTGTAACTAAACTTCCGCGAACGCCACGTGGAAATGATATGATTTGGGTTATTGTTGATCGTTTGACCAAGAGTGCACATTTTCTGGCTACTATTGAGACTACTTCTCTCAGTAAACTCGCACAGTTGTATGTTAATGAAATTGTCTCAAGGCATGGTATTCCATTGTCGATTGTGTCCGATAGAGATTCTCGATTTATTTCTCATTTCTGGCAGAGTTTACAGCAGGAGTTGGGTACACGTGTTAATCTCAGTACGGCTTATCATCCTCAGACAGACGGTCAATCAGAACGTACGATTCAGACGTTAGAGGATATGCTTAGAGCTTGTGTTTTAGAGTATGGAGGTTCTTGGGATTCTCATCTGCCATTAGTAGAATTTGCTTATAATAATTCGTATCATTCCAGTATTGGTATGCCTCCTTATGAAATGCTATATGGTCGTCGTTGTCGTACCCCCACCTGTTGGTTAGAAGTGGGAGAAAAGCAATTTGCAGGCCCAGACATTGTACAGATTACTGCTGACAAAGTGGCTATCGCCCGAGAAAAGTTAAAAGCTGCACGTGATAGACAGAAACAGTATGCAGACCCGCGTAGGAGACCGGTTACTTTTACCGAGGGTGAGTTGGTGTATTTAAAAGTCTCCCCGTGGAAAGGTGTTATTCGATTTGGAAAACGAGGAAAGTTGGCACCTAGGTATATTGGTCCCTTCAGAATTCGTCAGGTGGTTAATGATCAATCAGTTACCTTAGACCTTCCTCCTGAACTCGTTGGTATTCACGATACGTTTAATATTTGTTACTTGAGGAAGTGCAATGTCGAGGATCAATCTCAGATTCTTCCTTTGCAAGATTTGAAAGTTGACCAGAACCAGAAACTAGTAGAAGAACCGATTGAAATACTTGATAGAAAAATTACTAAACTTAGAAAGAAACAAATACCGATGGTGTTAGTGAAATGGAGACACAGTTTAGGTTCCAATTTGACCTGGGAGACCGAAGAGTCTATGAAATCCAGATATCCTAGATTGTTTGATCGAGTTTAGATTTCGAGGACGAAATCTCCTAAAGGAGGGGAGATTTGTAACATCCTCTCGTCGGGTCTGGTAATAATCTATTTAAATTGATTATTTAATTAATTTAGAAATTATTTGATATTAATTGTTTATTGAAAAACTTAGGTAAGTAAGTCTTAGGACTTATTGTGAATAGTAAATTGTTGTTTGTTTTAATTTACTATAGTCGATAATATCATAAAATAATTTTCTCGCAAATGAATTTTAGGTTCCAGATAATAGATTTGGAACGGGTATAAAATACCCACATCATTGGGTCGGCTTAAATGAGGAGACCGACCTTGTTTTATTACTTTCCCAAATCTTTGTTAGAACTAAACTCTTACTCATTACCAAAACACAAAGGAAACTATACCTAAATACTAACAAGATTGAAGTGGTGATTAGAGTGATCTACAGAATTGTTGTGACTTTAGTTCATCTTCATCATCATATCAATTACTTAAAGTTGTAAGTGTTTTATTATTCATAAACTAAAAGTTAGGGCAAATAAGAATTTGATGCATTGATTTATGTTTAAATGATATATGATGATTTCTGGTACTATATGATGTTATGAACTGAATTACATAAGTTGAATGAGTGTATATATGTTCTTGAAGTGTGATTTTGATTTCAAGTAAGTGAACCAAATGAATTCCTTGAAATTGACATTGTTTGGTGTTAATTGGTGTTGTGAAGTTAGTTAGGTGCAATAGGGTGTTTTTTAAGTGCTGAAAATCTTGTTTGCATGAATTGGTATGTGAAAGATAGGAATTGGTGAATTATGATTCGTGCAGGTTTTGGTTAAACTGCTGCTGTTGTTGTTCCTGAAGAACAAGCCGGCGGGTCTGGTACCCTACCCGGCGGGTTCTTGATTATGTTGGAGAACCGGCGGGTTGTCGGCCAAGCCGGCGGCTCCTACAGCCTTTAATACTCAATTAGCTTCTGTTTGCTCAAAATCTAATTCACCCGGCGGCTCAAGGGTGAAGCCGGCGGCTTGTATGGTCGACCCGGCGGGTCATGATGCCCAGCCGGCGGCTTCTTAGCCTCTGTCAGCATATCAACTTTATATTTCAGAAGTTGATTTAAATGATTTGTAAAATGCTGTACTGTTGATAAATTAGTGTTATAGCATAATAATGAGTATGTTGACGTCTACAAGAACATATTTAGGAAGCTATACTTATTATGTGAATTATGTTGAGTTTCTTATGCTGGATATTAGATAAGTTAAGTATTGAAGATTCAGATTACTAACTTATATTTGATTGTTGATTCTCAGATCCTCCAAAAGATAAGTGATCCCTGGATTCTGAGTTTGTGAAGACAAAGGTATCGGTGAGTGGATTCAAAACTCACCATTTGATTTAGTTGTAATCATTTGATTTCAACTAATAAACGTAGATATGTTATTGTTGATTCTTTATTATACCTTGTTGATTATAAATCTACGTGTTATGTGTGGCCTTTGGGCATCAGTTGTTAGTGAGGTCAACGAGTTGATGAACTGTTGGTTGGGCTAGTGGGTTGTTGTATGAATGATACAGAGTTGTACTTCATTTGTTGTGTGTATAGACTCTGTATCTGAATGTAGTAACCGCTAGCTATCGGTCTCGTCCGTATGGCCATACGGATATGGTTGGATAAGTGTTCTTGGGGAGCCTCCCGGGTATTATGGTTATCCCCAGAGCCACCGATCCTCATTAAGTACTTGTTGATTGTTGATTGTTGATTGTTAATTGTAGTATTTGCGGATATTAGAAGTAATTCGGTGATGAAGCTAAGTTGAATGTTGTGTGATGAGTTTACTCACTTAGCTTCGTGCTAATCCCTCGTTGTTACTTCTTGCAGATTTTTGATAGAATGTGGGTAGCAAGAAGTTAATAATTAAAGCAAGGGATGTTTGAAGATTATGCTACTCTGAAAATGTTTTGTATAAAACGAAGTTAGTTTACGTAATGCCTCGAAAAGTGAATTTGGTTAATACTTTTGGATAGTATAACTTGATTATAACTGTTTTGTACATTATATATATGGTGTAGTAATCAAATATATGTTTTAAATACCTACGCTTCCGGTTTATTAATATAATATTGTGTTTTGGAATGAGGGGCGTTACACTATACGTGATTAATTGATTTTTAAAGGAAGTAATAAGTGGATATCCGTATTTTTAAACTAGTCGGGTACCCGCACGATGTAGCGGAAAAGTCTATTAAATCGGTAGACGGTGACATGATTAATCCTTGTAAAGTTGATGCCAATAGAATTGTGACGTGTATACGAGTGTACAAGTATGTAACTAAGAACGATCGTAAAAAATAAAAATTATATAAAACTTAATATTAGTGAGTATGCCATTTAGTTGAATTATGATCAGATCTACTACAATGTATAATTGCACAATTTTATCAAAATTGTGAGCTTATAAATGTAAAAAAGGAAAGTGGATAAAATCATTTGAGTTAATGTACGATTAGAGACTTAAGATATTGTTTAAATCAATCAGAAGGGTATTAATTTAATCTCGCATCTATAAATCTAAGGATTAAGCAAAAACTATAAACCTTTTATAAGTGTTATAGATTATAGATTTAACGATTTATAGACTTTAATATATATAGTTATTTATATACATACATAATACATAATTTTTATATAAATAAAAGTAATGCGTATATTATAAATCGTTTGGTTCGGTTCGCTTTTTTTGGCTTGATTTATAGTGAGAAAACCAAAAACCAAATTATACTTCCCTGCTCTTCGAAAATCAAAAACCAATCCGTCAGTTTTAATTCACTTTGGTTTTTCTGATTCCGGTTTTTCATTTATTTTTTAGTTTTCCAGTTTGTGGGTCGGTTTATGCTCACCTTTGTTGGATGTATAATTCCAAAATATAGCAAGTATCTCACAGATTGGTGCTATCAGACGGAGTAGTATCACTCCGATCGACAGCTAAGTAAGTGTAATACACGAATAAACAAAGAAAAACATTAGAGAGAAACATGAAATGATAGCTCGTAACACGGACACAAATCAGAATATCAGAAGGGTAAAAAAGGGAAATGAATGGACGGATTTACCCTTGGCGCGTCCCTGTCCGTGGGATTATTTAATGTTGTACTATCCTGTCACTAGAGATATGAATCAACCTTTATGGAATAAAATCCTCTCCCAAAATTCCAAACAAAAAATAGGTTAACAAAATTTGTATAATTCAATTTTGTTATTATATATATATAAACACACACCCCTATGCATTCATATAAAACTCTATGCATTCATATATTTTGCATCAAGTATTATATAACACAAACAAAATATTTAAGGTCAAAGTTGATAAAGAAAAATTCAAAAAGTCAGACTTAATTTGGAACGGATGAAGTATATCTTTACTATGTACTATACTTAATTTCTATTTTATAAGAAGAAAAAAATCTATAGCTTACAAAATTATTGCTTAATAAAAATGCTTTTGAGTATTCATAGATGGTTTATATGTAACTTGTACATGTTTGTACAGTGATGGGATAGTTATTTTGTAAGTGGATGATTTGGTTATCTAGAAACAAAATGGTATTTAATACGGAGTACCGAGTTTTCATGTTGATCTTTAATTGCGCCATCCATCAAAATGTAGGTGTTCTCATGAGCCTCAACGGCTAAATTATGCCCACCATATCAACTGCACATATGACTTCAACAACTACGGCTTTTGCTTCATGATGTCATCTAATTTCATGTAGATTTGAGTTTTTCGTCATTAGAGGATAGGCCTGGTACTAAAAGTTCATAACTCGTTGTGGTGTTGTTGTAGAGCTTGAAGTACGAGGCTAGTCTTTGTATTGAAGGTTCATAGCTATTCATTTTGAGGTTGTTCAATTGCTTGATCCAGGGATTCATAATCTGTATCTCCTGGATCTTCAACTTTGTTGAACGTCTTGTTTATAATATACTACTTTTTAGTTTAAAAAAAAAAAATTATTTTGTCAGCAAAAGAAAACATGTTATTGGACATCAACCATCTCTTAATTAGTATCATGCATAGCTACAACAATTCTACTGACATTTCAAGAGTTCGAATCTGTGCCTCAACACATGAGAGTAATACGTGAACATATATGTATTTTTGTCTGGTGTTAATGTTTGTTGCGTTGAATGGACATGTACCATTAAAATATAGTATGTGGTAAGCACTACCCTACGAATACCATTTTTTATAAGCACAAACAATCTTATTTTATCTAATGTGCATTTTGAATATGGAGAAAATGAGCAAACACATAAGTCAAAATAAGTATTGCGTACTACTCGTAGTAGTTATACATGTGTTGATTCAACTATGTAACCAACAAGTTTCTACTTTCTAATCAAGCTATAACATGATGCAACGTCTACCTCTAAAAATAGTAATATTACCCGTTTCGCTTTATTAAGGGGGTGTTTGGCTTAACTTTTTAAGGAGCTTTTTAGTTTTTGTGTTATGTTACAGCTAAAAAGCTCATTTTCAAATGTTTGGATGAGCTTTTTAGGGAGAGTTTTTTAAAATTTTTGAAGTTAAAAAGTTAAAAAACTAAAAGCTCCAAATTCCTGACTTTTAGATAACGCAGAAGCTAAAAAGCTTAAGCCAAACCAAACACCCCCTGATTATTTGCAAAATACAAATCATGTAAAATCAAATAACCATATAGAGTAACGAGTCTAGTGGTATGTGAAACAAAACAGGTTAATTATGGGACATCTCTTAAAAACTTGATTGCTACATATTCATAAATAACGATCACATTTGTTGAATTGATCATTATCTGATGAAGAATTGATAACGACATCCTACATGTATTCCATTAATATTTCTATTCAGACTAGATCAATTTTTATTTGGTAAAAGTACAACTTATTATATTATAGTCAAACAAAACTTACAAAAGACTTGTGGCTTCCGAGGTACAAGAAGAAAGACGCCATTTGCTGCTTAAACCGCATCGGGCCATCAAAGTTAACATATATAAACCGTTACTTAATCAATTTGAAGTACCTATTTGTTTAACTCACTATATGAACTATAGGATAAAGATGAAATCGAAACATATATAACTACGATTCAAAAAATGCTCACTATATACCTAACATGAAATAATTACAAAAAACAAAAAAATAACAATTAATCTCTGTAAGTACCCTACCAACTCCAACAGATCGAATTTCCATGAAGAAAAAGGCCCCTACCCAAATCTCTGATCACTCCCAGCTCCCATCAATCTTTTGAAATTTCTTCAACTTACAACATATACATTTTATATATCAACTAATTTGAAAAAAAAAATCAAATAATTAAAATTTTAATGAATGTAAATAAATTAGTGTATACCAAAAATATCAAATTACACACTGTTGCCCATACTTTTTTTTTCTTTATTTACTGACAATGAGAGGAATACCCCCTGCACACACTTATTTCTCACACGCACGCATACTCTTAAACCCATATGGATATGATAACAGCCACGGCAGACCTACAGAAACCAAACATATCATATAAATAAATTCTTATTAATAAAAAAAAACTAAATTTCCATTTTTATTATTTTAATCTTTCAATTCAATGATACACCAGTGTAGCTACTAGTAGTACTATATTAACATATTTTATTGATTTTTTGATTCTACGAATCCCAATAAACGCCACCTCAACTTACCCTTCTCTATATATACACATTTTACACCAAAAGTGAAACTAAATCGGTTAGGGTTTTTGTTTTTTTATTTTGGGTGAAATTGCAGGTTTGTGGTGGTGAAATGGAGTTTTTTAGTCAACATTTTGATAACACTGAAGCTTGTTTGCCACCTGGGTTTAGGTTTCATCCGACTGATGAAGAGCTCATCACGTGTTACCTTTTAAGGAAAGTGCTCGACGGTAGCTTCACCGGCCGGGCATTCGCCGACGTTGATCTCAACAAATGTGAACCGTGGGAGCTTCCACGTATGTTATAATATTCAACCTTAAATCTTTCCATTTTTTTTCCAGTGTTTGATTTATTTAATCTAAGCGATAACATCATGTTTAGTGACTTCTTAGATTCTATTAAAAAGGAAGATAGAATTATACCTTTTTGCAGTGTTTGATTTGTTTAATTAATTAAACGTATTTCAAATGATTTGTTTAACATTAAATGAACTCGTTACATGTAATCGAAATGAAGATAGAAAAGTATGTTGTGGTCAATTAATCAACTTTACTTTTATTTTTTTGTGCAAAAAATAGAGGAACTTTTTGTTATCAAACATGTAGCAAGTTACTTATTTGACTGTTGAGGAACTTATTTATGTGAAGTGGGAAAAAGCTACTACTAATTTTTTAGGGTTTGTTCATGGACACAGAAAGGGCAAAAATGGGAGAAAAAGAATGGTACTTTTTCAGTCTCCGGGACCGGAAGTATCCAACTGGGCTGAGGACTAACCGAGCAACGGAGGCCGGATACTGGAAAGCCACCGGAAAAGATCGTGAGATTTACAGTTCTAAAACTTCAGCACTTGTTGGGATGAAGAAAACCCTAGTTTTCTACCGTGGGAGAGCACCAAAAGGGGAGAAAAGTAACTGGGTTATGCATGAATATCGCCTTGAAGGCAAATTTGCTTATCATTTCCTCTCCAAAAGCTCAAAGGTACTAACAAAATTAAAAACTTTTTATTACCCTCATCTAGGGTTTACTGGATATAAAATCATGCATAAACTGTATTTTGTTAAGTGAAATATTTTATTTAATGCGGAGTTTTTTAACGGTAATAGCTTGTCTTAAAAAGTTATCTTTGTAGCCTGTACTCACTGATCAACAAGATCATTAAAGTTCCAAACTTTATATGTTTTTACATCTGAAATTAATTCCGGATTTAACCCATTATTCTTTTGTCTTTTGGGTATGCTTTATCTTTTAGTTTTTTCATTTTTAGGATGAATGGGTGATCTCTAGGGTTTTCAAGAAAAATGCTGCCGGACCAGTCGTCGGCGGCAACGGCGGTGTTGGTAAGAAATGGTTGACCGGCACCGTAAGCTACGGAAAAGAAGTCAGCTGCTCATCGGCAGTATCCGGTTCACTCCCGCCGTTGCTTGACTCCTCACTCTACGCTTCCGCCACGTCAGCATACACCGCCGGCGAACAAGAAACAACCTTCTCCTATGACAGCAACGCCGTTAGCTCAAAAGAGCACGTGCCCTGTTTCTCCACGTCATCAACGACCACCACCAATTTCGGCGGCTATTGTTCAACTGTGTTTGACTTCCCACCACCGCAGCCTCTGACGTCAGCATTTCCAAGCTTAAGAACACTGCAAGAGAATCTTCAGTTACCGTTTTTTTACTCCACCGTGCCACCACCACCACCACCACCCATGCATGTCGGCGGAGCTGACATAAGTAACAACAACTTGGGTTTTTCCGGCGAGAACTGGGTGTCACCGTCAGATAACAGCAACAAACCGGGTCCCACGGAACTTGACTGTATCTGGAGCTTTTGATGGTGATTATTCAGACGGCGGCGGCGGCTGGCTGGCTTTAAATGTGTTTCTTCAAGGTTGATCAATTTATGGTGTCTTGAGTGATAAAAATATTTAAGTATTTGTGTAGGACGATAATATTATCATTATGTGTTATGTTATATGTACGTTTGCTATGTTGTTGTCGTTATTATGATTTTGCTCTATAATAGAGTTTTGGTGGGCGTACGTGTGTAGAATTATGGTTTTTGTACTAGCTACTTATCTAGTGATTTAGCGTATCATGGTCTAAAATTTATGATCTTGTACTTCAACTATGTATTTTGGAACAGCATTAGTCTAAAATTTATGATACCTATCTATTTTGTGTTTTTGCTATTGGTTTAGTATCCTCTCGATTTTATAACTCATGAGTCATGATTAATATGGATTTGTTACATAAAAAGTTTTGACAATAATGATGGTTTTGCATTATTATCTCGTTTTTCCTATGCTATGGTCAATGAGAAAAAAATGGTGTTTTTGTTGCTGTAATTTGTTTTTCTGCTTTGCATAGGCACGTTACTTGTAGGATAATGATACATGGGACTAAAACAGAAGTTTAAACAATGTGTATTGCTTATCCTCAATTTTCTATCTTATTGCAAAAGCCTGCATGCAGGAAATATAGTATCGTTTCTTCATCTATATTTTGAGAGTAGAAAAACTAAACAGAAACATTGATTGAGAAGACCGATCGAATGCGATTGGGTTGAGACTTAGATCAACAACTATATTGTTTAATGAAGTTACTCCGTAAAATATTGGAAGATTGATCCAAATATACATTATGAGTTAACCACAAGTTAATATTTATTATGTAAAGACAATGGGATGAAGTTGTTGTACATGCTGCAAGACGTAATATGAAAACGTGTTATATATACATGTGGAACGTCAGAATACGAAATAATAGATTTGAACATATGTATCAATATATGCATTTTAATTGGTGGACTACTCACGTTCCATAGGCCGAAGGAACGACTGGTTAAACACAAAATCGTTTAGGTGTTTGAACTATAATGATCTTATAACATTTTTCAAAATATTCGGATCTTGAAATATTTCAATGCGGATTGATATTCATGTTTTGATAAATTCATCACAATCATGTATTAACATACTATTATTGTGATGAATTGATCAAAATAGGTGGTGAATATATCATCACCTTATTTCAATAGACATACAATGTATGATATAAACAAACATATTTTGCAGTGTCGCTATTGATAATCGCAATGAGAGCAAAATGGGGCAAAATTAGTTGTCGTATACAATGATAATGGTAGCTATTTGATTGATTTCTAGAGTTATATGCTAGTTACATTATACAATGTTCCCTTTCTTTTTTTATTACTAGTTTTTCGTAGTCATACTCGTACATAAGAATATATAAACAGATAAGTGTGACAATAAAATAAGGATGGATGGATATGGGGTTTTTGGACATTAAATGGGTGGTTGTGGTAGGTATAAAAAATGTAAAATAAAAAGAAGAAGAGAAGGTTAAGTTCAGGTATTCACATGGAAGCTAGGGAGGCTACGAAAGAGTAGGGGAAGACTATAATTTATATGATGAGGGAAGGGACATATTTATTTCACTTAAAAAATGACCCCACTACACTAACCCATATTACCCCCTACCCTTTGATTTTACAACACACACCAACCCAAATCTTACTGTGCCCCTGCCCCCATCCTTCTTATCATTCTGCTCTTCTGTTTCTTTCCTATTTTATATTCATAACAGAAAGAATTGTTTAATTAAATTTTGATCTTATTTTTGGATATTGATAAATACAACATCACTTTTGTTACATACACCAACATATATGCATTATAGTATTATACAGTACAACATTGTAATGCATATATGTTAGTATATGTAACAAAAGTCATATTGTATTTATCACTTCCCTTATTTTTACATGTAGTATTACATGAGGCAACAATTTTAGTAGATTTTAGTATTTTCGTAATTAATTAATATGAAAAATAATGGAGTTCAGATGTAGACGGTTTGATTGAAATATCACATGATTACTAGTGACTTTTTCATGGCCACCGTCAATATGCAGCTAGTAAAGTTCAAACCTAAAATTTCTTGTGAGGATATTAGTACACAAATCAATAAACCTTCATAATGATAACATGATGGTTCTATAGTTATATTAATTGATGTGATTTTGTGATGAGATATTGTGAGATATATACTACAACAAAATAGTGATATGTTGTAAAGATATTATAAATGTGGGTTGCTATGTGTCTTAAATTATCAAAATGATAGACAAATTCAAATAGAAAAAAGGAAGGTAGTTTCAAAAACACCTTTTTTATTGATTTCAATCCAAAGGTTTTGTTTCACTCTTGATTTGGTACTTTTTGTTTGATTCTTTTGTAATGAAACCTTGTTCCTTTGGGTATATGTTTTGATATGATGAATTAAAAGGTACCCTTACATTTATCTTATTTTCATTTAAAAACAAAAACTTATTTCATTTCTTTCATTGCAATGCTCCCTTCATTTAAGACGAATAGTTACACACACCAAATGACAAAATCCAGTTTTGAGGATTTTGACAGAAAAAAAATATATAAAAAATAATACAATAATTAATTTAAAAAATAAAAAGTTGCAGGTGAAAATGGCAGGAAACTAGCTTTTTACAACAGTAAGTTTGTAAGGCTAGGGAAGTCCATCATCAAACTTTTCGAAATTTTACTTTGCCGTTTTCTCAAATAAAGACTGTGGGACCTACTAGTTGGCGCTACGTGTGTCAGATAATATGATACGATCCAGATATGGGCCGTCGAGTATTGGGCTAAAAACGGGCCATATGAACAAGTATTGTTTGAAGGTTTGAACAGTGTGTTACCATTTAAGGGTTGAAAATGGGCCCATTAGATAGCACGCTGGTTACCAGATTCTTGTTAGGCGTTTTGTATTTTGGTGATCATGAGGATCCGTCCCAAAATTTCGGGTTTCCATTTATATATATATATATATATATATATATATATATATATATATATATATATATATATATATATATATATATATATATTTAGTAATTATTAATATTCTGTCAGACAAAATAAAAACAAATTTGCAGACATCAAAAATCGGTTTTGGCACTCCAGTTGCCCATAGGATAATTATGTGACCAACAATCATGTCTTTTGTAAGTACCAAATTTGAAATCTGGAATATTGTAACATATACTCTAAACAAACCATTAAAAACTAACGTTTTTCTTTCTTTCTATATTTTAATTTGGTTGTGTATATATTTCAAGAAACATGATCTTTTTTTACAAAAAAGTTCCATGGATAAATCAACATGAGTTACGTTCAACATACAAAATGTTAACACACTTTTAGTATACACTGTGTCTCTATGCATTGTTAGGCATGTCCCAACGCTTGCTCCGTCGATTTGGAAGTGATGTTTATCACTTATAAGTGACACAATCTGATGAGGGAAGTGACGGATGTGATGGATCACAATATTAGAAAACTATTTTATTATTTTAATTTTTATATAGAAATAAAATCTATATTGGTAAATGTAAGTTCAAAAGTGTTTAATTAGTTGTATGACGGTTTGGGAAATGCTAAGATAACGCTGAATTGGCATAACTGATGATCAGGTGAGGATGTCATCCTATGTAATATGAAATATAAATCATCACTTATCTCCATACATTGTTAAACTTAATCACTTTCAAAATCGTTACATGGAGTAGTACATAAAAGAATAGCCAAGGTGTTCATCTCGCATTTTGAGCCTCCCGAAACGTTTCCATATAATCATCAAAAACTTCTCTTGAAGAAAATGTTGATAAAACTATTGCTTTAATACCGAAAAACTTCTCGTTATATCAAAAGCATCAAAAGGAAGTATAAGTACCTTCTTGTTACTCCCTATTATATTATACTTTTATTTAATATTTTTGAATTGATCTAAAACTTTTTATTTAAATGGAGAAAAGGATCTATTACTTGTTTTTTTAAGGTAATAAAAGAAAAAAAACACACACATTGGGCTTCTAAATAATCAATCTTGTCCAAATACACTATTGAGCTTAATAACCTAAATCTAATAGTATAAACTAAAGCTCAATATATAGTAATCCAAAAGTACTAGGGTTGAAAACGAGTCAAGCATTTATCGAGCAATTCGAGTTTGAGCTTGATCGGGTCGAGCTTTCATCGAGTTCGAGCCCGAACTCGATCTTACAAATCAAGTTTGAAATATATATTGAGCCGAGCTCTTTGAAATGTTATCGAGCTTTTCGAGCCTTTATTAATATCTATATCTTTATATACATTTATATGTAATTTTGATATGTAAAGGATATTTTTATTATATTTTGAAATTATTAAACTAAATGAGTCGAGCCCTGTCGAGTTCAAGCTCGGCTTGACTCGATTATAATACTATCCAAAACTAGGGGTGATTAATATCTGGTTGTAAACCGTTTAATCCAAAAACCGAACCGAACCGTTAACTGTTACAAACCGAACCGATTTCTAAAACGGTCTTCGGTTCAGGTTTTAAACGAAACTGAATATGATAATTGGTCTTCGGTTCGGTGATTGGTTTGATCATTGTTTATTCGGTTAAACCGAAAAACCGATTACAATACTAATATATTTTTTTATGTTATTTCATTTAGAGATAATAAATAATAATCTCTTACAAGTAAACAAACTTGATCTACATTTTCTCTAACTATCTAAGCAAACAACCGAAGGCAGCCATTTACTCCTTTATTTTGTTTAATTAATGTGATGAAATTGTGACGAGTAAGGTATAATTTATCAATATTTTATTTTATATTGTAATTTGTTTTTTTTTTGTTTAAACCGAAAACTGAACCGAATTGGAAGATGATCTTTGGTTTGGTTATTTCATATTTTTAAATGGTTCGGTTCGGTCTTTGGTTAGCGTCTTAAAATTTTTAAACCGAAAACACCGAACCGATTAAACCAATGAAACTGAAAACCGAACCGATGAACACCCCTGTCCAAACCCCCCTAAACAACAACTCCCTATGTTACTCATTTTAGCCTTTTCTATTTGGGCCGTGGGCCAAGCTCACTAATCACTTACCGGGCCATATTCTACACAGACCTTGTTACATCATGAGCAAACTCCAGGTCAACAAAATAGAAACGGATAACGATACACTCATCCAAAACAATGAAAAAGAATACAAAGCGGTGGGTTTTTGGCTTATTTTACAAGCAAACAACAAGAAGCATAGCAAACAGTTCGGTGGTAGACTAAATTTTAGCAATGGAGAAAGAAGAATACGCAGTCGTTGATACTTCAAAACTGCAGCAAGCAGCTTCCGATTTCTCATTTGATCCTGGTTCCCTTACTATACATTATATATCTTCCCTCTTTCTAATTTTTTATTTATGATTAATACTCGGATTGTTCTGACCTGTTACTGTAAATTTCAGGTACTCGATCAGAAGCTGCTGTGAAGAAATTTCTAACTTCTTTTCCACTTCCTGTTATCATCAAGTAAAGTTCTCTATTAGTTTATCCTCGTAATTGTTTAATCATTAAGTTTAATGAATAATTGATTAGTTTAATTGATTTAGCAGTTTTATCATTCTTTTTCAAATTGTTGAAATCAAAGGGCGCATGTGAAATCGAGCGTATTATACGATAAGTAGGCTAGTTTTAGGGATTTTTCAAAAATATATGTTACTAGTATCATTGTCAAGTAGAGTATGATTCATTTAGTTGTATGAAATAATGGGTTTATATGAGGCAAAGTAAATATTAATGTAGCAAACTAACTTCGTTTTCCTATTGTAAAAATTATAAATTCTACCAAAATTCATTGCTTTGCTATTGTAGTATCAGGTTAACTTATCATAAGGTAGTGGGTAATTTTAACTTTTGTAAGATCTTATTGGGCTGACATGGCAGCCACGTCATCAAAACTGTATTCACGTTACTAGTTTACAAGTTATAGGAGGTCAAATACATTCAATAGTAGCAAATTACAAGTTGGTTACATAGGAAGGTAAAAATTGGAAATTCAATACTTACAATAGGAGAACGGGGATAGTTGGATATATATTTATGTATTGCTATTTGTGTCATTACACTATATCATCTGTATTGTCGTAATAATTTAGGTCCCTTTGTCTATATTATAATCATTATGATTAGTAAATATATATACTTTTCTTTGATTGAAGTGCTTTGCAAACCAAAGGAGATGTCCCTGGTTTGGAGGATGCATTGATTGATTGTTTGGAGAAGATATTTAAAACCAAATATGGGGCTTCACTCATCCCACATTTCATGGTATGCATGATTCCTTAACGTACTGTTTTTTTTTTTTATCTTAAACTAGGCGAAATAGATAAAGCGGTTGGTTAACTTCAACGGGAACAAGTTAAAATAGGTGATGTGATTTCTGATTGCTCTTGGTATATCTTTTGCTTGTTTTATTAGGCATCTTCTAATTATAATCACTTGTATCCTTTCCTTCAGATTATAGTGAATGTCGGGCCTAATTGTTGATGGTCTGTCCTTTGTTTGGCAAGCAATGACCTTATTTCATTTACTTACTAGTTAAGGTCTCTTAATATTGACATTAGTGTGTTGGTCTGGATGACAATCAGGTATATAGGATTTAATTGTTATACTTGATGTGAAGAAATCTATTATGGGCACAAGTTGATAAAAACCCTGTTCGATTATCCCCTACCTAGTTTTGAAACACTTAAATTAGTATTTTGTTATTGATCAGAATTTTTGGGAACGCTTGACTTTTAAGTGGCGCATTAAGTAGACCAACTAATCGAACAATTGGTGATGATCAACAGCTAGGTGGCCCTAATGTTGGATTACTAGAAACTGCTATATATAAACATCCTTCATGAGCACAATCTGTAATAGATTTTACGCTGTTTTAATAAAGAACCTCCCAACTGATCTTACATTGTTGATATACTTATCATTCAGGCGTTCATTGTGGTTGGGCTGCAAGCATATTCTCAGAGAGTTAGAGCTTTGTCGTGTAAAACGGTAACTATATTTTATTAGCTAATTACTGCTATTGTTACATATGTTTGTTTATGATCTGCTATATTTCCCGTTCTGCATTTGAATATGGCTTTTTTGTGGAAGGGGTTTGATAGATAAAGCTAATTACTTTCCTTGTGCTGCGTATTAGTGTTCAGTATGACCAAAGTAAATGCTGGACTTTCTGACTCTGGATATTTTCATTAATATGCTTAGATATCTAGCCTATTGGAAAATCTTGAAGATGATACCGGTTTAGCTACTTCACTGGTGAAAGAAAATGTCGTCTATCCGCTTTTGCTTAAATGTCTCGTCGATGGGTACACTCATTGTTTTTCCTTATTAACCATATGCTATATCCTTGGTTCTGTTGTCAGAAATTTAACTCAACCCTTCGTGTCATCTATATATAGTTCTTTTTTTGATTACAAATCTGGTATAGTATCCCCATATTAATTATGATTTATTTTCTTTCAGTGACGAACAAGTGGCTGTTGCTGCAACAGATGCAATTAAGACTTTAGCCGGCTCTCAACAGGGGATAGTGAGTTCGACTTTGTATTTTATATATTGTTTATAATTGTGGAAATTAAATGGCATTCGCTGCTTAATCTGCAGGAGATCATATTCCCAGCAACTCCCAATGAAGCTACGGATATCACAAATTTAGCAGCAAGATGTTCATCTCTGGTATGGTACTCATTACAAGTACCAGTATACACACATTGTCTATATATTCTGAAACATATATGGTTATCTGGAAACTTTCTTAGGCTAAAAGGCAATGCTAATCTAGAAATTGTTGCTTTATCTCATTAAATTTTATTTCAGGGACGAGTCCGAGTTTTGGCATTGATAGTGAAGCTATTTTCTACATCCAGTGCAGCTGCAACCTTAGTTTACAACTCAAATCTTCTCGGTCTCTTGGAGACGGAAGTTCGCAATGTTAATGATACACTTATTACCTTGAGCGTTTTAGAGCTCCTCTACGAGGTTTATCATCATTCTGTCATTGTTTAACGTTATATGTTTCCAAGTTCCAACCACTAATTACGTGTTCATAATCTTGTCTATTTGATTTATGTAGTTGGCTGAGGTCCAGCATGGAATGGAATATGTACTGAAGACCAATATTTTGCAGTTACTTATATCCATAATCAGGTACTTCCATACTGGCATGTTAGAAAAAGCATTACTTGTTTGTCTTTTAAATCGAATTCTTACCTGCTAGAAGCTTGTTTAACTATGAAGTATTTCCATAGAAACTCTTCTGCTGAATCAATGTTGAGATCAAGGGCTATGATGATAAGCGGCCGGCTTCTATCCAAAGAGAACATTTTAGCGTTTATAGATGAATCTGGTATCTCTTATTATTTAGTTAACTGTAAAACTTGAATACAACATGTATGTTACAGTATTTTTCATCTTTATTGATATTCTACTGTTTATACTTATCTATCTTATGTTACTTTTTGATGTAGGTATTAAAGCTGTGATTTCAGCAGTTGATGAAAGACTTTCATTGCTAGATACTCATGATGCTGATGAATGTGAGTGTGCTCTTGAAGCAATGGGTCAGATAGGGTCAAGTAAGTACACAAGCAGTTTTTTTATTAGATTATTTATTATATGTCCTTAACATGGTTCTGCTGCTTTATAATGGTCTAGCAACACAAGGAGCTATCTTGCTACTCTCAAACACATCTGCTGCTAAACATGTTGTTAACACCGCCTTTGACCTGCATGGTCGTGGCAGACAACTGGTTAGCTTTTTAGCCGAGTGTATTACAATTTGTCAAATTTATATTTGTACTTCCCATTTTGTAATAATTTTTTAACTGGAGAACAGGCTGCGTTGCATTCTCTTGGGAACATAGTAGGAGAAACTCGACCTGAAAACAACAAGTTATTGAATGCTGATGCTGAAGAACGCCTGCGTAGATTAATTTATGAAACGGCATCCAACAGTCCGAAACTCATACCATCTGTTAGTCCTCTTTTGGGGTTATCTTGTATATTTATTTTGAAATTACTGCTGTAATAATCAAACCAAAGATATGGTCTTTTTATTAACAATGTTTTTTTTCCACTCACTATGGCAGGGTCTTGTTCTTTCGATTCTCAAACTCGAGTCTGAATTTCGTATTGCGGTGCGATATTTCTGTCTCACTCCCATTTAATTCAGTGTGCTCTCAAAAATATGTAACTGCTAAAATAACATCGGACAGTTTGAAGTGATTTGTTTAAGTGGACTTGCTTATTGGACAATTTGATTAACAAGACTTGTTTTCATTTGTGTAAACTATGTGCAGGGTTACAGGTTAATAGCAGGATTGGCTGCTAGACCATGGTTTCTTGTGGAAATCTGCTCAAGACAAGAGATAATTAAAAAAGTGATGGATCCATATGCAGAAACAACTAAAATAGGTATTATATTTTAATGATATTATCCTTAACGTTGTGGTTGAATTAAGTTGTTAACACTTAAGAAAATCTAAAGTTGAGATATCGTCTGCTATTAAGCAAGTTGTGTTTTCCCATTTTCGGTGCTTGCTCGCTCACTATCTCGGTTCCTTTTGTTCAGTTGAAAGTTGCAATTCTTTTGTTCGATTTGGGTTTCAGGTATGGAAGCAAGGTTCAACTGTTGTGAGGCAATTTATAAGGCTCTTGCATCATCATCCAAGTTTCTAAGTGACCCGGCTCTTTCGGAAACAGCTGAAAAGGTTTAATTCCATTTAGTTCTATACGATAAATCTTTTAACTTCATCTAAATTTCTGAGTGTCTTGGATCTTTGGCCTGGATAGCTGATATAAAACAATTACAAAAATCATGTCATTTGCTACTCAAACTAACTCGAATGAGAAGGATTGAACTTTTTAAAATGTAGCTACCCAAATTCTTTTTAAGAACATTACCTTGCAAACTAATCTATATACTCATCAGTATTCAGTAGAAGGTATCGGTAAGGTTAGTTGTACAAAGTTTTCTCATTGTCTGACGGTTAGTCTAGATTATTATTGTACTTTTACTACACTACGTGCCAAATGATGTACACAAACCAATATGGAAATAGTGGGAATTTGTTAATGTTAGTTTAATTTCATGCGCTACATATTTTGTAATGCAGCTGCTGGAAGCTATTAAAAAGGGTCCTTACCTTGGGAAAGGACAACGACAACGTGAAGCCCAACCTGAAGTAGCAACTGCTGACAGATTTTAGGTGTCTTTGATGTTAAGAACTGGCTTCAGTGCTACACACATAAATCAGATTTTCTGTTATCATCATGTACAAATCTACTTGTGTAGTTTTCAACTTTAACCTGGAAAACACAAAATTGTGATCTGGTGTTAGATGTTTTCAAGTAAGAACATATAGCACTGAACTGAACCGTTGTAGTCTAAGGATCTTGGTTCCATCTCACACAGTTTTTGAGTGAGTGTTTTTGGTAAAAGAACAAGGACCTAATACATTATACATGAATATGTATATTTAAACCGTCTTAGTTCAGTTTAATTTTATTTTTGAAAATGAGGTTGACTGTTGAAGTCAGCTGCTGAGCTGTATTTTGTGTTGCAAACTCTTATTGGTTTTGAGCATCAACCTAATCAATATTGGGATTGCAAAACCAAGCCAGAGCTCGAGTCGATGGTAGTGGGCCAAGTCCATGCTCTATTGCGTGCGTGAGTAGTTAAAGAAAGATCTACCAAAATTATTTTGATAAAAACAACCTTAATCGATGCTCAATATAATAATAACACATGCAAGATATACGGTTTATTTGTTGGATATAAAAAAGACCCAAGTTTTTGTCAACTCTGATTTGATTCATTGCATCTTTCAAGCTCGAAGATGCAACTTACCTTGATTTAGCTCAAATTAATCGATAGAAGCATAACATAACGGCAACCTTATATGGTACGGAGTAATGCGATTACTTGTTTGCGATTGTTAAGCATAACATAACGGCAACCTTATATGATACGGAGTAATGCGGTTACTTGTTTGCGATTGTAACCCATACTAGCGTGACTTAACTGCAACCCTATGTGGTACAAATGGGGACTTGTTTGCACTTGTTTGCGATTGTAACCCATACTAGCATGACTTTACTGCAACCCTATGTGGTACAAATGGGGACTTGTTTGCGATCGTATCCATACTCCGTCAACAGGGCATATAATATGTTTTGTTAAAGTCCCATGTAATTGAATAACAACTTCAAGAGAAGTATAAGTTTAGGAAGGGCTTCAGTTACATACAACTGAATTCTAGTTCAAGATTTCAGAACACTGTTACAATCAGCGCTATCGACAAACTGACTGTGAACGCTCATGCAATCTTCGATAAAGCAATGCAATGCGGAAAATCATAAGATAGATACTAATGTAGATAACTACTAACTACTCATATTTCAAAAATAAGCATTAGTTGAAGCTAAAGGTTTTGGTCACTTTTGTGATCTCTGCAATTCAACTTGATGTTAATAGCATCAACTAATAATTTAGTTCTTGGCTCCGAAACCATTCCCTTCAATATCATCTTGTTATAATACAACAATGCTTCCTCTAATTGGCCCTTATCATAAAGCCCGTGTACCATTATCGTATACGACCTCTGATCCGGCCCCAACCCATTTTTCTCCATTTCACACCATGTTGATTTCACCTTTGCTTCATCATCCCAACCCATAAAAAGCCTCAACAACAAATTATAAGTATCCGCCATCATCTTACAACCACTTTTCTCCATACTCTTCAAAATTATATCAACTTCATCCCCACTCTTCGCAACGTTCAACAAGTACCCATAAGTCCTAGCATTCGGTAAACACTCCCCACCTTTTCGTATCATTTCATTCAAAAGCTCATTCACTTTTTCCATTCTCCGAATCTTGCATAAGTGCTTAATAAGTGAATTATAAGTAGCCACATCTGGACTACAATCTCGCTCGTTCATTTCTTTAAAAATCTCAAGGGCTTGAGGGATTCGTTTTTTGAAACATAACCCATCGATGATGCAGTTACAAATAGCCACATCTGGAGTGCAACCTTTTTCCCACATTGCTTGAAACAACATAACCGCTGTACTAATCTTTCCCGCTTTTGACAAAGAATTGATAAAGATCCCGTAAGTAAACCTATCGGGTTTATATTTAGATGTAATGATATCATTCCAAAACCTTTTCGCTTCACGTAAACTACCCAAAACACACCACCCATTAAGGATAATGTTTAAAGTCTTTATATTATGTCGAAACTCGTTCTTCTTTGAGTGAAATAAAAACTCTGCAGCCTCAACATGCTTGTAACGACACAACGATAACAAAAGCGTCTGAAATGCTATTAAATCGAGCTCAAGACCAAACTGTTTTCTCCTATAGAAAAACTCAGTGGCTTCCTCTATCTTATGAGCTGCAGCATATCTATTCACTACAATGCCATATGTTCTTTCATTAATCAAACTATTACTTCTGTTAGACATTTCGTCGAGCAGTTGAGATGCTTCATTAAAACGCTTCATTCGGCCTAAGATATCAAGCATTTCATTGTAAGAACCAGTTCCAGGAGAATACCCACTTGTTTCACACACCCAGTTGAAGAATACATAAGCTGATTTCCAATCAGAACGATGTCGACGAAGCACATTAAGAACTAAATCTTCATTCAGCGCCGGCTCTAATAGAGTAAGCGATTGTTCAATCTCGTTTATGGGTTTCTGTGGGGTGATTTGCTTAAGTAGATTCTGGATTTCAAGGGCTTTAGTGTTCATGGGAGAGTGTTCATCTGTACTTGAATCGGTGTCGCTGCAATTATCTGAATTTAGACTGTGAATAAAACGGAATCTTGAAATAAAGTTTTGGTGAATGAGAAACAGAGACTGGTTTTGTTTGAATTTGATGATTTGAGGTTCGGATTTCGAATAGTTTTGAAATTTTAGGGAGTAAACAAACGGACGAATTCTGGGTTGCATGGTTTCTGGAATAAATTTGTGTTTTTGAAAATGCAAGAATAAACGTAAAAGTTACCGGACGTTTTTGTTATTTTATACTCCTCGGTAGGGGTGAGTATGGGTCGATTTGGGTCGGTTAAGACCCAAAACCGAAATCATAACTGAATTTTCGGTTAATTGAAATCTTTAACCGATCAGTTCGGTTAAATAGCGGTTCGATTATCGGTTAAAAAGTGCGAGTCGGTAAATTTTTCGGTTTAATCGGTTAATAACCGCCGGGGTGAGAATTGTTGATTCAATTTCAGAAATTCACATATCAAAAGATAAGGTAATTACGAAGCTTGATGAAAATTAAAATGCATGAATAACTAAACCCATAGTGTTGCTTAAATTATACGTAAATATTGATATACACCTCCAGTATGTAGTAACTTTGAAAAGTGTCTATGAAAGAGAGGTTGGTAGACTGCGTCGTTGTGTTTATGTGGTATTATACAATTATTAAGATTAGGTGAATAGAAAAAATGGATGTAAAAGGGTATTATGTGTCAACGGTTTGGGCTATAAGGCTTAACATATTACCAATCAAAACATTTAAAAATTGTTATCAGTTTACGCATGAAACGTAACTACATGAATGGAGTAATTATTAAGTGTATGTATGTTAAGATTATTATATTATAAGGACTTATTAACTTATATAACTATATACAAAATATATATATATATATATATATATATATATAAATATAAGCATAATAAAAAAAAATTAAATATTAAGTGGGGCGGTTCGGTTAATTTGGGTCGGTTTTGAGACAATAAACATAACCATAACCGATCTAATCGGTTAATCGAAAATTAATAACCGAACCATCGGTTTATGATTTGGGTCGGTTAATTTGATTCGGTTAATCGGTTAATTCGGTTATGGGTCGGTTTTTCGGTTATAACTCCACAAAAGATTATTCTTACCTCGTGAACGGACCTAACTAAGGCCAACAAGCTTCGTTGGTTGGTGGTCGACGAGCGCAGGCGAACCAACGTTGTTGTTATGATTACGTCTGTTGGCTCGTCAGTTCAATTTGTGTGGCTGAGCGACGAAACAAAATTGGTTAGGGTGGAGTATAGCTAGCTTATATTTAATGTATTGTTTTTTTTTGTTTAGTGTTTGTAAATGTATGTATATTAGTAAATGTGAGGTCCAAAAATTGAAGTGATGAAACAACCATTGGCATCCGTGTGTCTTTCTTTCGTCGGTTTTTAACGTGTTGATGTGGCATAATTGACGAAATAAATGACAAAACCACGGCTGGGAGTGGTCTTATACTCCGTAGCAACTAGTACGAGCTATTAGTCAATTAAGTCACTTAATGTAGAATTAGTTGAAAAGTCATTGATTCTACAAGAGTATTACTGTATTACCACTCAAATTTAAGCGGTGGCACGATGCACCTAATTTTTTAATAAACATGATAAACTATCAAATTGTGGTACTTTAAATTCTTTGGGTAAATTTTTTTTGAGTCTCCCTCCTACTTATGTCACCTTTTTTTTTGGTTATATATCAGAAAAGTATAAATCATCCTATACAATTATATTATGCATAAAGAACTACCTGAATGATGTAGAAAACATTTGTGTTGAAACACAAAAGCAATATAAAAGTAGTTTCTTGATTTAGCAATATATAGCTACTATATATATATCGTGTCACGTTTAATCTGCCATGCTATTTTTATCCGTATTGCATAGAAAACGCGTGTTGAAAAGGAAGTTAGGGTTAATTATTAATAGACAAAGATGTGTTTTTCGAAGTAGGGCACTAAAATTATGTCAAAAACTTGACATTAAATAAATCTATTAATTATATTCCGCAAAATTAGAATAAACGAGGCTTAATAATACTCCGTAGTATTATACTGTATTAAGGTTAGAATATTGATAGAAAGTTTGTCGAGTAGATCCGTATATTTGTTTTGAGTCACTAAACTTGCTTATTTTATACCTTTCCTTTTATAGTATATTTTATACGAAAGTTAAAGAGAGTTAGTTGACTCATTATCTTTTCATGTTAAGTGAAAATAAATCATAATAATCATTATATTTATGATGTTTGTTGTTTGCATATCATATACGAAAGAAATCATACAATACAATATTCTTATCATTGTCGATAATAAATCTATAAAATAAAAAAATAATATCCTTATTATTTAGTTATTTGAGTTCGAACTTAGGATGAAATTGATTCTTCCTATTTATGTACTTAATTCATATATACGTACTTATATTTATAATTAAAAATTCAAATATTCATCTCATGTTGAGGTTCAAATTCTACTTAATTCGCAAATTATTTATCATCTCAAATACTCAATGACAAACTAACAATAGTGCTTCAAAGGTAATATAATATATCTTTTTCTTTTTTAATTTGTCATCTTTAATTATCTATGTTTCATTATGAATCCTGTTTGATCAATACAATGTAATTTTCTATATATGCCCTATAAGGTAGAGTAGCACGTGCTACTAGTCAAAATTAAATTTATTTTATTCCAATCGTCATATTGAACTCAAACTCTTCGTAGTTGGCTGATGATAATGCCATAGGGAGTTTTACTAGGTATACAAGAATTTCACAACTTTACACTTACAATTATACTAATTTGCATGTATCTCCATCATTTTTGCTTGTGGCATTATCACCTCGTTTCGTAGTTCTCTATACAACTCTATTTGTTGCAATATAATTTTTTAGTAGATATTACCTTATATTGAGTTACATGTCGATTAACGTAATACGTACTTGCTCCATGTCCAATTAAATGTGCACTAGGAAAAAAGCACACACTACTATAAATTCGATAATCATATATTGTCTTTTTAAGTAATTAAATATTTATTTTATATATATTTATTACTCTTACAAAACATACCTTTGTGATTGCGTTATTGTGGCAAAAGGTTGATAATCGGCAACCCAGACCGGCTCACAATCGGCTGCTAATTCCATAATGTGGGGGGCATACCTGACCCACTCAATGGTTGTGGTTATGAGGGTGTCAGGGTTTGAACCCCTGACCTTGTGCTTATTGTGGCAAAGATGCCCCACCCATTAGGGTTTATAATGGTAGAATATAAGATTTGTAGAATATTTTGGAAATGGACATCGGCTATGTTTGCAAACCAGTTTATTGAGGTTTATGAAAATTTAAACTAAAGAATTTTATATGTTCAAGTTAGTAGCATTATTTGGTAAATAAATATATAAGAGCTTATATTAAATAAATAAGCTCATAAAAAACTCTTGAAAAATAATATGCCCAACTAGTTTTTAAAAATTTGTAGATCATATAAAATTATATAAATACCCCTAATTAACAAAATGTTTTTATCTTATTTATGTTTTACCTTTTTTTCATGTATGTCAAAAACGGTTAAATTTATGCATTAGCTACTTTTCTAAACACTTATTAAAAAAATATAAGCTTCAACTTCCAACTATAAATATAAACTAGGGGTGAGCTTGGTACCGAACCGGTTGGTACTGTTTTTTTTGCCCCAAATCAAAAACCGAATACCATACAATTTGTATCGGTTGATACTGGTTGGATACCGGTCCGGTGCGGTTCCGATTCAATTTAGGTATTTTGGTGTGCATGGTACCAACCGGTAGTGACCGGTTGGTACCGGTTTTTTGTTGGCCCCAAATCAAAAACCGAATACCGTACCATTTATAACGATCGGTACCGGTCCGGTTCGGTTTCAGTATTTTGATTCTTTTGCTCATCCTTAATATAAACTCTAGCTAATAGCTAATTTTGCCAATTACACCCGTTATTTTCTACTCGTAACAAACTAAAATAGAGAATAGAAGATAAACATTGAAATGTAAGAGATACATGTATATATTAGTTATCAAGTTTCTCATCATCAAAATAAATGTCTACCGGGAAAAGAATACATGATTGTAACAATACATAATTATTGTTTTTTTTTTATTAAAAGTCAAATTATAATTTAGATAAAGTAGTACACATATTTCTATTATTGGAGTTTTGTTGAACAGTGTAATGAGTAGTAATTAGATTAAATAATAATAAAAAAATACCTGAATAAGTCTATTATTAGCTAGAAACGAACATATACTTTGATTAAAAAATCAATGTTGTTGCAAATGTTTAATGCTATTTAGAAATTGGGATGATTGCTATTTTAAACTTAGTATGTAGTACACATATTTTTGTAATTTCATCTATTGCAAAAGTGGGTAACGACTAACCGTATAATATAAAAATTGCTGTAGTTGGATGTTATATTTACTTTTATGAAATACATAAGATAGAGTTATGAATTTGACGGTAGAATAAAAACTTTATAAGTCTATATTTAGAAAAGGAGAAAAAATGAGTACTATTTTAAGACAATTAACATTTATTTTGATTAAATTACATATTATTCGTGGGTAGTTGCAATTGTTTAATGCTGTTTAGAATTTTGGATAATAAATTAAATTATTTATGATGAAGCGAATTGAATGTGTGAGCGGTTTAACCGGAGTTTGTAGGAAGTCGTCCTCAGAATTCTTAAATTATACGTACGGAGTTTTGAGTTAATGAAATCCATGCACAAACGCAAGCTTTCTCTCTCTCTCATGTCGTCACCAAAACACACTAAGAATAAAATGGGACCCACTTCTTTCCAATATTTACAATTTAGCTCAAAACTTTGAGGCATGTTAACTTTCAAGATAATGGAAGTGATTTAATTAAACTCTAGTATAAGTTTATTAGATACTCCGTAATTAATTATTGTGGTCAAACTAATAATCGTTATATAGTTGAGTACTCCACAGTACAAGTGAAGTCCCAACAAATGTCTATGGTTGCTTACGGAGTTGCCGATCCCTATTGATAAATTATTCAAAACGTGTTGTTCCGGACACGCAAACCGGCCCATGTCAAGCCGTCTTAGGCCCATCACGTGAGAGGTAAATCGGACTCGCCAAGGGCTAAGGCCATGTTGGGAATGCCAACCACAAGGATTGAACACCCAACCTCATGTTTGCGTTTTTTGATTATTAGAATTTTTAAAAGGACAAATCAAAATTGAGGTCCCACATTGGGCCAACACCCTCAACCACTTAGGTACACGCCCGAAGGGCCGTATTGATATATTAGAATTTGTTAGTTCGGGTTTTTTGATTGCATGAGTTATTATGTATTGGTGGATTGTGTGGTTATGATGTGAAACGGACCTCTACATGTTGAAATTTCAATATTAATTTTCGAAGGCATCACAAATTTGACGATAACCTTTCACTAGATTTTGATTCATGAACGCTATATTAATTGAACACTTTGAAATCAAGTTTTGATTATGACTAATGAAAATATAGCAACCAATCTTAGAGATAAACATCTGTGTATAGCTACGTAGGCTTGCAAAGAAGTATTATATTAAAAACCCTACTATTTAATCTAATAAAACTTACTAACAATGTTGTTTACTACAGAGTAGTTAGTTAAATCACGTATGACTTAACTATTCTGTATACTTATTTTGATTTGTCCTTTTAATACTAGTTTCTTAATATTTAGAAATTTGATATAGGCTGTTAGCAAGCTCAAAAAAATAAATAAATAAGAAAGTAAGTGTAGGGATCAAAATAAAGTATATTTAAAGTTGAAGGGGGTAATAAGAATAATATGAGAACGCAGTTTAGTAGGCGACGTCATGAGAGGGAGGTGTGGTATACTCTACGTAGTCAAACTTGAGATTGACTAGGCTGAATATTTTCTGCGCCTAATCAAACTCACCGCTATCATGTGTTTACGCGCTTTTTTATGTTTGAACTACACGCTCCGGTTGCTCAAACGTCATATAACCGACTTGTAAAAAGTAAAAACGTTGTCACGATGGTTAAGGATGAGTTGTTAAAGGTGATAAATAAAATAAGAAATTAATTGAATATCTCAAATTCGATGATAAGTGTTTAATTCAAGCACAATGTTAAAATTTCGACATACACTAAATTTACATGTTTTCGGCTTTTCGCCAATCAAAATGTTCAATTTCAATTTTGTCTTTCATCTAAGTGCTAAAAACTTTCGAAATGATAATTATAAAATTTCTTTTCAAGAACCTTATAATCAGGTTTTTAAAGTGGACAATTAAATGATACAAACGAAAAACTAAAATATAACCTAATCGTTTAAATGTAGCTAGTACTCCGTATTATTATCAAAACATGAAAGCAATCTTTATGCGAGATTATTTATGTAAATTTTAGGCGGGAATGGTTTAAGCTTGTCATTATAAAACCATCGAAGAAAAACTCTTTCGAAATTGAAACCCTAATCAGAATGTCAAACTAATAAATGATGGTATCGTATACATACACGTATAGTTAAAGGTCACCACTCATCCATTTACCCTTTCGACCCAAAGAACATAATGCAGAATGCAATCTTGAACATACTGTAACGGCCTGCCAATTCCATAGCCACCATGTTCGGGATTTCGCAAACTTCTACACAATTCTTGAAGACAAATGAGCCTTGCGGAAAATCTCTACCTCCTCACCTTTGGAAGAGTGTAGAAGTCCCTTGTACGTATATAAAACATGGTATGGTGTAGATAATTTTTGAGATGCAATCCTAGCCATGATTTAGTTTGATACATCCATTTCCCAGACTCCCAGTAGGAGTAGTATAAATATGTAGATTATGCCTCATTTGGCACAACACACCACACCTCAAAATAGTTTTCTATGTACTTGTAAAATTCTCTTTAAATAATCAACGCATTTATTTGTTTCAATGGTTCTTTCTACCGTGATCTCCTTAGCTATTGAATCGTGGATTTTTTATGAGCAAGACTTACTTAGTCGAGACTAAGGCCGAAAAGTGAGCTTATTAAGATAAGGTGATAATACGCTCTAAAATGACTCTGCGAGATGATAGTATTAGCTCTTTTTCAAGAACCTTATATATAACTAAATGATTTTTTTTAAGTATTAAAGATCTCTCATGTAGGTTAAATACATTTTTTTGTAGGATTTATAAAACAAAGTTATTTTTCTATTAATTAGGTATTCAATAAATATTCATGTTGTGTTGAATCATATTATCCGAATGAAGCCTTGAATATGCTACCACGCACAATTAAGTACTTTTATTATACTTAATTAAGTGACACATTAACCCGATTTTCGTTGGCTACTTTGTTAATTCAGATGTTTATCATCAACATCGATTTGCATACGACCATGTTGTGGTATGGTGTCTATAAAAATGTTAATGAACTAGATGAAAGATAGGGAGTTCAGGACCACGTTGAAGAGACAAATAAACAAAAGAATGGAAGGCATTTGAAAAAAAATAGAGTTGCCTTATTGGTAGCTGTTACAATCATGTTCAAATATAGGCAAAAAAGTTAACCTTACTTTTCATTTATTTTTTTGCTTTTAATCCAATTATAACTATCAAATTACTTACTTGCCAATAGCCGTATATATATGTGAACGGTTTCATTACAAAACTGGAAACAAGTTTTATATGTTTTTGACTTTTTAAAAATGCGATGAATTGATCAGTTGCATTGACTCTGAAAAAGACAAGTGTATGGTTACAAATCTAAATAAGGTGGTGACTTTTAGATTTGATTATGATGATTTTGAGCTATGTATGTTGTTATTATTAAACTCTTATATATTGATAATCTAATTAAGTAACCATGATTGTATCAAAAGTCTGATTAGCAAAAAGAGAACTAGGGTTATTAGGCTGCACATATATATATATGGTATATACATAAGTGAGCACTTTTAAACTAGGGCTAAGTCCCTCGAAATGCAACGAACTTTGCCCAAAAGTCTATTGTATGCGACCAACTTTCGAGGAGGCATAAGAATGCAACCAACTTTCAAAAATGGTGTTTTAATGTAATTTGCTGACGTGTCGATGAGTTGTCAAACTCTCCGGAAGCCACGTGGCACATCCGTACGTCAAGTGTCACCTTCAACGAGCGACACATCAGCAAATTGCATTAAAACACCATTTTTGAAAGTTGGTTGCATTCTTATGCCTCCTCGAAAGTTAGTCGCATACAATAGACTTTTGGGTAAAATTCGTTGCATTTCGAGGGGAGCCCTTTAAACTACTACATTCGCATTTAATCTTTATTGGGTAAAGGCGACTGCACAATCAATTTTCCATGGATCGTTATGAGTTAGATAAGACATGTATTCGCAGGATATAACGTCACTCGACAAAAAACTACCCACCACGTTAGACGTTATATATACACATGTCATAATCTAACATATATCAAGTTATATGTCAAGCCACCAACAAAAAGTTTATCTTCGGTTAAAGTATACAGTTTAAACAAACGTTGACATCAGTTAAGCCGCATATATCATGCATGTAACATTAACATCACGAACGCACGTCACAATAAAAACATCTAAAACAACTACGTTGCTCCAAGCATGCAAAGCGACAGATATAAACAGATGTTACAGCTGTAGCACAGTTTTAATGTAGGAATAAAAATCATTTGGTGTATTCATTACTCTTCTAAACATATGTTACTATCGTACCAACCACCATGTAACAATATCTAATTTCAAGTAATAAAATCAAACGTTTGCAGTAAACCACATATGGCACACATAATATTTACGACAAATAAGGCATGTCACAATAAAATATTTAATAAAAGTATGTTGCTCCAAATAACGCTACACCAATGAATATACGCCCCCAATCATAACAACCACCATACAACCATATCCTATACTCCGCATAACCTAACCCTAACCAGCTACTTTCGAACTCTTACACAAGCGATACAGGAACTAGGTATCGTAATCTCTCAGACATGTTATACATATAAACTCATTCTTGACATCAAGTGTAAAATCAATAACGGTTAACTGATCAAGTAATATAATTTAGGTATGGGAATAGAATTAGTTAATTTTGTGAGTCCTAACGTGTAAAGTGGTAATTTTCACACCCTTAATTTAGGAAAATATGGGTGGGTGGTAAAACCTCTTGAAATTAGCCCCAGGCCACGGAGGTGGAGCCTAACATTTCATCGGCACGCGCCTTTTGTGATGAGAGTGGTGCGGACCCCCTTTTTTCTACGACAACTTAACCAACTCACCCTATATAAATACATCCCCTTCCTTTCCCTTTTTTTCTCATTCTCCTCATTACATTTTCACATTTGTGTTTTCTTAGAATTAATTAAAATTCAATCTGAGATACAAACCCAGCCCATGGGGAAACCTGACGCCAACACCGCCGCTGGCAATGGCGGTGCCGAAAGTCGCTACCGCGGTGTCCGTAAACGGCCGTGGGGCCGTTACGCTGCTGAGATCAGAGATCCTAACAAAAAAAGCCGCGTTTGGTTAGGTACATTTGATACGGCGGAGGAAGCCGCACGTGCTTATGATAAAGCCGCACGTGAGTTCCGTGGCGATAAGGCTAAGACCAACTTTCCGACCTCCACAGAATTGTGTCTTCCAACCGCCGTCGGCGCCGGCAAGAAGCTTGTGAATAGGAGCCCTAGCGGTGAAAGCAGCACCGTCGAATCAGCAAACTCCGCCGTTCCTATCGCCGCCGCGCCGCTCCCTCCGTCGGCGCTCGATCTCAGCCTGTCGCATTTCCCGATCGGTTTTCCGATGGCGCATTCGTTGTTTCTGTACCATTCGCAGATGAATAACAACACCAATAACGCCATGAAGCTTAATAACCGTCTCGATTTGTTCAGATTTGACGGATCCGTTAACCGCAAACCTAATCTGACATTCGGCGCTGTCAACGGTGGTGTTAACGTTGCCGTAAACGGCACACAAAGCGATTCCGATTCGTCATCGGTCGTTAATTTCAGTTATCCTTCTGATCGTCCACAACCGGAGAAAGCATTCACTCTCGATCTCGATCTCAATTTTCCGCCACCAGAAGTTGCCTGATGATGTAGTTTGTAGCCAATTCGCGGCCGTTGAACCGTGTTTTGCCCTAATTTCAAGAATCAATTATAAAACTAGAGAAATTAAATATGAACAATATATTAGGTTTTTAAGAGAACAATTAAGCAGCAGCCTGATAATGTTTTTGATGTGCTGATATATATATATAAATGTTAATTAAAAGTTCTCGTTCTGGTTGTATATATACATGAACAATATATAATTTGCATTTTTTATGTTAAATGTAGAACAATCGGAATCTTTCTGCAAGTAATTTTTTGTTGTATGGTGTGTTGAATGATGATGGTGATGATGATGATGATTATTATTAGTTGTACATTACGCATTGGTTATTGTACATTGATGAAACCATTGTCCAATTGTACAGACAAGTGTAAGCGCATGGCGTTTGCATTGCGGCAACCGAAATTATAACAGCTTTAATATTAGCAATTAAAAATATCAAATGCTTCTGAAAATAAATATAAATTAATGTATTAATAATAATAAGCAATAAAATTAGTCGGTTGATGAGTTTGTTTGTTTTTGTCATAATTGTGATTGTATATAGTCAAATGTTGAAATATTGACTCTTATATAAGTTTTGACCGTATATGCATAAAAGATACGGAGTGTTATACGGAGTATATAATTAATTAATTAATTTAAGTAGATTAAATTGTGTGTTTGTTAGAGAAATACTAATAAATAAAGGGAAGGGATGGCACGTGTAGGTGGTAAATAATTAATTGGGTGGGAGTTGGAATATGGGGTGGCGCCGACTGCTTGAGTAAGCAGAAACGGTGGCTAAATATTACAAGCAGTTTATTTATTTCTATTGTATTGTATATTTAATAATTTAATAATAAATAATATAATCTCAGATCTAACGGCAGGTATTTGGCGGTCACATTTATTGCTCTATTACCAAAATAAAGGAAATATGTGTTTCTTTTCTCAAGGACGGCACTGACGGCCAGTCACTTTCATTATTTTCTCCGTCTTCTTTGTTAAATTTAAATAGGGAAGTGATTTATACACTATTTGTTTTTCCCATACACTACCAAACGTGCTCTATAATATTGTACAATACAACATCTTATAGCATGTTTGGTTAACAATAGGTGATGTAGAATCATCATCCACTTAAATACATTTTTCTGTTGAAAAATATAAATTTGATATTTTAATACTCCTTCGCTCTCAATTATTTGTACATTTTTCCATTTTGATAAATCTTAAAATAATTATCTCTTTCTAAAATCAACTAATCAAATTGGGTGATGATTCATACACCACTAATTGTGTATTACAGTATTATATAGTACAATACTGTAAAACACAATTATTGATGTATGAATAATTTTAGGTTGTGTACGAATTACTTCCCAATTAAAATTTTAGGTAAAGATCAAAATCTATTATTGATCAATAGTAATAAATGTACAATTTTTAAACTGTATATTTATCGTATGGAAACAATTAATTGGTTACAGAAAGTCTTTCTACATTATTAATAAATGTTATTAAATCATTGTGAAAGCGGATTCACACTATGTTAACGCTGACCATCGTTGAGAGGTCAACATCTATAATGCTGATTGATAACGCTCGCGGATCAATGTTAGCAAGGAGTAATTCACCATTGTTCAAACGTGTAAAAACTCATCATGCTATTTTAAATGCACTACTACTTTAAAATAAAATATGATAGAAATATGAATAATGAATTTGAACGTAGAGAATGATTTGATATAAAATGATCTATGGGTTATTGCTATGAATGATTCAACATCAGTTCAAGTCTCAGTCGTCGAGATATATATAATATTTATATATGATACGTTTTAATATGCGTTTATTTGTTAAAAATGATAATATAATTTAATTATAATGAGTCATACAAGGTAACGTTGTAATAAAAGTACTTGCTAGTCAAGGTTACCATGTAATATCACAACACTAAGGTCATGTTTGTTTTTAATTTAATACATAAAAATATTTTACTAAGATATGTGTATTTGGTTATATAGATATAGATAGATATGTTTGTTTTTAATTTGGTACGCTAACAAGTTTTTTAGTAGGTTATTTGTTTATATAAATATGTTTGTTTTTGACTTAAACGAAGGGTGTGTTTGGCAAAACGAGTTAGAGATGGAGCTGAAGATGAAAGTTAGAAGCTGGAGCTTTTATTTGGGGCTGAAGCTGAAGCTGGAGCTTTTATTTTTGAATAATTGTTTGGCAAACTAGTTAGAGATGAGGCTTATTAATGTAAAATGACACAAATTGATATGATATCTTATATTTTCATATTTTTAATAATTATAAAAGGGTAATGTAGTAATTTAGGAACAAGGAGATAGAGATTCTTTATAAAAGCTAGTTTTAAGAGCTTGTATTTCTGGAGATTATCTTTTATAGAATTCCTCCTACATTTTCCATGCCAAACAGGGATTGTTCATATATATAAAAGATGGAGTTTCTTATAAATAAAACATCAATCTCCTATAATCCTCAATAATCCTCTAAATTTAGGTTGCCAAACACACCCGAAGAAAAACATGCACTTGTTAATAATTGAAGTTATAAAAATATGAATTTATAATTAACCTCTATAAAACTAATGACATAACAACTATCAACTACCTCATTTAGATGTTTGAATTGATATTTTTTAGTTATTTATCTAAAATTTACCCATAATGCAAACATAATTTATTATATTAGCATATTGTCCGCACAATGCGGCGGTTGCAACTACTTAATAATTTTTCGTTATGTATGATATTATTTTCGTCAAAGAAGATAAGAATAATCATTACATGATGATCAAAATATCTTAATTTTGAATGAATCTATTATAAACACATAATTTACTAAAAAGTAGAAAGAACTAATTAATATTTAAAAATAAAAGACTTTGCTATTTGAAATGATATTCATTTATTAGTGTGATAAGGGTAAATTAGTCAACAAAAAAAATTAAGATGTTAACATTCAACATATGAAGATGCTTTATAAGTAGTTATAGATACGTATTACGACTTATTTAGATAATAAATGTAGTAACAATCTACACATAATCGTTATAAAGTCAAAACTTTATGTGAAAGTCACTCACTATGGAAGGTTGTGCTATATAAGTATATAACTCGACACATACACTTAATCATTCAGTCAAGGGTGAAAAACGTCACCTTTCTAGCAAAATGATGGTAAAAGATTAATGAAAATAAACACTAATTATGGAAGTATGTGCTTTGTAACTCGTACATGTTCACCATTCCAAATCAATTGATTGGTAATGTTTTTGTTTTATAAATACTTCAAGAAACTCTCAGGAGGACACAAATAGTTTATATAGTTTATAACAGTAAGATTGTTTGTTTGAGGCGTTAGGTCCTGAAAGTTAGGTCTGAAAATGTGGAGTGGGTAACTAATTTCTTTCTGGAATGACATATGGGTTGAAGATATTTCTTTAAAAAAAATAGTTTATGAGGTTGTCTCTGATTTCTTTACTGAGTTTTTTTCGTACAAAGTGAATCTCAAGTTATTTGGTCTATTCCTCTTCAAGGTTAAGTGACTTTGTATGAAAGTTATGAGCATGAGTCTCTTGCTGAATTTTTTGAAGATTGAAACCAAAGGATGAGTTTGAAAGCTATAAAATTTTGGTGTCCTATAGGGTCATGTACTATATGGTCAATTTGGATAGCTAGAAATGCGACCAGTTTCAATTAAAATTACTCATGTTTAGACTCAATGGTTCATATAATTAAATTCGAGATTTTCTTATAAGCTTCCGCATCCTAGTCATACTGCACCTATCAAATTCGTGCGAATTCCTCACCATGGTCTCTTAGTGAATGTGCTTAATAAAGCAGATTGTTGATGAATCTTTTCAAGACTCTAAAGTAGTTTCATAATATGTATTCAGTAGTGCTGCTGCTTCAAATTATTATTTGCGGTCTATGTCGATAAGTTTTATTTTCTATGTATTGTAATCGTATTTGTTGGAAGAGGTTTTTTTATTCAATTCCTTATTATTATGAAAATTAGAAAGAACCCAAACGTTGATTACCACATCCTCATTATTATTATTTTTATTACTACGTACCATATACCGTACCACTAGAAATTAGAATAACACAGTAATAAAACTGATCATAATAACTTCATATGATAGTCAAACCCAGGATGTTTGTTATACCGTCAGAAGTCTTTTCGAAGTTTATTGTTACAAATTCTATAAATCGTAAATACACAAAATACAACGAGTAAGCATTTTTATAAATATCTCAACAAAATAATACGGAGTACTTTGATAAAAATTTATAGGTCAACGAAAAACAAATTTTTTTAAAATGGCAAATAGCATTAAACAACTTCAAACTTAGCAAGTGACTAAAAAGGAGAATAAAAACATATTACATGAGAATAGAAAATGCAAAACAATTCCATTTCGCTAAATTACAAGAAAATTTGCTCCTATGATTTACCATGTAAACGATGAAGAGATGGCGTCATCCACGATTGAAGTATGAGACTTAACCAAATTCTTGAATACACCTTCGTTCCTCGCATTCCATAAGCTCCAAAGTGATCCATAAATAATAACCAATAAGATTTTTTATCTTTTTTTTGCAATTACTCCACTTGGCTCCAAAATCCAATACGTCAATTACCGAGTGAAAATGGGGCATCGAAATCCCGCACCAATTGAAAATCAATTCCCACGACTTACTCACACGAGGGCACCGAAGGAGAGCATGATCAACATCTTCGTCTTCAAGATTGCTGATTTTACATCGGCTTGATCCAACGTTTATAACACGAACCATAAGATTTTTTACCACGGGAATTCTACCCAATCCGACCGTCCAAATAAAGCAATTTACTTTAGGTGGGGGAATCTTTAACCAAATCATCTTCGAGAAACCATTAGAATCAAGCTTGGAGTCAATTAGCAACCTGGCCGTATGAACCTTAAACAAGCCATCCGGAGATAGTGAACATACTAACCGATCAGATTCATTAGATAGGCTCACCGAATTCAATAAATGCAGCAGATCACAAAATTCCTGCAAGAAAGACGATTCACAAGGATTTTGCACCCATCTCCAATTAAATCCATTGTTCACGATTCTATCACTGACCCAACAACGTTTCTGTAATTCGATAGAATATAACAAAGGAAATCTAGATTGCAGGGTTTGATCATCACACCAACTATCTTTCTAACATGAAACATTCTTGCCATTACCGATCATTAACTTAAAGATATTGTTAACATTGAGACCCAGTTTGCACAAGTCAGAATTGACTATGGATATATTTTTTCAAATGCCAACGGCCCCACAACCATGCATAGAACACAAAGGTTTAGTTTGGAGTCTGTGAATGGATTGAATTACCTCCTTTCATATATAGTTTTTGCCATCCCTTAGCTTTCGCCACCACTTCAATAAAAGTGGCAAGTTTTTAGCTTTTAAAGAACCAACACGTAGGCCACCCTTGTCTTTCGAAGATAACACAGTAAACCATGCAACCCAATGTATTTTTTTCCCATTTTCATTACCACCCCACAGAAAATATCTCCGGATACGTTCAAGCCTATTTAGTACACATTCGGGTGCTTTGAATAACGAAAAATAATACAAAAGCAAGCTATTGAGAACCGATTTTATCAAAGTAAGTCTACCATCAAACGAGAGATTTTTTGCTTTCCACTGGGATAATTTTGATTTGAAACGTTCAATAATTGGGCTCCAATATTTACTTACGTTCATATTCGCCCCCACCGGCACTCCTAAGTATTTAAATGGGAATGTACTAGGAATACAACCAAGCGAACTAGCCCAATTATTAATACACGAATGATCCACACCGATACCAAAAACTTGAGATTTGTGAAAGTTTATCTGTAAACCAGACGAAGCATGAAAACATTTAAGGATTCTCGTGAGGTTCTTCATGTTTTCGTTGACCGCCTCTCCAATAAAAATCACATCATCCGCGTAGAATAAATGTGATAGAATTGGACCATTTTCCACCAATACGTTTACCTTTAAACTGTGACACCCGTCAAATTAGGACTAGTTATTAGTTCCTAATCATTTAGAAATACATGTAATTAGTACTATGTATTAGGCTAATTGTATGTATCAATATATATATATATATATATATATATATATATATATATATATTGTTGAATATATATAAGTACGCGATTAAATTTAATCGTGCATTTTCAAATCGGTCAAATTCCGATTCATTTACACGGGCGTTGGTGAAAACAAATATTAAGTAATATGAAACTATTATTTAATATACTCAGTATTTATTATATATTATTTTGATAATATATAAAGTATTCGTATCAAACAAATGTAAAACATTCGCGACAAAACTTATAAATAATGTATTATTATTGAAAATAATTATTATTATTTACATTAGACAAAAATAAAACATATTCGTTTTATTCAATCTGTCTCAAACGCGACGAAACCATTCGAACCATATCCGTCATTCAAACTGAAAACAAAGATATATTTTTATATCTCGCTAAAAGTATTTTTATAAAATACTTCGAATAAAACTATATACGATATCATTTTTAGGAATTTATCAATTAAAAACATTATACTACTTTTAGGATCGGGTACAAAAACACAGGTATTTTGTACTACGCGTGAGAGCCGACCAACTCCAATAATTGGAGTTGGCCGACTACTTCTTCTCCTTCTTCTTCATTTTCTTCTTCCATTTCCTCCATCTCTTCTCTATCTCTCGGTCTCTCTCTCAGGTACCAACAACAACAACAACAATAAGCAACAACCACAAAGGATCATCACCATCTCCATCTTCATCATCTTCTTCATCTTCTTCGGCATCATCACCATCATCCGTTCCTCATTTTTACTCGTAAGAAATCTTTCACTTTTCTTTTAAATTTCGTGTTTAAATGTACATATATCATCATATATTAGTATCTAACAATTGATTATGTCCAAAGAATTGGGTTAGAACTCGTTTTATAAAAACCTGCATGAACAAAACTGGAACAGGCCTGAAATAGGCTACCAGCCGAACGGCTAGACTGCCTTAGCCGAACGGCTAGACTATATGAGCCGAACGGCTGGAATTGATGAGCCGAACGGCTGGATTAGATCAGCCGAACGGCTATGGACTTCCATAGCCGAACGGCTAGGTGCTCCATAGCCGAACGGCTAGAGCTTTAAAGCCGAACGGCTAGATTACTCAAACGGAATAATTTTTGTAAAAATGCCGAAGAATTTCACAAAAGTGTTTTCAGGGTAGCTTCTCGATGAAAAATTTATTATAACGGATTGGGCTAAAAGTCACACGGTCACTCGAAAACGGCCAAATGATCAAGGCTATGTACCATAGCCTAGGCGGTTTTAGGCCTTTCGGGGTCGTCTAGGGGTCGGAAATGGCATATTTCAGTTTTAGTACCCGTACCAAATTTTGTAACCTATGAAATAAAATGTAACGGATATAACGAATTTGAGTAACAACTAAACTTATACGATGCGACTTACACACGAAACACATATACTTTTATAAGTACAACAAATCATGTAAAATAATAATAGTTTGAAATTATTATACAAACCGTCACCAACGAGCCGTATACACTTTCTCAACTTCAAACATAAACATTAACCAAATGATTTGGACATAACTAGTTAATAGAACAACTAGCATAGATGGTCTGTTGAGACATCTAACCAATTAAACCTTGCGCGTTTAATACGCCCGACAGGTTTCAACATCTAATCATTAAAACCCTTCGCGTTTAGGACGCCCAGCAGGTTTCAGTCGTTGGAGACGACATCATTTCTCTTGTAAACCATCAATTGTGCTTGATAGCATCTCATTAGACTCAGGTGAGTCTCATAGCCCCTATTTTACCGTTTTTACTCTAGGGGTGAGAATACAAGCTTGTTTTGTTTTACATGTGAACGCAAGTATCAAAATATCATTATAGATTGCATGAGTTGTTTTCTCTAATCGTTTTAAGTCCTCTAGAATAGTTTGGTAATACTTTTGTAGCGTGAATGTTAGTGTATGGTACCATATGGGACTGACAATCCTCGTCCGGGTCAGCAAGCACTGACTGGTCAAACGGACGCATTATCATTTGTTCATACGTGTGTTGATTAGGCACACGCATAGAGGCACCCTCGCTCAGGCACTTAATTGTGATCCTGACACCTCAGTTAAGCTCAGACTATGTGCTCATGGCAGTTATATACATCATTTATCAATTACTTATTTGTTTAAATACAAATATTCATACTTAAATCTTGCGGTTCATACAGTATACTTTGTCATTAAACCTGTGAGCTCACCAGCTTTTAGCTGACCATTTTAGCATGTATTCTCAGGTTCGCAGCAGCATTAGGTCTGCTCACTCAGGATGCCCATTAGCTCGAGTCGCATTCAGACATCAAGAGATTGTCATGCATTGCTATATTTTGTATAATTTAGTTATGCCATAGAATCTCTACCATTTGGCTTAAGAGCTTTTGTAAACTATATTATAACAGTGTAAAACTTTTATAATATCAATGTATTTTGTAAAACGACGCATATAGAGTCGTTCATTGTATGCCTTGTGTGCTTGATATTTGATTAGTCGCGCCCCGAACCGACCCGCTTCCGCATCATAATTTGGGGGTGCGACATAAACCAACCTTTTTCACATGTCGTTTTCATCGCAATATTTAAGCCTTCCATTGCGATGATAAATAAAAAAAGGTGAGAGTGGGTCACCTTGTCTCACCCCTTTCGAAATTTTGAATTCTTTGGTTGGAGATCCATTAATTAAAATGGAAGCATACGATGAGGAGAGACATCCAAGGATCCAATTCCTCCATTTCACTTCGAAATTCATTTGAGACATAATCGAATCTAAGTAGATCCAATTGACCGAGTCGAATGCTTTTTCAAAGTCAACTTTGAACATGAACACTTTTTCTTTAACCTTCTTTGCCCAAGAGAATAATTCGTTAATAACTAGCGGACCTTTCAAGATATTCCTGCCTTTTATGTATGAAGATTCGATAGAAAAAACAAATTAGGAGTATTTTCCTTATTACTCCGTATTATTATTATTATCATGGGAATTAAAGTAGAGTAGGATTATGTATGTGGGGGCAGAATTATGAGCAAGTCCATGCCCTGGGGTTCCTGAAGCTGTCACGTGTTAGCTCCACCGTCCCAACCCCCTTTCACGCGTTTTCACAATTTCACCCTTCTGCCCCGACATTTCCATACGGTTACCATGATTCTAAATCAATTAATAATAATACATTAATACTACTACTTTCTTAATAATCCTATTAAATTTCTTTTGAATTGAATACACTTGTACACGTCTAGACTTAGATACCCAAACCAAATGAGTAATGATGTGTGCTTTTTCATTTAGGGTGTGTTTGGTAACAACGGGTTGGAGCTTGTGGCTGGAACTAAGGCTGAAGCTGGAGCTTAAGGCTGGAGCTAGGGCTTGGGCTTCTTTTCACAAGCCACTTCAAAAAGCTTCTTGTTTAGGGGATTCTGAGGGCTTACTTTTTCTAGAAGCCCCGCTTTTTTCTGTTGCCAAACAAGGCTTATAACTGAGGTTCAAAGCCCCTAGAAGCCCGTCATTCAAACAAACCCTTAAAGACAAACATGTTTGTTATATCATATACTCCGTATTAGATTAGATTAGATTAGATATCATGCATATATGTTGGTGATCATATTACATATAGTACAGTATAAAATAGAAAAAAATATTTGACGTGACTAAATATTTAAATTATGTATAGGGATTTAGTTAGTGCAAATGATAATTTTTTTTATTTGTGAATTGTATAGTGGTGACTGATTAATGACGCGGTTTCGAGTGGAGTGTCGAATGGTATCAACTCTAGGAATTGTGATTTGGGGAATCGGGTGTTAAATAAAGTGTTTACGATAACTCGATTTGTGAGTCTTTTTGGGTAATTTGGAGGGGGAAATAAGTTAATTAATTGTCTCACCGATAGGCGCTTCTTGATTCTCAATTAAGATTTTTTCATTCGGGTCAAAGTTGTTTCTCATCATTGGCTTACAAATTGGTGTTCAAGGGTGTCTGTCGCTTAGTTTACCTGGGGGCAATAGTTGGTTTGTGGTTAGCGTTCTTTGAGTGGTGTAACTTTTTTCCTTGAGGTTGCTTTTTAATCTTTTTTTATTTGTCTAGCTTAAGTCTTGTTTTGGACTTTTTTTCTTCTTGCTCTATGGTTGTATCCAGCCGCTTTGGAGGCTGCTATTACCTATTGGTGTTATTTGGTGGTGCTCCCCTATTTCATGGGTGTTGAGCATTCCAATAAAAATAATATTTCAAAATTGATGTAAAATTGTAATGTCCGAAATCCATATTTCTTTCTAATTCATCTAACCTTTATGCATATAAATCTTCTTGTTTGTTATATTATTATATCCAACATTTTAAAGTAGGGATGCTCATTTGGTTAATTCGGTTTAAACCAAACATGATAGATGAAACCTATTGATTTTATCGAAACCAGGCCGAACCGAGCAAATTAAAAACCGACCCGAACCGAACGAAATTACTACGGAGTATTCGGTTTATTCGGTTTATGCTTTCATATATTAATAAAAAAAATATTCGAACAATATCAAAAAACTTGATTATTAAACAAAATAATTGACACGTTTCGTAAGTTTTCCATAAAAATTTAATAATTTGGAGGAGAAAGTAAGGTATAATTGAGAATTTTGTGATAAATGATAAATAAAGTTAATAATGGTATCAATATGCACAATTCTAGGTGATTAACTTAATTAGATTGAATATAACTTAAAAGTATTGTCAAAATATATTACTATTCGTTTAATTTGGACTATTCGATTTTTACAATGTTAACCAAAATCAATCCAAATACAAAAATAAATATTTAGATGTGAACTAAACCGATCTAAAAACTCAAATTATCCGAACCATTAGTCTAATCCAACGATTGAACAATTCGGTTTAGCGAACACCCCTATTTAAAGCAATAATTTACATTAGTCAATTTCAAAAGAAGGAAGTATGTGTTAAAACTATACTTGAATTTAGTATACATATACTTTACATACTCGCCTACTCGGTATACTTTTTCAGCAGAACTTTATATTACATAGATTAGAAAAGAAAGACGCTGGGGTCACGTGAAAACGACAGCCCCGGCGGCAGCCTTTGGTGGGCTCATGTTGTGTTGGCGCCTCAAGAATCTAGCTACGTGGAATTAATTTATCTTAGTCGACATATTAGTATATTATTACTATATACTTTGAATACTGTGATGATTAGATAAGATAAAACCAGATATGTTTTTTCATGTTTGATTTTATTCTTTTATTTTTCCATTTTGTTCCACAACTTCTTTTTCAATTATTAAAAATTACACTGTTGGACGACAGGGCACACTAATGGTTTTTGCAAGCATATGTAACGCATCTATTATTATTATAGGGGTGACGATATTTTCACCAAACTATTTGAAAGATCAATAACATTTATGCAGTGAATAACTATACTACACAGTAATTGCGGATTAATCGTCACCCATTATTTTATGCTTTAATAACAGTTAGCATGTTAATTATATTTATTTAATATTTGTTACATTTTGGATGCATGGATGCAGTGCTTTTTATTTCTTTCTAGGTTTTATAGAGACAATTTGTGTGAAGTATGTAGAAAAATTGTATATGCAGCTAGGTAAAATCGTTAGTGTCAGCCTGAGAGAATGTTTAGTTTTGTAATGTATTGCAAGTAGGGCTGACAATGGATGAATATGGATGAATATTGATCCACTCCATTAATGATTCAAATTAAATGGATCTTATCCGATCCATGATCCACTATAATGGATCATGATCCAATCCATATCCAACTAATTTAAATGGATCGGATCACAATCCAGATCGATCCACTTAATTTTTTTCATACATTATCCAAAATCAACATCATATTCATTTTACTTCATTTTCCAAACATGAACTTATAGCTAAACATAAATTGGAATATTCAGTAACTGTAATTCAAATACAAACAGTAACGAGATACAAAAGTAACAAAAACAATGAAAAAATCTATTAAATCAAAGTAAAAATCTGACATGCCGAGAAAACAGAGCTAGAAATACGTACACAAATTGCTACGTACCAACGGTCAATTGTAAGCAAAGTAGCTAAAATATGCATATAGCCACCAAGAATTGGTTCATGCGTACAGTTTGTATATCTATCCATCATCATCTTCGTATCATACTATCATCAATATATCAATCAAATTAAAACACCATTTAGTTTCATATTAATTTGGTTTGTTAGCTCATAACGACGATTAAATATGATAGCTATAGGTCTGCATATTTAAAACGAGAATTCAATCAGCGTTAACCGACGATTCATTAGTTGCAGAGATTCTGTTACGAATTAAACATACATCATATTCAAATCTTCTGATAAAATCAACACCGATTTACAACATCAATAGCAATTCTTTCGCCGCTTTGGGGGAACCGAAAGAATCGATCGAAATCAATGCCGTCAGTCTCCGCTGGATTTGATAAAGAACACCGTGGTAGTCCAATCACTCATCTGTCGTGGAGCGGCGGTGCTGGTTCAAGTAGCGACAGTTGCGATTATATTCAATTCACTATTATAATAATAATTATTATTATTTAATATTTATAAAATTTACATATGTTATAATATATATATATATATATATATATATAGAGAGAGAGAGAGATAGTGTTTTGATCAAATGATAACACTTCAAAAATAAGAACGATAAGAACACCTAAAAAATGTACAACTAGTCAACAAAAATCATTAGATTCACAGTCATACATCTCAAATATGCAAAGAAAAACAAATGCACACTTCTAAAAATGCACAAAAATTAAAAAAAAACGATTGATGCACGATTATCTCTATAATTGAGCATGAACCGTTCTTTCGATTTTTGTGTATTTTCGAAAGTTCGCATCTATTCTAATCAATTTTTCTACACATATTTGAGATGTATGAGTGTGAATCTAATGATTTTGTTGGCTAATTGTGCATTTATGAAGTGTTCTCACCGTTTTTATTTTTGAAGTGTTCTCATTGGAACCTTACCATATATATATATATATATATATATATATATATATATATATATATATATTGTAAACTTTTTTGTTTTTTATAAATTGACCGATCCGGATGGATCATGGATCGATCGACATATATAATTGAATATTTGGATCAATTTATTGAATCACTAATTGAATTGATGGATCAATTTTTTGATCCAATAAGTCAATATAATTAGATGAGATCGGATTTGGATCAAAAGCTATCCATTGTCAGGCCTAATTGCAAGTGCACCTTAGCCATAGACGTGATATTAATTAAAGAAATACATAGAAAGAGATGTGCGTAGAAAATTAACCAAATGTCCTTCATTGGGCCCTGCAAGAATATAGTGACGGGTATGTAAATGGAGTATAATTATTAGGCCATTTCCAACCCATAACTCAACTGATTGAAATTGATAGAGCCACGTCAGCGTCACGTCAGTTTTTTGAAAAAACTGACTGAAATTGACAGACCCCTCCCATCTCTGATCCATCACTTCATTTTTCTGGAGCCCGGTTGGATTTTTTTAATCAAATAAAATACAAAACTATTTAAATTAAACACAATATTTTAAATAACACACATTTCATTAAAAATAAAAATTACGACAATGCCTCAAAAATAAAAATAGACCAATAAAAGTTAAAAATAAAAAAACTACATTCCTAAAAAAATAAAAGTTACAAGAAATCCTAAAAATTTAAAAGTACGATAATTTAAAAACTACTAAAATTATAGATAATCTAATCGGAGCTCGACTCGTCGGTTTCATTCGCGTTTTCTTGCTCGTCTTCGTCCGATTCGTTGTTGGTATATTTGTCTTGGTAAAGTGTCACGACTTCTTTCCTCGCGTTTTTAAGCATTTTAATTTCTTTTTTAGACGCTTTCTTCGAAAGTTTTTTACACAAAAAACTCAAAGCTTTGTAGGCGGCTTTTTTCATCGCATTTTCCTTAATCATTTTGATTGCTTCTTGTTGCGCGAGAGCGGTTTGCTTGACTGCTTCAAGTGCATCCAGTTTTTCAGATTGAACACTTCGTGAAGACGATCCGGTGGAACTTGATGCCGTACTTTTTGCCGCCTTTCGGCCCGGAGGACGGCGGATGTAGTCATTTTGGAACAACCGTTTCATGTTCGCATCAAGAGCCGTTGCAGTCGGTTGTTCATCCGCGTCCAGATCGGTGACAAATGGTTGGAAAGAATCTTCGTTGGCCATTACGCGCGGCTCAGTAAAGAATTTTGGGAAATGTCTAAGAACATTCCAAAATGACTCGTAAATGAAGGCACGCCCAACTTGTTGCCGGAATGCATTTCGGGTGGCAATCATAACGTCGTTTTCGTCGGCACCGCTTTGTGGGCGAATTTCTTTGTAGTGTTTGTAGAGAGCTTGAAATGTTTTTGAGTCGTGAGAAATCTTGTTCCATTTGCCAGAAAGTTGACTAAGTTACGGGTTGTTGAGACACAAGAATTGTAACCTTGCATCACTTTAGCCCAAAAGGACTCGTTTGATTGATTTTTTCCTTGGACACCGTTTTCGGAACAATGTATCCACCGCTCCGCTAAAATCCTAGCCTCCTCGTCCGTCCAACGTGTTTGAGCCCGTTTAGCCCTTTCACCATTTTGAACTTGTTTACCCCTTTTCTTGTTGGTTCGGGTTTCGGGTTCGGGTTTCGATTCCGGTTTCGGGTTCGCCTCGTCGGAGCTTTTTTCCAAAGTTTGTGGTACGGTGAAATTCATTTGTTGTGGTGACCATTGTGTGTTTTGGTACCACTGTAGTTGTGACCATTGTGTGTGGTGGGGGAATTGTGATTGTGGTGGTGAGGATTGTGTGTTTGTGTACCACCCTTGGAATGCATAATTATTCCTCGGGTCGTGCGGATCAAGGGTGAACGGGTTTGCAATAGGTGGGAAGTTGGCAAACCCGGTAGGTTGAGTGTTTGGTTGAGACGAAGATCCGGAAGCTTGAGTGTTTGGTGAAGTCGGGTTTGGTAACGGGTTATTCAACAAATTTTGCCACATATCTTTGGCAATAGTTTGTTGATCTTTTTATTTTTTTTATTTTTGAAAGTTGATTTGTTATTTTTGGACATTTTTTTGAGAGAGGTTTTGAGGTAAAAAGTGTGGTTTTTGAATTGTAAAAAAGTGGTGAGGATTGTTGTGTGAAAGAATTGGTGGAATAGATAGTTTATTGTGGAAATTGGTGTGTGAAAATGAGTGTAATATGTAAGTATATTTATAGGTAAAAGTTAATTATTTTTTTTAAAAAAATTTAAAATGATTGGGATACAAACAATTTTTTTTAATTTTTTTTTTTACTTCAAACGGTCACAAAGGAAAAAAAAATAAACAAGCAAATGGGGCCCACATAAAGCGATGGATCGCTTCGGTAAACCGAAGGGGAAAACCGACGATGGCAACCGACGAATTGGTGCCATCCCTGTCGGTTCGTCGGTTGGTAGCCGACGATAGCCGACGACTCCGGTTGGGAGCAGCCTTAGGGAAAATAATCCGTACGGCTGAACTATACGTTTGAAAGATAATGTTAATGTTAATGAAATGGTCATTTATATAAATATAAAAATGTTAGAGGATCAAAAATGTGATTTCAAACATTTCAAATGATATCACCTTATGATTAATGATAATGGTTAATTGTTTGTGAATTGATAAAAGATTTACAAAAAATATGGTTGGCAGGAAAAAGAACGTACCATTAACACATAAGAACGTCATTTTTTGTTGGTTCATGTTTTTAACGGCCTTAGTGCTGTCTTTAAGGGGAGATTTTATATATCACCAATGGTATTATAACAACTAACCAACAAACCTTAGTACTCTAACGTTGCGTTTGTTTCACGAAATTTAACGGAATTGAAATCCTGATTCCATTCTAGAAGGGTGTTTGGTTAACAAATAAATTGATTTGAAAGTCATGGAATCTCTTGCTCAAAGGAATTCACATTACCTGGAATTTCAATTTTATCAAAAAATTCCGCGAACCAAACGCAAGGTAAATGTAATATCCGAAAGCTTTTAGTATAAAAGTCAATTTTATTGTCTTAAATGTAGTCCTTAGAAATTACTCATATCATATTTGTTTTGTTTTGTTTGATGATTAAAATATTGAATTACTACAAATTTAACATTCAAGTAGAAAAACATTATATGAAAAAACAATTTTGTAAGAGGGCTTAATTCAAAGCCCAACCGTAACTAGTTTGATCCGATAAGGTCCAAATCATTTCAACAACCATATAGCGGCGGTACACGTCACTTAATTACAAATTGGGCGGTGGATATAATTAATTATTGAATTAATTAACACCGTTGTATTCACATCCAATTTCATTACTCTTTTCCAGTGTTATTAGGGTTTTGATTCTTGATCAAATAAATTGATTCAAAGCTGCACTGTGATTCGGCTCAAGAAATGGGTCGGGTATTTCTGGTGGAATTAGAAGGAAGGACTTACAAATGCAAGTTTTGCTTAACAAGTTTAGCTCTTGCCGAAAATGTTGTATCCCGGGTAATAATTCCAGCAATTATTTACCTTTAATTTGTTATCTAATTTAAATTAATATTTTTAGAAAGTTTTTATCTTTACTGTTGATCATTACTTATATTTTTCTTCGAACACGAAATTTGTTTGAGCTAAAATAACAAAGATTTGACCAATATTGAAATAAAAAATCGAAAATTAGTCTTAAATTTGGACAAATTTTCAATCTTTTTGAAGTTGTGACACTTAAAGTTTATGTGCTGATTTTTTTTTAATTTATTTATAATGAATCAGGGGTTTCATTGTAGAAGAGGAAAAGCTTACCTGTTTAGCAATGTGTAAGTTTTTCATATTATATGCATAGTTTCATCACAATAATGATTGTTTGGTACAGTGTTTATATACAAATTATATAGTTCTTAGTTAGTAGCATGTGTATGTATACCTCATGAGATGCTGGTTTCCTTCTGGTGTTTAAAGTGAGCAAGATGTTAGCTGGATTTACAAGTGTGGTTATAAGAGATGCACTTTTTGTGTAGTATCTATTTTCAAGAAGACCATCCAAACATGATTTCTTGCTGTTATCCATAATATCTGTAAACAGAGTTGGGGAACAATTGGGATAAAATGACTACATTGTATTGACTTGATTAAGAAATAATAACGATTACAAAAAGAATATAGAAGCCTTGCATAGCTTGGAGACTAAACTAGGTTTACACTAATGGGCCAGGCCCTAATAGAACTTATACGCCTAAGTATTCTGACTAACTATTCCAACATCCCCCCTCAAGCTGAAGCATCCAGCTTGTTACAAATACAACCCAGAACTAATCCATCTTCTCCTGAAACTTGCCCGCAGCAATAATCCAAAACTTGAACAAACGCAAAGATAATCCGTCTCACTTGGAATCGAACTAAAGAAACGAAGCAACCTAAATAGGTCTCAATAACCAAAGAACGAAGCAACCTGAAAAGGTCTCAACTAACAAAAAAACGAAGCAACCTGGAAACAAACAGGTCTCAACTAATGAAGCAACCTTAAAACAGGTCTCAACTAACCAAACTCGATGAGTAACCAAAACTCCAAAAACGAAGCAACCGGAACAGGTCTCAACCAACCAAAGAAATGAATCAACTTGGAAACAGGTCTCAACTAATCAAAGAAACGAAGCAACCTGTGTTTCCAGGTCTCAACTAACCAAAATCCACAAAATAGGATCAAACTCAAATGGCCTCACCGGGACTGAACTCAAAATTGATCTCACAAGGGATCAAGCCAAAGCACCTCAAAAATCATAACCCGAAATCGGCAACAATACCAACCTCATAATAACTTTCATCCACATGTCATTAAATAACACATATCCCCCAAATCCACAAGTCAACAGAAGTCAGAATTAAACAAACCCTAACAAAATCATAATATCACAAATTTTCCCCAAATCATAAAGTTAATTGAAATCTGAACCCCAAAAATTGCTAACAAACACGAAATCCAAAAATCACAGATTTGAGTAGATTTCACCGGGGATCAATCAAACAGTGAAGCACATAAAACCAACAAGATCTCAACAGGAATTTGGCTGGACATATCAGAAAAGAAAACTGGAAGAAAAAAGACGGCTAACAGCAGCCACATATACGTTACTTAAACCTTAACACCCTAAAACTCAGCTCTGATACCATGTAAACAGAGGTGGGGAACAATTGGGATAAAATGACTACATTGTATTGACTTGATTAAGAAATAATAACGATTACAAAAAGAATATAGAAGCCTTGCATAGCTTGGAGACTAAACTAGGTTTACACTAATGGGCCAGGCCCTGATAAAACTTATACGCCTAAGTATTCTGGCTAACTATTCCAACAATATCGCATAATCTTCAGACGTCAATTCTTACTGTATGCGAAGAACATGGTAACGGTGATGCAAACTGTATAGTACTCCAATTAATGCCTCACAATGATTCAAAACTTTTTTAACTTCTACATTTTGCGAAGAGCTTATATATTTTGTAACGAAGAGTTTATCATGTGTTCGCTCAAGTATCTACATATCTTGGTTAGTTATGTGCACATTTTCATCACTTCATTTTAGAAGCCCTGTTACTACTTTTTTGTGACTATCTAAACTTCAGGGTGACATGTAATTTATGATACACCATAGCACTTGTGATATCTTCTTGTAATGAATTTTTTTCTCTTAAAATAAAGAGTGATATTCAACCTATTTACAATGGAGTGAGTAGGCAAATCAGGCTCACAAACAGTTGAGAGGAAGATATTTCAATACCGATGAGACTTTTTCCTTTTTGAAAATGAACGGAAGATGCTACTAAAATTTGGAAAGGGAGAGTTGTATTTACTTACGATTTCAATGTTTTTGCCCAGCATTAGTATAATTCTTCGGGGGTCACTATAGTGCAAGCATTTTGTTATTTAGGGTGAACGTCACAGCTGGACCTATTGAAGAAAGGATGATGCTATCTGGATTGCATACTGTTACAGATATATATTGCGTATGCTGTGGCCAAATTGTTGGTTGGAAATATGTAAGCTCCCTCTCGCCTAGTCCCTATGTTTATATTTGGTGAATTTCTGCTGTGATCACACCGTTTCAAAACGCTATCAACAGATCTTACCATTAAATAAATGCATAAAATACACTGCGTATGAGCCGTATTGCTGCTGAAGTCTTTCTTTTTGTATTATACTATTATGCTTATCGTTGGCTCTCTCACTTAAAAGTAGAGCGTTAAAGATTGACGGGTTTCATGTGTGATAATTTTTTATAACAGGAGACCGCACATGAACAATCCCAGAAGTATAAAGAAGGCAAGTTTGTTCTTGAAAGGTATGATGTCTTACCTTTCTGTTATCATTTTTGCTTTTAGTTTGATCCTTATTTATGTTTTATGATTGTATGTGTTCACGTGTTGGACAGAGGAAGGATAATTGATGGACTTGATTCAGAATTTTATATAGATACCCGTCCAAGTTCAAGTGATGCTGAAGAAGCCTAATGTTGATTGTTTCCGCTGTAGTATTAATATATGTTGTATGTGTAAGAATAAATTATGTAAGATAACGAAAATGTGTTTTTGTATGCAGTAATAGAGCTTAATATGAGTAATAAGTCGTGTTGTAGAATATTTGCTGTGATTATTCGCCATCCGTTCTTTACAGTGATGCAATGTTTTCTCATTGCTTATTTGCCTAGAGAATTGTAGAGTTGGACCCAAACAGAACATATCCTATACAAGTGAATAATCGATGCACTCTTTGCTGCTCTCTCTTACAACCCCTTCATCTCGTGCATAAAACTGAGCTCATTTGTTGCGTTTTGTTCCACATCAAATACATGTATTCGTCGTACACGAGTGAGTAGCCAACAACGATTGTCTGAAATTAAATTTGGAGTTTGTTATAACAAAACTAGAAGTTATATGAACAACATGAATCTAAGCTGCAGCAAAAACAAAAATAAAGGGGCACTTATGTAATAACTTAAACTTGGAGGGCTGAACAAAGAAAGTAATTATATCTGCTTTTACACACTTGCCGGGTCTTGTTTTCTTTCCCTCAATTGGTTGCTTGGTGGATCGTCTGAACATTGTGAGATAGAAAGATTTGATTTTTATTGCTGTTTATAATCTCTGCTAATCGTCAATTCATTGCTTATAACGTTCTTAATCATTCCTTTTTCGTATTTTTTCAAAAAATTGTTTGTAGATGAATAAACAATTTTCCCCCCACTGTTGTTTATATATTTAGATTGCAGGTGAAATCAGTAGTGAAATTAACAGCTTAATGGGGCGCAGTGGTTCTTCATCCAAAAGAAAAAACTCCAAGAAAAAAAGTCTCAAGCTTTCCTCTGAGGTTTGTCAAATTTATACAAATTTCTAATTTTAGGGTTTATATGGTTCTTGCCTAATTCTTTTATTATAGCAATGTTAAATTTCAGTCTATTGTGAATTAATGGGAAAGTTAGAACTTTAATTGATATATGATGGAAGGATAAAAATGTCAAGCATTATTATGGTTGTGATGGTGAGGTGATTCTATAGAATGTATGATTAGTGATTCATTGTGTACCATTCTTATGTTGATTAACAATGTGGGTAGGATCATCGAAAAAAGAAAAGTAGAAGGAATGAATCGAAGAAGCTTCGGCGTCATGATGATTCCTTTTCGTCTAGTTCTGATGATGAATCAAATAGTTCATCGGTGTTTTCGTCTTCTTGTTCTGAGGCCGAGTATAAAAGTAAAAGATCGCGTTCTCGTGCACGTAGTGAAATGAAGGGTAGTAAGAAACGAACTAGACGAAGATCTTTGAGTGAAGATAGTAGCAGTAAAGATTCACTCCCTGTGAAGAAGAGAAAAAGGTCTAAGAAGAAAGGCGAGGAAAAGAAGAAGAAAACTAAGAAGATCAAGAAGAAGAAGAAGTCAAGAAGAGATGCTTATATTAGTTCTGAAAGCAGTGATTCTGAAAGCTGTTCCACTTGTAAAAATGATGGTGATAGTAGTAGCGATGAAGAGGCTTCACGTATGAGGTCCAGGGGTAGGTCCAGAGAAAAGAAAAAGGATCATAGAGATTCTAAAAAGGCTAAAAGTGGAAGTAGAAAGAATCGAAGTAGGACCAGGAGTTCTTCACCGATCAACAGTTATGATGATGAAAGCGTTGAGAAAGTGACGGTGGAAAACAACTCGAGGCGATTAAAATCTGTTATAACTGTTGTGAAACCACCAGAGAACGAAGAGGATGATATGAAAAGGGATGAGCTTAAGGAAGAGATTGTATATGATAATGATGATTACCCGTCTTGTAAAAGCAATGATAGTAATGAATTAGTTGATCGTTCTAATGTTTCGCCTGAGAAAAAGATATTGACAAGTGTGATTAGAGAAGTAAGCTCTGCCTCTAGCCTTAATGATAGTGAGGAAAAAATGAGCAAATCTACTGGATCGGAAGTTGATAAGTTGGAGCTGATATTGAGACAAAGAGCTTTAGAAAACCTAAGTAAATTCCGAGGTGGAGCTAAACCAAAAACAGTAGTTTCTGTTGATGATAAGCATAGTAGCGATCGAAGTGGCGTTAAACAATTGACGAGTGTAAGTGTTGACCCTGGTCAAACTAAAGAGCAGGAGGGTTTAGGTATGACGGCCATGCCACAACGAGTAGTCCCGAGGAGTAGGTTTACATGGAGGAGAGATCCTTCTGTAACCCCAGGGAAAGTGGAAAAGGCTGTAATTCACAGTCGACCGCATACAAGTGAATTACAGCCAGTTCCACCGAAATCACAGAGTGCACGTTTATCTTCCTCAAGCAGAGTTGAAAATAAGACTGTGAATGAGGAAAAGGCCTCAACGTACAGTGGACCGCTCCCTACTGGACCACGGTCAGCTGCACCGAAATTAGAGAGTACACGTTTATCTCCCACTAGTAGGGTAAAAGAGAAGACAGTGAATGAGACGTCGGAAATTATGGTCAATGCAGATAATACTAGTGGTGGGAAGGAAACTAAGGTTGGCCAAAAGTCAATTACTGCTCTTGAAATAAGCGCGTCTGCTTCTTCTACTAAAGAGGGGAGCTCAAGGGAGCAGCAAAATGAAACAACCGATAACTCACAATTTGAGAAGAAGACAATGTCTGTGATGAGGGGTGGTGAAATGGTGCAGGTAAGTGTTTATTGCTTGGTTTAGCCACTTCAGTTGAAATCTTGACGTATATGGTTTGACACATTGTGCCCATCGTTAGTATGGTAAATTGTTAGTGCACATACTTTTAGCAGCCAACATACTTTATGCAGGATTTAACTGCGGATGCAGTAAAAAACTAACCTTTATGGTACAAACTACTTTATGCAGGATTTAACTGCTGATGGAAACTTAATTCTATAATTGCTTTTGTATTTTTACTCACACAATTGGTACAATGATTAGTATTAAATTTGTTTGATATCTGTTATCAGGTAAGCTACAAGGTTTACATCCCGACTAGAGCTCCTGCGTTGGCTAGGAGGAAACTGAAGCGGTGACTTGTAATATATACTTATTTTTTTGAGTAGCATAGGCTATATGACGTTCCTCTTCGTGTTCTACACTTCTGTTGTAATACATGCAATAAGCTAGGTAAAGTTTGAAGAAATACATGAAAGGTGCCTTAGGCATGCGTGGTCATCAAGTGAAGGTCTATGTTTTGGTTATTTTGTGTTATACAAACTTTACACGAGACTTGTTATTTCTTATATTTTTTGTTAATCACACAGACGTGTATGTTTAACTCATGTTGAAATACTTCTTGAAGCACCTCGTATTGAATTTACTTGCATTTTCTTTTATATCTATGCACTACCATAATCATCATTAGATCGTATCAAGAAAAACTAGTTCTTTCAAGTGTATATATCAAGAAAAACAGAGAAGGCTCAAATAAGAATATTTCTTATGGCGGTAACGGTAGAAACACACATTTTTATTTTCAACTTTAAGATTAAATAACTTTTTTGATAAAAATTTATATCAAAATTTTATGTTTTTTAATATGAGATAAATTTCATTAAAAATATGTGATACAAATCATAAAAAATTAATGTGTATCACTGTACAACACATAAAAGTTATGATACACAACTTTAATTTGTGTATCATATTTTTATTTTCTAAATCGATTTAATATTAAAGATGATAAATTTTAATAATTTGGCATATACTTTTTTTTTTTGCAAAAATTGTACGCATGTTGAAATTAAAAGTGAAAAATGTCGTTTCTACAATTACTACCGTAGTAAGAAAAACTGCTCCTGAAAAACTATTTCCTTTAAGACCACTCTACAACTGAGATCAAAGTACAAATACAGTGCTTTGAAGGGATTGATTTAATGATCCTATCAGATTCGTTACCTTTTCCGAGTTTACTAGTGAATTTCTAGCACAAGTAGAAGGGTTTCTTTTTCTTGTTTTGGGTATAAATAATAAAGGTGTTATGAAGAAGAAGGGAAGTAGTAAAGGTAAAGGGGGCAGGGAATTTAAAATAGAATGAAATGTGTTAGTATAGGTATATATACTACAAACTACTTGGTGCAAATTATACACTTCCCCCGGAAAGATACTCACAAGTGAAGTAAACTCTAATGATATCAAGGAAGTGGATAAATTGGAGTTGATATTGAGACAAAAAGCTTTAGAAAATTTAAGTAAATTTCGAGGTGGGACTAAACCAAAAACAGTAGTTTCTGTTGATGATAGTTATCAAAGTGGTGGTAAAAAGTTGGCTAGTGTAAGTGTTGACCTTGGTCAAAGTCAAAGTAGATTGCCTGTGTCACAACCAGTAGTCCCTGGAGTATGTTTGAATTTGGGATCCTCATTTTGGTCAACCGGCTGTAGAAGCTTTTACTCGAGGAGAGATCCTTCTGTAACTCAGAGTGGACTCCACACTAGTCTGAAATTACAGAGTGCACGTTTTGTTGGAGGAAATCGTGTAATACGGTAAAGATTTCAATGATCGGATATCACTTTGAATCGTGTTATCACTTTTCGAAAACAACAATTCGACCATATATACCTTAGGTTACATAAATTTATTTTTGGGATAAGACAAAGAGTGTTCTTAATTGAGGCAACAATACAAGAACAAGCTAGGTTGCTAAAGAGTGTTTATGTGTTGTGTCTTCTATCTCATGTGAATTTTTTTCTATTATATAGAACACCCAAACATAATGGGAATTATTAGGAGTAGTGGTCCAATAATGTCATCCATTGATCTCTTGTAGTTTCTAAAAACTTTTAAGTTCATGGCTCATTAAATAAAGGGTTAATATACAAATAGGTTACTGTACTTGGTGAAAATGTTCATCTGGGTTACTAAACTTTAAAAATGTTCAATTGGGTTACTGTACTTGTAAAAAATGTCATCTCGCTTAGTTTGTTTAATTTTGGTTAAAGGTTTAGTGACCCAGTTGCAAATTGTTATGTACATTTTTACAAGTATAATACTCCCTCCGTCCTAAAATTATTGTCCATCTTTCCTTTTTGGGACGTCTCAAAATAATTGTCCACTTCCCATTTCAACCAATAAGAAGAGAGTTTAGTGGGTGTGGATTCTATTTGAGTGGTTGAAAACTGCTGTGTTCCCATTTTTATTAAACTGTGTGCTTTTTGTTGGAGGACAATAATTTTGGGACGGAGGTAGTAACTTAATTGAATTATGTCGAAAGTTTGGTAACCTAATTGAACGTGCGTTACAAGTACAGTAATCAAATTGAACATTTTTAAAGTTTAGTAACTCGGATGAACATTGTCATAAATTACAGTGACATATTTGTATATTAACCCTTAAATAAATAAGGACCATAAAGTCTCATTAGTTACACATATTAACAGTCACAATTCATGTGTCAAATTAAAATTGCCCAACGGTGCAAAACTGCCCGACATGTGTCATGTGTCAAAACTACCCATAGGTCAAAACCATCATGGGTCAAAATTGCCCATAGTCAAAACTATCATGGGTCAAAACTACCCTTGATCAAAACTGCCAATGGTCTTATCCTTGTTTCACAATTGCTTTGACGTTATAAAATTAATGGGCGTACACTCCATACTTCCTAACCCATGTGCAAGTCTAACAACAATATCACTCAATTACACTAAATTTCTAACACATTTATATTCCACTGGCAAAGTAGAAAATAGGATTTTGAATGAGGAAATTGTTGCAACTTACAGTGGACCGTAAACTAGTGCACAACCAGTTGCACAGAGTGCGCGTCTATCATTCACTAGCAGAGTTGTTGAAAATAAGACCTTGAGTGACACATCGAAAATTATGGCCATGAGCGGTGGAACAGAAACTAATGTTGACCAAACGTCAACTACTACTATTGAAACACCTGCTGCTACTGTTTCTTCTACCAAAGAGGGGAGCTCAAAGGAGCAACAAAATGACAACTCACAATTTGAGAAGAAGACGATGGCTGTGATGAGGGGTGGTGAAATAGTTCAGGTAAGTGTTTACTCTTAACCTACTTGTCACTCACAATTTGAGAAGAAGACGATGTATGTGATGAGGGGTGGTGAAATAGTTCAGGTAAGTGTTTACTCTTAACCTACTTATCAGTTTTGACACATTGTGCAATCGTTAGTACGTAAATTGTTAGTGCACATACTTTTAGCAGCAAACATGCATAAGCCGCATGCAGTAATAAACCAACCTTTATGGTATAAACTACTCCGTGTATGATTTACTGCTGATGGAAACTTTTACAATTGTTTGTGTTTACTTACTCACACAATTGGTATAATGATCAGTATTTGAATTTGTTTGATATATGTTATCAGGTAAGCTATAAGGTTTACATCCCGACTAGAGCTCTTGCTTTGGCTAGGAGGCAACTGAAGTGGTGATTTGTGGTAATATAAGCTTATTTTTTTGAGTAGCATAGGCTATATGACGTAGGCCTAACAATGGATGGATATAAATGAATCTTGATCAGCTCTATTAGTGATCCAATTTAAATGGATTATGATCCGATCCATGATCCAGTAGAATGGATCGTGCTCCGATCCATATCCAATTAATTTAAGTGGATCGGATCACGATCCGGATCGATCCATTTTTTTTTTTTGCAAAGTTAAATAGACAAAAACAATTTTTACAATATCAACTTGGATTTCATTATTGTGACATCGGTTTTCTACTCGAACAACAGTTATAAACCATCATCTAAACCAATTTAAAAACTAATAATCAATTCGATTAATTTCAAACTTCGTTTTTTGTTCAATTGTATTCGAATCATAAACACCAGTATAAATATAAACATAATATTGTGTAATAAAATCTTAGTTTTATAATATGTCAAAAATAGGTTATTAAACTAAACAAATATCATGAAATCCAAAATAATAGAAACAAACTTTACTATTATAAACAAAGTATCGTAGCTAGTACTAAATGTAAAGCAATCGACTGATAAAATCTGTTCATTTATCCGTATCATAAGTGTGCATAAAAATATAAAATAGCTGAAAATATGTGTATTTTTTCGAGTAAATAAAAATTTACTTACCAGATAACCAAAATGGCTATCATTTTTTAATTGTATTATTCTGATGAAAATGTTTTCAAAGTTAAAAACCACTAGTTCTGTTTTAAAGTTAATGTTAACACCACAATAAATGACAAGAATTTTTTTTCACTCAGTAACCCTTTATTAAATTTACGTGCATTATACGCAAGCATAACGGCGTTTTGTATGTAACGGTTTTCTCCGGTGATTGACCTGTCAAACTGTCAGTGTTGCGTGCCGGAGTAGTAGGAGATTGAGTGGTGTTCGACTGTTCGTCGAGAATTTGAACGAAATAATGCAGATGATAATAAATTGATAATGCCTCACTCCAAATTGTATTATTTGTTTTGTTTATTATAAATGGATCGATCCAAATGTATAATTGGATATTTGGATCGATTTTGTTGGATTGATGGATCAATTTTTTGATCCAATAAGTCAATATAATTGGATCGGATCTGATTTGAATCAAAAACAATCCATTGCCTGGCCTAGACGTGTTCTACACTCCTGTTGTAATAATAAATACATGCAACAAGCTAGGTAAATTTTGAAGAAATACATGAAAGGAGCTTTCAGCGTATGGTCATCAAGCGAAGGTCTATGTTTTGGTTATTTTGTGTTATACAAACTTTACACGAGACTTTGTTGTTTCTTTATTTTTTTTTGTTAATCACATGGACGTGTATGCTTAACTCATGTTGAAATACTTCTTGAAACACCTCGTATTGAATTTACTTGCATTTTTCTTTTATATCTATTCACTACCATAATCATCATTAGATCGTATCAAGAAACACTGCTCTTGAAAAAGTAATTCCTTTAAGACTACTCTACAACTGAGATCGAAGAACAAGAACACTGCTTTGAGGGGATTGATTTGATGATCATATCAGATTCATTACCTTTTCCGAGTTTACTAGTGAAATTCTAGCACAAGTAGAGTTGTTGAGTGCATAATGGAGCAACAGCGTTTTGAGCAGTCGAAAGTTTCTATGATATTCTAGTTTACGTGTAGTATTTACCCAATCGATTTTATTAATCTTTAATCCAAACAAAGTACCATATTTTTGAGACAGGAATGTTAATATATAAACTGTTATAGGGTTATACATTAGCGAGGTTCAACTTCTAAACATCTGATTACTGTAGGCCAACAGCAACAGCAGTTAAGAACTCATTTGCTCCTCAACATCCATCTCCTTTTTGCTTTGTTTTTGTCTGACGATGCCTGACACTCTGTAACAGCTTTTAAACACAGTTGGGTAGTCGGATTCGAGCATAGGGACTGCAATGACGGATAAAGATTGAAATCAATGTCTAGCTGATTATAGTTTCTCTTTTAAGGTACAGTACAGAACTTAGTGTTACATACAATTAGCGGGTGTTATAACATGGTTCTTCAATTCATCAAAGCATTCCTCCACTTCAGACTACAAAAGTAATATTACATGGAAGGGTTTAATAAAAAAGTAGTAGCATTTTTACGAGTAGAATATAATTGTAATATGGTCCTCACATGGTGAATAACGCTAATCTTGGAAATCTTTTCTAAGTAGCGAGAGTGAGACCCGGGAAGTATCTTGTAGGAACTAGCTAGAATTACTGATGCCGCAAGTGTAGAAGGCCTGAATTTTGTGAATCTAATATCTGGAAATTAATACGTTAAACGGAAGGAAAGGTATATGTATTAATTAGCAGCTAGTAGAAGCTCATAAAATCGAATCGAAGAAATTCATAATGGGATGTGTAATGTAGTAGCCACTATGATTAGTAATTACCTCTTTGAATCTCAAAAATCATACAAGATTCATGGCTTGTTGGAAACTGTCGTTGCTCATATTCCGTCTTATGCTTATCAGGAAGGAAGAAGTACAAGAAGGTCATGGGTGTCAGTGGTCGTACCATGTGATTTAAACCTTCCCGAATCTGATGTTCCATAACCTCAACGTGCTTCACTTCCGCTACTGGATGCTCAATCTATACATTAGATTCAACATTCTATATATTACTTGCACATATTAAACACTTACACATGTATATGTTATGTATAAGAATACGGGAATATATATGGCTAGTTAGGGAGTGAGAAATTAAACCAAAAACTCAATGAGGGAGAAGTCTAAAGAGATCGTCTTGGAAGCTATTGAAACGCAACAGAACGCAAATAGCTCGACATTTTGCTCAACACCTTGGTCAGGAAGAAGCACCTGCATATTACCGGAATAATAAATAATTATTATTATTATCATAAATTGGTTAACACTAAGGTTTAACTTATAAGAAAGTAAGTGAAAGTATCATATATTACCGGTATATTCATGTTCCGAGACAAGAAACGATCAACAAAACCGATAGCAATGTAAGGCACGAGCGCCTCAAATTTATCAGTGTACTGATATTACAGCAAACGAATATATATATTATGATTATGACGAATAGGTTAACGTAAACCCTAAATTGAATTGCAGCAAACAAACATATATTCAGTAGTTTGATGTTATATGTACCTTATCAATATCCGATATTGCCGTCGATCTGATTGCAATGAACTGCTCCTTTCGGTGATAACTAGGATCAACCATGAAATCAACCTCAAGATCAGCGTACTTGTGCAATAACTCACGATCACTACAACAGACTCCTCGTAGTCCTAATGGATCCCTTGGATCGTACTCCATCGAATTCAATATCGCGTAACCCTTTTATAAGATTAGGTTTATATTTGGCAAAGGGATAGAGTAGGATCGGTGGGGAAGGAGAAGAAAATATAAACGTGGCTGTAAAAACCTAAAAAGGTAAACGAAAGAGTAAATTACACAAATCGTCCGGCCTTTAGGTTTGGTCGAAATGTAAAAAATTGACAGTTCTATACAAACTTTTATTACACTAACTATCATTTATTTAGAAACATACAACGTCAATAATTCTTTAAACCAGAGAATGTTAACTCTTCGTTAAAAAGATTATATTTTTATTTTTAATATATTTTACTTTGAGTAAAATGAAAATTATAGAATCTAAAATATATACTCCTTTCGTCTTAAAATTATTGTCCACCAACAAAAAATACACAGTTTAGAAAAAGTGGGATCACAACACATTTTAACCAATAAAATGGAATCTTCACCCACTAAAATCTACTCCCATTGGTTGAAATGAGGAGTGAACAATTATTTTAGGACATCCCATAAAGAAAAGGTGGACTATAATTTTGAGACGGAATGCACAAATATCATTTTCATATTCTCTATCACACTTAGCAAATTATTTTGAGTAAAATGAAAAATTATAGAATCTAAAATACGTATATATTAGGTGCACAAATATCATTTTCATCTTCCCCATTTCAATATTTATAGTTGACTACCCAAATCCACCACCATCTTTCACCAACTTGCGACCTTCCATCATTGTATCTATCTTATTTGCTCACGACTTTGGTAGTCGTCACCTCTTCTCTTTTGCTTTCGTTTCATACTCGAAAGACATCTCAAACAAAAACCCAAGCTTCAACGTATAACGACATCTAAAATTGTAAACCAATTACGTGCCTTGTAGTTTTTAAACCACAAATGTATGTTTCGGTGTTAAAAGATAATGTTGAAATATAAAATGAGGTTTAACACACCTGATAATGTGTGTATACATATTTTAGATTCTATAATTTATATTTTACTCAAACAAAAATAAATTAAAAGAAAAAAAGTAGCACACGTACACATGGTCTTTTGTAACGAATAGGTTAACCGTCGTTAGTCTAAAGAACTATTTGTATTACAAGTTTCAAAATAAAAGATGGTTGGTGTAATTAAAGTTTGTAAAAGACTATCAGTGAAATATATGTTAAACTTAAAAAAATTATTTATGTAATTTAATCTAAATAAAATTAAGAAACATAAAAAAGATATTAACTTAATAGATTTATTTGTTTTTTTTTTATTGAAAAGATAAAAATGAAGGCATATTCATCCTTTCAAGTTTAGAAGGACGACCATTGATGAAAAACATGCATGAAAACACATGGATATCTAGTGTTATTAATAAAATTTTTCCAATTTAGTCCTAAAAATTATAAATAACAAGTAATAAATAATTAAACTGACCGTCGTTTGTTGTTGGGGTGATTGTTGAGGGAGTTGTTGTTGATGAAACGATTGTTGTTGTTGTTGGTAAAGAGAAATTGTTGTTAGTTGTAATTGCAGTGGTTGTTGAGTATAAAAATGTGGTGGATATATATAATCTGTATTGTTGCATATTCGGATTGCGAATTGGGAATGATGAATTCGAACCGACTGTATTTGGTGTACCGAATAACATAATATTCGTGTACGACATATCGTTTAGGTTTGAGAGTTGATTTGAATTTAGATTGGGGTTTGGGTTTCGGCTTGGGCTGGACATGTTTGATAAAACAAAAGTGTTTGCATTACGAATGTCTGGTAGTATGTATAATGTATGTGTAACGCTCCAGTTTTTAAGGTATTATTTTAGTATATAAAAATAAGTTGAAACACCCCAGTTTTAAAGTATTATTTTAGTGTACAATAATATATACATCTTTTTAATTATAGTTCTTTTAATGATAAGATATAGTAGAAAACGTAAACAGATGTTCAGTTCCAGACTATGTAGTATAGAAAACTAAAAGATTAATATACACAAATGCGTGTATTCTTCTAGTAGCTTCAAAAATAACTCAGACCTAAAAATAGAAACAGAGGAAAATCGCAGGAGGCTAGAATCAAGCAAGAAATCAGTTTCAACCCTTAATCCAAACTTCAAACTATCAAAATCATCTTCCTCTATCAACCTTTAATCACTGTAAGTGTTTTAATTTCTTTCAAGAACCCTAGAAATTGGATTTTCAAGGGTTTTAGTAAATTGACATGATTAAATCCGAAATTAGGGTTTGTAATTGAGTAGTTAATGTTAGTTTATGTTATAAATAATGATTAGAAGCTCAATTTCATGTTAAGGGTGATGGATTATGGTTAGGGTTTATGGGGTTTCTTATAAACTATATGAATTAGTTTGAATTACAAGTGTAAAGTGTTAGTAGAAGTTAGTAATAACTTGGAATTAGTTTAATCTTGTATTAAAGCTATGAGTATGATCATGAAAATGAAGTTAGTTAGTTTAGTTAAAGCAAAATTGGTATATAACTAGTGGGGGAGAAGGAATTAGATGAATAGTAGTTGAAATTATGATTAGTTATTGATATATATGTTATTATGCTTATGTATTAGGTGTTAAAAAGATGGAATCTCACTTGAGCCATTACCACCAATTGACCTAAAGTATCAAGGTAAGTATATGTAATGAAATTAGATTGTTAGTAAGTGAATTGAATTGTATTCACTCAAGTAAACATGAACTTGTGAAAGTTGATTAGTAAAGCTTTGATATAATTAAAGTATTGATTAGCATGGTTAATGGTTATTAACCATGAATTGATTAGAATAGCCAACCAAGGTAGCTATGTTATTGAACAGTAACTAACTATGTTAGCTAATGATGTGATTAGATTAGCTAATCGAGATTAGCTAAATGAAAGAATAGATATGTGCACATATGATTAGCATAATGATTAGAGATTTCAAGAAGGAGGGAAGTAAACTAATTTCTTTACTTATTATATGTTTTAATGCATATTTGATTAGTTATACTTATACTCACTAAGCAAAGTGCTTAATTAGTTTAGTTCATGTTATAGGTACAAGCGGAAGTGGTAAAGGAAAGGAAGTGAATAAAGATTAGACGTGGAATTGCAAGCTTGTTGTAAGTTAAACAAGCATACTTTACAAATTATCGTTTTGTACTCTTGAAAGCCCAACTAAACAATATTTTGTCATATTGTGAATATGAAAGTAAAGATTAGTAATAATGTGTTGTAGTAGTATAACTTTGTTATGATTAGAAATCATATTCTGAAAGTTGTAAGTTGTAGTAATTTGCCATTTTGATTATATGTGAAGTGTTGGAATGCAGTCAAACATTTCAATGGTCAATTATGGGTTATGATTGATTATTAAATGGGTCAAAGTAACCCTTTAAGATCAGCGGGTCATAAAGTGTCAAATTGGATCTTTAAAAGCACCTATGGTCCAAAGTGAGTTAGAAAAAGGCTAAGGATGTAGCGAAGAGCTTCACAACTTTGTTTTAGTATATGTGTCATGTGGTCAAAAGCTCAATGTTTCAGAAATTATGGTTTGAGATTTGGTATGTTCATTAAAATGGTCGTTTTGGTGTCAAATTGAGTCAAACGTCCATATTCCGAGATATTGGGAAAAATGGAAAAGTGCAAAAAGGGAAGTCTTCATTTTGACCCCAAAAACGTGCCTGCAAAATTTCATAGTCTAACTCTAAGTCGTTTGTGAGTTACGCTTGTTCAAAGTTCGGAAAATGGTAATTAGTAAAACTGTGCTGCAGCATCTGTCTAAGCCGAGGTACCCGACTGATAGCCAAGGTACCCAACGGGTAGAAGTGTGAGCCGGCGACTTCTTTAGCCACCCGGCTGCTTCCAGAGTCTTTAAATCACGTCTAGTTTCTGTTACAGCAAAACTTAATTCACCCGGCATGTCACATGGGAAACGCGGCGGGTGTACCTGGTTACCCGGCGGGTAAGGCATGTACCCGGTGGGTACCGGTCCTTTTTCCTGTGTAGTTTGGTTTGAGTTTCAGAGATGTAACAGATAATTTGTATAGTATATAAGATACTTTAATATAGATAATGGGACCAAATCATAATGTGTTTTCAGATTAAAAAAAAAAACGGTTCAGATTTTCAGGGCGTTTCAAGTTGGTATCAGAGCGATGGTTTAAGAGAATTAAGCAATCCACAATAGGATTGCCTAAACTTAAACCACTTATAAATGAGTAGTAGCAAGTTATAGTTGTGTTTTAGTAGTATTATTAATATGTGATTAGTAGATTATGATTATGGTAATGATTTTTGCCTTGATTTGAAATATGTTTAAGAATTTTGAATAGAAGTGTGCAATTAGTTTAATATAAATACGTCTGGCCAACGAGGTTATATCACACTAGTGAATATGGGAGATTCAAGGTTGTTAAGCATGTGAGAAAAGATGTAATAATCGTTGTGCGAGTTGGTTTAGAAAGCTTTTTGTAATTATGTATTTCAATATTGACTAAAGTACTAATTAGATTTTGTATTTTGTTATAGTAAATGACTACCCCACTGAATAGGGAAGCTGAGGGTTCAAATGTTCATTTTCCTACTCAAGAGGAGAACGTTTCAAATAGAAGTCTAGATCCAGAAGACAGGTTGTTATTAAAAGATGTTATTAGTCAATCTTTACAAGAATTTGCTCCTTCGGTGTATGAACGTATGGAGCAAATAATCATTACCCGATTAGTAGAATTTGAACAGAAACATCTTATCTTAACGAACCCTCAGCCGAATAGTGAAGTTTTAAATGCTCAACGTCAAATGAATAGAGAAAAAGAAAAGTTTGAGTATAAGAATTTTGCCAATTGTAGTCCTTCAGAGTTTAAGGGAGAAAGGGATCCGATTATCAGTAACAGATGGGTAAGCAAGATGGAAGAAACATTTATGCTCTGTGAGTGTCTGGAAAGATTGCGAGTTTTATTTGCAACTCATCAGTTAAAAGGAAGTGCTCAGGATTGGTGGAATACTCAGATCAAAACTCTTGGTGCGGAGGGAGCTGCCAGGCTTCCTTGGAATACGTTTACAGACAGATTCATAGCAGAATTTGCACCAATGGCAGAAGTAGAAAGGTTGAAGGGAGAGTTTTTATCAATATATCAGGGAAAGATGTCGGTGACCGAGTATACGAATTTGTTTTATGATAAATCTCAGTTCTGTCCAGAGTATACTTCAAATCCGAATTTGATGAAAGATCATTATCACCGGCATTTAAATGTTGAGATTAGAGAATTCGTTGACCCGACTATTTATGATTATATTCCAAAGATGATGAATAAAGGGTTAACGCGAGAGAAAGAATTGCAAGCTAAAGCTGTTGATGCTAGTAGTAAACGAAAAGTTGAACAATCTACTTCTCAATTGTAACACCCGCCAAATTAGGACTAGTAATTAGTGCCTGATTCTCTGTTAATACATGTAATTAGTTCTGTATTAGGCTGATTAATGTATCAAACTATATATTGTTGAATATACACAAAAATGCAATTTGCTTAAATCGTACGCAAACTAAATCGAATGTATTTCGGTTCAAGTAAAATACGGACGTTGGTGATCAATTTTATTGATTAATATAAAAATTATATATTGACAATAACGTACCAAAAAAAAATAAATATTATTTTGATAATATTTCGAGTACTCTTCATATCGTATTATAAGCACCTACGCGACTCAAACATTAACGCGCAAACAGACGAGACCAATTGGGTCATTAAGCAATTGGTAAAATACTCGAACAAGTTTATTTAATTAACTTTCGTTTTCTTTAAAACTTACATTATTTGACACTTAAAATAATTACTTAACGATTTACGATCGGGGAATCGAACACCACACGGAGCGCGAATACACGGAGCTAAAAGTGGAGACCCACACATGGGTGGGCCACCACCCAAAAAATCTGCCAAGGGGTGAGGTCACCACCTCCCCACCCCATTCTTCACTTCCATCTTTCTTTTTTTTACTCTATCTCTCTCTCTTTTTCTTTCTTCATTTTCATCACCATCACCACCTTAAACCCTCAAATAACCCACTCAAACATCATCAAATCACCTTGGCCGTTTGGAAGAAAATCACCACGAAGCAACGATCTACATTTCTATCTTTCCGGATTCTCCGCGAGACGATTTGTAAGTTTCCGACAAAAACCCGAAATCTTACGATTTTGAGTATTTTTAAGTTTTAGTTGTTTCTTTAAGCTTAGAATGTCCTTATAAGGGTTGGGTAAAAGAATCAGACCAAACGGAAACCCGAAAACTCATTTTTGGCTCAAAAATTCGCTGACAGACCTAAGTGTCGCAACGAAGTGCAGTATAGCGTCACTTCATGCGTCACTTAAGTGACGCATTGAGTGTCGCTAAAAGCCCTAATCATGCGTCACTTGCATAAGTGCCGCGTAAAGCCCCTTTTTCCCGACACTTCTACCGTCACTTGACTAGTGACGCACAACAACGTTAACCGACACTTATAGCGACACTTCCTGAGTGACGCCTAGACCCATACCCGACACTTATAGCGACACTTACCTTAGTGACGCCCTACCATGCGCCACTTCCCTTAAGTGACGCATATGCTCAGATTTAATATTTTTAGCGACACTTCCCAAGTGTCGCCCAAGCCCCTAAGTGACGCTATAAGTGACGCATAAACAGAAAGTTTTAACTAATTTTACACTAAGTTTTGAGACCCAAAATTGACGCCCCATTTCACCCAAATTCGAGTCCAGATGCGTTTTTCACCAAAGCAATATAGTAGAAATAAAAATTTAGGTAAGTGTCGACCCCAGCCAGGGGCTCTGCCCCTTGGACCCCGCCAGGGGCTGCCGCCCCTTGGACCCCGCTACCAGGGGCGCTGCCCCCGGACCCCCGTCATTAACGGGCTTCGCCCTTACCCTAGAGTCACGAGTAACAGTGTTACATTTAAATTTTTACACAAAGTGTTAAACTTGTATAACATCAAACACGAATGCGACATGACTTCTAAAACACTTTGGAACATGTTTTTCAAGAATAATGATAATATTATTATTACCAACAATCACCAACGGGCCGTACACATTTTCAAACACTTAAACAATCAACCAAATTGTAATCATTTGGACATTCTAGTTGGACAAACAACTACAAGGTAGTCTTATGAGATGCCTTCATATGTTTATAACCATCGCGTGTCGTGGACACCCTCAGGTTACAAGTCTTTGGACTTCGATTCCCGACTCATCAATCTCAGTTTATTGATACAAACTCTAAAGACTCAGGTGAGTCTCATAGCCCCTCTTTTACTATTTTTACTCAGGGGTGTGATATATTGCTTGTTTTAACGCGTGAACGCAAGTACAACTTTTACATGTACTACATGAGTTTTACACAACTAATCTTTTAAAGCCCTCCATCAGCATAGTTGTTAATACATTTGTAGCGTGAATATTAGTATATGGTACCATATAGGATTGACCCACCTCGTCCGGGTTAGCAAGCACTAACCGGGTAAACGGACGTACTAATATTTAAGGAAGACGGATGTTGATTAGGCATCCGTGGAGGCGAAAACGCTCAGGCTGTGTCCTGACCCACGAGTTAAGCTCAACTATATGCTCATGGCTGTATACTGTTACCACTATCATTTGCTGGATGCAAATCAACTATTTAAATCTTGCGGTTCACATAACTTATTTGATACTCAAATCTGTGAGCTCACCAGCGTTAGCTGACCCATTTTAGCATGTATCGCAGGTACAAAGCAGTAGGCAGGATTGCCCCAGGAAACTATAGCTCGAGTCAGCATGCAGACAATAGAGATTTTCTTGCATTAATATATTTTGTATAAGTATTTATGTATTGAAATCTCTCATTTTAAACGAACATGAGCTATATGTGGCTTCAAACCTTGTAAACATTTTGCTATTAATACATTCTGTTAAAACGACGCATATAGAGTCGTTTACTATTAATCTCTGTGCTTTGAATATTGATTAGTAACACCCAAATCTTGCTTCCGCTAAACAATAAATTTGGGGGTGTTACATCAATCTCAACCTTTTAAGAAGTTTAAATCCTTTGGGAGGTCACAGCAAAGATCTCAACCACAACCACCAACCCGTCAATCTCAGCCTCCAGCGCGGGAATTTCCTAAATGTAATAATTGTGGTAGAAAGCATCCTGGGGAATGTCAATTAGGGAGCACCGCGTGTTACAAATGTCGTAAACCAGGACATATTGCAGCAAATTGTCCTAATCCTTATCGTATGTGTTTTTATTGTTACAAGGATGACCATCTACAGGATAGTTGCCCCATTAGATTGGAAGATATGAAAAGAAATGAGCAAAAGAAGGAAGTCGAAAAGAAAAGAGAGACAGGGGGACAGAGAGCAAAAGGTCGTTCCTTTCAGATTACTGCAGAAGAGGCAAAGGAGTCACATGACGTGGTGACATGTACCTTTATAATTAATACCATATCTGCCCATGTTTTATTCGACTCTGGAGCCACAAAATCTTTTGTGTCCCTTTTATTTTGTGAAAAGCTGAAAACTCCTATAGCTAAATTAGAACACCCTTTGGAAGTTGAAATTGCAGATAGTAAACTAGTGATTGTTAGTGATGTTTATAGAGGGTGTACTATTGAGATAGGAGGTGAAATATTCAAAATAGACTTAATTCCCATGCAAATGGGAGAATTTCATGTTGTAATAAGAATGGATTGGATGGGAAAGAATAGAGGTATGATTAACTGTCACGAAAATGTAGTTCTTCTTAAAGCACCTAGTGTAACACCCGCCAAATTAGGACTAGTAATTAGCGCCTAATTCTTTGTTAATACATGTAATTAGTTCTGTGTTAGGCTAATTAATGTATCTATATATATACTGTTGAATATATACGAATATGCGATTTGATTAAATCGTACGCTCTTTAAATCGAATACAATTCGGTTCATTTAAATACGGACGTTGGTGAACATTTTTACTAAATAGTGTAACATTATTTAAAAACACTATTATATCACAAATATTATTTTGATAATATTTCATAACTATTTCGTATCGTACGAACAAAGTCTACACGCTAAAATGTTAAACGCGCAAACAACCGAAGTAAAGTTAAAGTTACAAATTATAACTCAATTATTAAGTAATTGATGAAATACTTCAAGTATGATCTTGAATAAATATCCGTATTTTAAAACTTATAATTAAACGTAATAAAATAATTATTTAACGTTTAAACAACCGAGAAAATGAACACCGCACGGAGCGCAAATGCAGGGGATTAAAAAGTTGGAGAGGCTACACAGCGGAGGCCTCCCCAAACCGGCCCAACACCCCCCACTCTTCCCCTCCTTTCTCATTTTTCATTTACACCATCTCTCTCTCCTTCTCATTTCCTCTCAAATCCATACACCTACACCCAAACTCCCTCTTTGCTCTCAAATCGCAGCAGCCGAAACCCCGGAAAACACCACTAAAAATCGTTCATCATCATCATCAAGAACAAGCCCAAGGATCATCATCATCTTCCTCATCTTCTCCATCTCAATTTTCATCAAAAAGTAAGGTTTTACTCACTCTCTCTCTAGAAACCGTTTCTCTTTCTAGAAATTACTTAGATATTGTGAACATACATGTTAGAAGCTTTTTATAACATCAAAACGCCCAAAAATCGAACAAAAACTCATTTTTGAAGCTTAAAATCGCTGATCAGCCAATTTCGCGAGCTGAGATCCAATCTCGGTTCGCAGTGCAAACTCAGTTCGCAGCGCAATCTCGGTTCGCACCGCGAACTCGGTTCGCAGTGCAATCTCGGTTCGCACCGCGAACTCGGTTCGCAGTGCAATCTCGGTTCGCAGTGCAATCTCGGTTCGCGGTCAACCCTGATCAACATTTTTCAGCACTTTAAAATTTACTTAAAATGGGCACCAAATGATGATAATTAATTAATATGATATTAAACCAATGCAAGAACGGTTAACACACATTTTTATAAGTATATAAATGAATCGAAACATAATAATAATATTTTTTTGAGAATTATTATTACACACCGTCACCAACAGGCCGTACACGTTTTCAAAACATAATCAAATTAACCAAATCGTAGTAATTTGAACACTATAGTTGGACAAACAACTACAAAGGTAGTCTTTTAAGATGTCAAATCGATTAATAACTATCGCGTGTCATGGACACCCTCAGGTTACAAGTCTTCGGACATCAATTCACAGCTAATCAATTCAAGTTTATTTCGATAAACACTCAAGGCTCAGGTGAGTCTCATGGCCCCTCTTTTTACTGTTTTACTAGGGGTGTGATACATTGCTCTGTTTTTAACACGTGAACGTGAGTACATATTTCAATATACTACATGAGTTGTTTTCAACTAATCAAATCAAAGTCCTCCGTCAGTATAGTCTGGTAATACGAAAGTAGCGTGAATATTAGTATATGGTACCATATAGGATTGACCCACCTCGTCCGGGTTAGTCGCGCTAACCTCTGCAACGGACGTACTAATATTTGGGAAGACGAGTGTAGATTAGGCACTCGTGGAGGCATCTCGCTCGGAATTCTCTATATGGGACCCGACCCGCGAGTTAAGCCCAGACTATGCGCTCATGGTTGTATACACTATTATTATCAATTGCTGGATGCAATTCAACATTTAAATCTTGCGGTTCACACACTATTATTTAATATCTAAACCTGTGAGCTCACCAGCGTTAGCTGACCCATTTTAGCATGTATCACAGGTACTCAGCAGTAGATTTGGACTGCCCCTCAGGATGCATATTAGCTCGAGTCTCCATGCAAACTTCAGAGATTTCATTGCATTATTAGATTTTGTATAACTAATTATGTACTTAAATCTCTCATATTATGAACACGAGCTATGTATGGGTTCAAACTGTTGTAAACATTTTAATATTAATGTATTTTGTTAAAACGACGCATGTAGAGTCGTTTGCTATATATCTGTGTGCTTTGATTATTGATTAGTAACACCCAAATCTTGCTCCCGCTAAACAATGAATTTGGGGGTGTTACACCTAGTGGAAAAGAAGTTACTGTTTATGGTGAACATTCGAAGCAATCTATTCATGTTTGTACCTTTGCTCGAGCTAAAAGATTGTTATCACACGGGTGTCGAGCCTTTTTGGCACACGTGGTCGATAACTCTAAATCTGTGCCAGAATTTTCTAGCATTCCAATTGTGAAAGAGTTTCCTCAGGTATTCCCTGATGAACTCCCAGGTGTTCCACCTGACAGACAAGTGGAATTTCGAATTGACCTTGTTCCTGGAGCCGCTCCTATTGCCAAGACTCCTTATCGATTGGCTCCGACTGAGATGCAAGAAATGATGAAACTGTTACAAGAGCTTTTAGATAAAGGTTTTATCTGTCCTAGTAGTTCGCCCTGGGGAGCCCCAGTCTTGTTTGTTAAAATGAAAGACGGCTCTTTAAGGATGTGTATTGACTACAGAGAACTAAATAAAGTGACCATTAAAAACATATATCCTTTACCTCGAATAGATGATTTATTTGACCAGTTGCAAGGTGCCAATTTCTTTTCAAAGATTGATCTTCGTTCTGGATACCATCAGTTAAAGGTTAGAGAAGAAGATATTTCGAAAACAGCTTTTCGTACTCGATATGGTCACTTTGAGTTTACGGTTATGCCATTTGGTTTGACCAATGCTCCAGTTGATTTCATGGACCTGATGAATCGAGTTTGTCGGCCCATGCTTGATATTTTTGTTATAGTTTTCATTGACGATATTCTCATTTATTCTAAAAGTGAGAGTGATCATGCAGTACACCTTAGGCGGGTTCTAGAGACACTTCAGCGTGAAAGATTATATGCTAAATTCTCTAAATGTGAATTTTGGTTACGGAAAGTCCAATTTCGTGGACACGTGATCAATATTCGCGGTATTCAAGTTGATCCTTCCAAGATAACAGTAGTAATGAAGTGGGACCCACCTTCGAGCCCCACTGAAGTCAGAAGTTTTCTTGGTTTAGCTGGCTACTATCGTCGTTTTATTCAAGATTTTTAAAAGATTGCTACTCCATTGACTCAGTTGACTAGAAAAAGTGTTCAGTAGAAGTGGGGAGATGAGCAATCAAAAGTGTTTCAAATTTTGAAAGAAAAGCTTAGTCAAGCCCCTATTCTTGTTTTACCCGAGGGTAACAAAGATATGGTAGTCTATTGTGATGCTTCGAAACTCGGATTAGGCTGTGTTTTTATGCAGCGAGGGAAAGTTATTGCTTATGCTTCACGTCAATTAAAATCACATGAGCAGTACTATGCCACTCATGATCTTGAGTTAGCAGTTGTGGTCTTTGCTCTTAAAATTTGGCGCCATTATCTTTATGGTGTTAAATTTACCATTTACACCGACCACAAAAGTCTCAAATATTTCTTTGATCAGAGAGATTTGAACAATCGTCAGAGAAGGTGACTAGATTTAGTAAAAGATTACGACTGCGATATACTTTACCACCCTGGTAAAGCTAATGTAGTAGCTGATGCTCTTAGTCGAAAAGCTAGTCATTATATTCTTTCAGTGAAATCTCTTCAAATGACTATATTTCCTCAGTTGTTTGATTCCATTAAAGCTGCTCAGGTTGAAGTCTTAGCATCAGATGACCCAAATAAACAACGATTAGCCGGTCAACTTTCAGAATTAGTAGATGATTCTAGAGGTTTGAAGACTCGTTATGGTAGAATCTGGATACCACGAACAAGTGAAGTAAAGAAAGTGTTGTTAGATGAAGCTCATAAATCCAGATACTCTGTTCATCCCGGTGCTACCAAGATGTATCGTGATTTAAAACGTGACTATTGGTGGCCAGGTATGAAACGCGATATAGCTAAACATGTTCAGAACTGTCTTACTTGTCTGCAAGTTAAAGTTGAGCATCAACAACCATACGGTCAACTTCAACCCTTGGATATACCGGTATGGAAATGGGAACACATCACCATGGATTTTGTTACGAAGTTGCCAAGAACACCAAGGCAACATGATACTATTTGGGTGATTGTGGACCGATTGACGAAAAGTGCTATTTTCTTACCCATTCAAGAAGCTTCTTCTTCAGAAAAGTTAGCTGATCTTTATGTTAAAGAAGTAGTTGCTAGACATGGAGTTCCACTTTCTATAGTTTCGGATCGAGATACTCGTTTTACTTCTCGATTCTGGAACAAATTTCAAGAAGATTTGGGAACTCGATTACATATCAGTACAACTTTTCATCCTCAAACTGATGGTCAGAGCGAACGTACCATTCAGACCCTTGAGGATATGCTCAGAGCTTGTGCCATAGATTTCGGTGGTAGTTGGGATATTCATCTTCCTTTAGTAGAATTCTCATATAATAACAGTTATCATTCTTCGATTAAAATGCCACCGTATGAGATGCTATATGGTAGAAAATGCCGAATTCCAATTTGTTGGGGTGAGGTTGGTTAAAGAGAACTTGGTAGTACAGATATTGTGCAGATGACTACAGAAAAGATTGATCAGATTAGAGAAAGAATGAAGATGGCACAAGATCGACAAAAGTCATATGCAGACAAGCGTAGAAGATCTATTGAATTTCAAATAGGTGATAAGGTGATGCTTAATGTTTCACCTTGGAAAGGAATTATTCGGTTCAGAAAGCGTGGAAAGTTAAATTCAAGATATATTGGACCATTCGAAATCACAGATAGAGTTGGAAAGGTTGCTTATCGACTACAGCTACCAGAAGAACTTGCTAGCATTCATGACACATTTCATGTGTCTCAGCTCAGGAAGTGTTTAGTTGATGAAGCTTCTTATGTGCCACTGACAGAAATAGAAATAAATGATAAGTTGAGTTATGTAGAAGAGCCAGTTAGGATTCTTGATCAGAAAGTGAAGCAACTCAGAAATAAATCAGTCTCTATAGTTAAAGTTTAGTGGCGTCATAGAAAAGGTTAAAATTTTCTTGGGAACCGGAGGAGTGGATGGTGATATACTACCCTGCGGTACACCAAGAATGGTTCGTGAAGACACGAACAGAATAAGTGGGGGAGAGTTGTAACTCCCCAGTTTTTAAGGTATTATTTTAGTATATAAAAATAAGTTGAAACACCCCAGTTTTAAAGTATTATTTTAGTGTACAATAATATATACATCTTTTTAATTATAGATCTTTTAATGATAAGATATAGTAGAAAACGTAAACAGATGTTCAGTTCCAGACTATGTAGTATAGAAAACTAAAAGATTAATATACACAAATGCGTGTATTCTTCTAGTAGCTTCAAAAATAACTCAGACCTAAAAATAGAAACAGAGGAAAATCGCAGGAGGCTAGAATCAAGCAAGAAATCAGTTTCAACCCTTAATCCAAACTTCAAACTATCAAAATCATCTTCCTCTATCAACCTTTAATCATTGTAAGTGTTTTAATTTCTTTCAAGAACCCTAAAAATTGGGTTTTCAAGGGTTTTAGTAAATTGGCATGATTAAATCCGAAATTAGGGTTTGTAATTGAGTAGTTAATGTTAGTTTATGTTATAAATAATGATTAGAAGCTTAATTTCATGTTAAGGGTGATGGATTATGGTTAGGGTTTATGGGGTTTCTTATAAACTATATGAATTAGTTTGAATTACAAGTGTAAAGTGTTAGTAGAAGTTAGTAATAACTTGGAATTAGTTTAATCTTGTATTAAAGCTATGAGTATGATCATGAAAATGAAGTTAGTTAGTTTAGTTAAAGCAAAATTGGTATATAACTAGTAGGGGAGAAGGAATTAGATGAATAGTAGTTGAAATTATGATTAGTTATTGATATATATGTTATTATGCTTATGTATTAGGTGTTAAAAAGATGGAATTTCACTTGAGCCATTACCACCAATTGACCTAAAGTATCAAGGTAAGTATATGTAATGAAATTAGATTGTTAGTAAGTGAATTGAATTGTATTCACTCAAGTAAACATGAACTTGTGAAAGTTGATTAGTAAAGCTTTGATATAATTAAAGTATTGATTAGCATGGTTAATGGTTATTAACCATGAATTGATTAGAATAGCCAACCAAGGTAGCTATGTTATTGAACAGTAACTAACTATGTTAGCTAATGATGTGATTAGATTAGCTAATCGATATTAGCTAAATGAAAGAATAGATATGTGCACATATGATTAGCATAATGATTAGAGATTTCAAGAAGGAGGGAAGTAAACTAATTTCCTTACTTATTATATGTTTTAATGCATATTTGATTAGTTATACTTATACTCACTAAGCAAAGTGCTTAATTAGTTTAGTTCATGTTATAGGTACAAGCGGAAGTGGTAAAGGAAAGGAAGTGAATAAAGATTAGACGTGGAATTGCAAGCTTGTTGTAAGTTAAACAAGCATACTTTACAAATTATCGTTTTGTACTCTTGAAAGCCCAACTAAACAATATTTTGTCATATTGTGAATATGAAAGTAAAGATTAGTAATAATGTGTTGTAGTAGTATAACTTTGTTATGATTAGAAATCATATTTTGAAAGTTGTAAGTTGTAGTAATTTGCCATTTTGATTATATGTGAAGTGTTGGAATGCAGTCAAACATTTCAATGGTCAATTATGGGTTATGATTGATTATTAAATGGGTCAAAGTAACCCTTTAAGATCAGCGGGTCATAAAGTGTCAAATTGGATCTTTAAAAGCACCTATGGTCCAAAGTGAGTTAGAAAAAGAGTAAGGATGTGGCGAAGAGCTTCAAAACTTTGTTTTAGTATATGTGTCATGTGGTCAAAAGCTCAATGTTTCAAGAATTATGGTTTGGGATTTGGTATGTTCATTAAAATGGTCGTTTTGGTGTCAAATTGAGTCAAACGTCCATATTCCGAGATATTCGGGAAAATGGAAAAGTGCAAAAAGGGAAGTCTTCATTTTGACCCTAGAAACGTGCTTGCAAAATTTCATAGTCTAACTCTAAGTCGTTTGTGAGTTACGCTTGTTCAAAGTTCGGAAAATGGGAATTAGTAAAACTGTGCTGCAGGTTCTGTCTAAGCCGAGGTACCCGGTTGATAGCCAAGGTACCCGGTGGGTAGAAGTGTGATCCGGCGGCTTCTTTAGCCACCTGGCTGCTTCCAGAGTCTTTAAATCACGTCTAGTTTCTGTTACAGCAAAACTTAATTCACCCGACATGTCACATGGGAAACCCGGCGGGTGTACCTGGTTACTCGACGGGTAAGGCATGTACCCGGCGGGTACTGGTCCTTTTTTCTATGTAGTTTGGTTTGAGTTTCAGAGATGTAACAAATAATTTGTATAATATCTTTAAAAAAACGGTTCAGATTTTCAGGGCGTTTCAGTATGTGTGTATATATAGGAGTATTATTTTTTTCATACCATTGACCAAAATAGTAGAATGAAAAATCAAACGGTTATATCGTTACTTTTGATTTGTTTTTTTTTTTTATGTTCGGTATGCATGGAAGAAAAATAAAAAAAAGGGATTAGTGCAGAGAAATGCATCAAACTATGACCCGAAGTCTATTGTATGTACTCATCTAAAATTTATTTTATTGTATGTATCCATCCCGAAAAAGAGCATATTGTATGTACATCTTGACCGTTTAACCCACTAGCCGGTTTTCAAGTTAACCAAATGACACGTTGGATGACCACGTGTACTGCCACGTCATGGATACATACAATAGATTTCGTTCCTAAGTTGGATACATAAAATAGACCAAATGCCACATGAAGGTTCAGAAAAGGCCACGGTAACGGTACATACAATATACTTTTGTCGTATAAAACCTTAGCTCGAATTACTTAGGACCTTTTTACGACGATTTTTTTTCTTGACGTTTTCATAGAAACCTACAGTAAGTATATATTTTTAGAAGAAAATAGTGAATAACATATGCAAAGTGGGGATGTTATAGGTTTATAACTACTACGTATTAAATTCTTTAGAGAATAGAGAATAAGAGAAACACACTTAAACTGCCACTATCAAAAACAATTTCTCTTGGAGATACAAAAGGCACATGTTTAGTGAAAGACTCGAAATGGTAGCACATAGAACTGCACAATTCCGTTTCCCTTTATGGCTCTTTTATATTAGATATGTAAAATTGTGGCATTAAGGATAAGGGAAGCTAAAGTCCAAGAGTCTAAGATCTTGTGAACATTATGTCTGTTTGTGTTCTGGTAGTCTACATACTGCCTCAGGATGAATCTTTTTGTAAAATATGTGTCCCAAATTTGCTCAATGTTCAAATTGCTTTTATGGCTCTACATGATTACATCGCCTAATTATTATTTCCCCCCTTTCATGTGCTCCTTTAATAAAACTTTGGTTTATATTTCTGATACATAATCTATATATTACTAATTGTGTAATATTCAAATAAATGCAACGTTATGATCTTGAAGTGATTCTCTTGATAGTTAACTATAGTTTAGTAATGATACATTGATACTATTTCACTTTCAAGGGATGTTAGTTAATCTTATTGCAATGATCGTAAGACATACATAAGAATTTGATTATTGGTCTACTTTTACTAAATCATGTGTCAAGTTACGTTAGAGTACATGCTAGTGCGTCGAAACAAAGAATACGTTTATAACAGGTTCTCCGGGTTGGTCAAGCTTATGCTTGTGAGGTACGTGACCTAACCATTACCGTGGGCATTTTTGAACCTTCCCGTGGCATTTGGTCTATTGTATGTATCTAACTTAAGAACGAAGTCTATTGTATGTATCCATGACGTGGCAGTACACGTGGTTATCCAACGTGGCATTTGGTCAACTTGGTAACCAGCTAGTGGGTCAAACGGTCAAGATGTACATACAATATGCTCTTTTCCGAGATGGATACATACAATAGAGCAAATTTTAAATGGGTACATACAATAGACTTCGGGTCATAGTTTGATGCATTTCCCTACGCTAATCCCTAAAAAAAATATTTAAATATTTGTGTCGGCTAACAAAAGGGCATTAATGTGGCATTCTCAGGTCAAAACGGGCTCCAGTACGCCTTGTTGCATGTGTTCTTATACTCGATAAATAACATTTTTTCATGATTTAAAAATAAAGAGTTAATTTCATGGTTGGTCCTTGTTTACACACAGTTTCAACCTTGTCCCTATACTTTATTGGATCTTGTTGAGAGACATCAATGTTTACATTACGCAGGTGATGACGTAAGAAATCAAGCTCGTAACTTTCATACAAAGTCACAAAGATTTGAAGAGGAATGGACTAATTAACTTGAAATTCACCATGTATGTAAAAAACTCACTAATCTTTCCAAACCGGTTAGGAAAAATCAAGTACAACCCCGAGAACTTGTTTCCTTAAAGAAATATTATCAACCCATATGTCGTTTCAAAAAGAAATGAGATTCTCGCTTCCACATTTCCGGACCCAACTTTCAGAACCTAACACCCGAAACAAAAAATCTTCATGTTGTAAACTAATCATGTCACGTTAAATCTGAGAGAGTTCCTTGAAGTATTTATAGCAGAAACATCACCAACCAATGAATTTGGAATTGTAGACCCGTAAGAGTTACAAAGCACAAACTTCCATAACGAGAACTTATTTTCATTCATTTTCGACCACCAATTTCCGAGAAGGGTGATACTTTCACCATTAACGGAATGATTCCCAAACCACCCAAAGCTTTAGGGCGAGATACCCATTCCCATAAAATAAGACTGATTTTCGACCTTGAAGAATCACCACCCCATAGGAAGTTTCTATGCATGCGCTTGACTTGAGATATAACCAATTTAATATAATTTAATGGCAGGTTGGACACCATTGCATTAATCATATCCCCAAATGGCAAACAATGCCTTTTCCATCCCGCAAGCTTCTTTTTAAAACCTTGAATGACAGGAACCCAAGTTCGAGTTTTTCTTGGACTCAAACCAATCGGAATTCCAAAGTACTGCATTGGGAAGGACCCCACTTGACATTCAAATATTTTAGCAAATGTTGATAGTCTAGAGGGAAAGATGTTCGTACCATACATAGCGCTCTTCGCAGGGTTCATTTGAAGACCAGAAACCTTGTGAAAGAAAGATAGAATAGCTTTCAAGTGTTGCATTTCTTGAACAGACGGGCCGGTGAGGGGTGTCGAAATCGAATTGAGAATGATTAATTCTCTCATTCTCCCCAAACTAAATCCCTTTGAGAACCTGACGACACAATAGCCAGTTGGACAAAAGTTAACTAAGCACCTCAGTAACTAGGATAAATAAAAAGAAATGAAGATAAGGGGTCTCCCTTGTCATTTATTCGATCAATGTACTGTAAACAAAATTATATATTAACGAAGAACGAAATACAGTGACTTTTTGTTTTTGTTTTTCAAAGAGCAGTTTATCAATTATTTGAATATCATAAGCACGAGTGAATGGCATCAATGCTTTTTTAAGAAACAGCATAATGATCATAAGGTTACACATTCAATCTTCAATCTTAGTTGACTATTGGATTATTGTTCATTTAGACTTATAGACATTTCAGCAAGAAAATCCATTTAAATACAAGGGCTGTCTGGTGAATATCGAGTGCCGTAATCTTAGATTGAGTCGTTATAATGGAATTTGTCCCACACGTCCATATAATGGAATTTGACATGTATGACAAAAGCTTAGGTGATGAGAGGAGAAACTTGACACTTAGAAATAAAGACTACACAACTAGCATTATATGTATAGAGATTTAGAATTTAGAATCAGTAGATGTTATTATTACTTAGCATAATAATATAATTTAACATTTAACATGGTAGATTTGATACAAAACAACAATTATAATAATAATAATATTGATAAATTCTATGGCTACCAATTAGATTCAAATACTAAACATCTCAATATTACTATACGCCAACTAACCGCAGTTTAAAAATCCTTTGCACCTGTCTTCCTCCTCAGAGGTCTATATCTGGCCAACGCAGCAAGAAAATCTTTATTGCTTTGTTTTTGTCTGGCACCCAACACTGTGTAAGACCGTTTAAACACACGTGGGTAGTTGAAATAATGGAGCATTGAGCCATCTGCAGTTATAGAAGAGATTATAATCGAGTTCCTCTTCTGGATTACAGCTTTTTAAATATCAAGTACATACCATTAGCGGGTATTATAACATGGTTCTTCAATTCACTAAAGCATTCTTCCACTTCAGACTACAACAAGCAATTATAGACAAGATATAGCTAGTGAAATTCATTAGAGATGAATAAAAAAAGCATTTTGAAAGAATATAACTATCATTGTCCTCACATGTTGAATAAAGCTAGTATTAGAGATCATTCTCAAGGACTCCAAATGAAAGTAGGGTATTATTTTGTAGAAACTAGCTAGAATTGCTGATGCCGCAACTGTAGAAGGCTTGAATCTCGTGAATTTAATATCTGGAAATTAATATGTTTAACAGAAGAAAACGTATGTTTATTAATCCTAGTGGTAGTTCATCAAATCAAATCAAAAAAATTCATAAATTATATGAATACCTCTTTGAATGTCAAAAATCATATGAGACTCCAGGGTTGTTGGAAACAGGTCCTGTTGATATTCGGTCTTACGCCTATCAGGAAGGAGGAAAGGCAGGAAGGTGAAGGGTGTCACAGGTCGTACCATGTGATTTAGACCTTCCAATATTTGCGTCTCCATAACCTCAACGTCCTTCATTTCCGCCACTTGGTGCTTATTCTATACATTAATACTAGCTATTTATTACACAAATCAAACACGTACACATGTATAAGGTATGTATATGAATACAAAATGCGCTAAAGAGTGAGGAATCAAACCAATAAGTTAATAACAGAGAAGTCTGAAATGCATGTCTTGGAAGCTAATGAAACGCAACAGATAGCAAAGAGCTCAATGTTTCGTTTAACACCTTGATTAGGCAGAATCACCTGCAGATTATTATGATTATCTGTACTTATACCTATTGATTTTATTAAGTGAATCTATCACTATACACAATTACACATACATAAATAAATCTTGTTGACTAAAATTCTAAAGTAATAATATTACCGGCATATTGATGTTTCGTGACAAAAAACGATCAACAAAATTGATAGCAAGATAAGGCACGAGTGCATCACGCGTATCATACGTGTACTGATCATCCATAATATAAATTCAACATCAGTGAACTTCAGTTAACATAAACCCTAAATTTAATTCATACATGGATATGATGTACATGCTTTTATAATAATAAATTAATGATACATACATACATACATATATACATACAATATTGAATTAAAATTAAACTAAACTATGATTACAGTATTATAATTTAATTAATTATACCTTATCTATATCAGAAATTGCAATTGATCTGATTACGATAAAATGTTCCTTTCTGTAGTAAGTTGGATCAACCATGAAATCAACCTCAAGATCAGAGTACATGTTAATTAGATCATGCTCATTGCTATGATTTTGTATTCCTAATGGATTCAATGGATCAAATTCCATATTCATGAATTTGATTTATGTACAGTGAAGAATTCTCTTTTAAAGTTTTATATCGTTGATTGTGAAACCTAGATATTCGTACTGGCAGTTAAAAAGCGTGATACAAAATTTTGGGTGATGGAAGTTTTTAAATTTTATCACATTTTCCCCTTTGAGTTTTAGAAATTCACAAAACTAATTTATTTTTTTTTGTCTTTGCTGAACGCAAAATTTGTGCAGTCGACACCGAACATTTTCCATAATTTTAATCGTAATTGTTTAATAAGTAAATATAATATAATTATAATATAATATAATAGTAACATACAAAGTACTTATAATTTAGGCATTCTTCCAAAATTGCAAGCTAACAACCAAAGAAAAGCCAGGTAACGTATGAAATTAGAAAATAAATCTAATTGCTATAATCATAACAACTGTTTTTGCACATATGGATGGATATATATAATAGAACGCAAACTTCTTCAGCTAGCTATCTTCCTCTTTGTACCACTTATGCAAGCCCAATCATCGAGTTCCGACACAGTGATGCCTTCCAAAAGACTCGAGTATCGATCCACAACAGTTGGTACCTATAACATTTCAACAGTTAGAATTTAAGCAAAAGTAATCATTACATAACAATCTTTTACCAGTTAAAAGGTACCTGTTCCAAGATGATACCAGAGAGACTAACTACACCACCAGGCTTAGCATAAGAAACAATATGATCAGCCAAATCTAGCAACGGGTTCAAGAGAATGTTTGCAATAACGACATCATAATTCTCCTTTTTAGCAACGATTTCCAGATCGTTTAAACCCTGCTCTTCTACATTGTTATCCTTCATAGTCAATTGCCATTGGCCCGTTGACGTAGGATTAATGTTACTAGGAACAATCTGCAATTGCAATTTCTCGGGGCCCATGTTGTTCAAATCAGCATTATACCGTGCAGCTGATATCGCTTGAGGGTCTATATCGAACCCAACTGATGCTGCTGCACCAAACTGTACCTCATGGTCAATAACTACAAACAGATGTTTAATAAAAGCAATTACTTAAAGTAGTGTACCTTTAGTGCTGCAATCGCGAGAATCCCTGAACCTGTGCCATAATCCAAAACCATTTCGCCACCTTTGATTAGACCATGTAATAACAATAGACATAACTTTGTTGTCGGGTGGTCCCCAGTTCCAAACGCTAGACCAGGATTTAGACTTATAATTGTTGCTTCAGTTTCCTGTTAGATTTCCAGCTACAATCTAATAAGAACGTGCTACTATGAACCATGAGAGGGCTAATTGCATATACAAACGTAGCCAACTTTCTTCACACAAACACAATCATATAAATGCAATGAAAAAGTGAAATCATACAGGGGGAGTTATCCACTCGGGTACAATCCAAAGTCCTTCCATAACTTTAACAGGTTGAAAAGATTCCTGCAACATAATTTCATACAAAAATAAGACCCTATGCAAATATACAATATTAGAACGATGATTATTGGTATACATGTACATGATATTCACGAGCAATTTAGTATAAGTGTCTAAAGAACTGTACTTGAAGTTCTTTTGTTTGTATCAGTATTGTTATTGTATGTACCTAACCTATTAAACTTGTAAACCAGTGACCTGGTGCCGGTTTTATTGACATGGCAACTTATATGGCTAACGGTCAACAAAGGGGAGTGATTCGTACACCACCTAAAATTATCCATACACCACTAATTGTGCTTTACAGTGTTGTGTTGTACAACACTGCAATGCACAATTAGTGGTGTACGGATAATTTTAGTGGTGTACGAATCACCACCAGTCAACAAGGTATACCGGTTACGTGATACGAGGTCAGTGGACACATACAATATCCACAACTGAGTTTGATACATATAATAGACGATTTCGAGTCAGATTAATACAATATAATTTTAAATGAAGTTTGATAAATTTTCATGCATTGTTCATTCAGTATAAAACAAAGTTATAAGGAAGTCATATAACCCGCGAATTATCGATCCAATCGGACTGGTAACCAGTTGTGACCTTATAAACAGGTGTTTCTTTCAAGCCTACAGAATCAGCTGCCAATGCAATACTTTGATGCACATCATGAGATACAGTAAATATAGAACCAATTGAAACCTGCAAGTATAAAATAGCAAAACAGTAAGCATTCAACATCATGAATATACAATTACATATTTGTATTTTACCTCATTATTAGAGTTAGAACTATCTGGTTCAACCATACTTGTTGAAACTGCACCAAAACTTAAAAGTGCTTCTGAAAGCATATCCTGATCCAAAAAAAAGATTGAAACTTTCAGTAACCCATTAATTTAATGACCTGGGTATGGTTAAAAATGTGATTATTGAAACTTACAGCAAAATCTTGATGGCATTGTATGTCTACAGATAGATATGAACCAGTTGTTGAAGTCTCAGAAGCAGAACATGATGTTGAGAATGATGCAGCAATTGAACTCAAATTCAGAAAATCTTTCAGCTTTCTTGATGGGCGATATCTGGTGGAATTAGTTAACTTAAAAGTGGAAACATGGGTGAGAATTGGAGTGGTTCGAATTGATGAAAAGGACGTGCACGCCAACTGTTTGAAGAAATGACTACGAAAAGCACTAGGCAATATTGACATGTTTGTTTTAGTGTTCAGGGGGCTAATGTTTGTGTGAGAGTATAGATATTAGGTTGCTCGGGTGACTGAGGGGGCCAAAGATGAAATATCTACCAGAGAAACACAATAGAGTAGATTACACTCCATGTTATTTGTCATATATTTGACTCTTGGTCCCCGGGTCCGGTTTGTTGCGGGTTCAGTCCCTTCACCTGGGTTTTCGTTTCACTCCGCGTCCCTCGAAGTGAAGAAAGTCTTGAAATTTTAAGGGTATTTTAGTCATTTCATAAGAGATGAAGGACTTAGAGTGAAACGAAAACTCGGGTCAAATGACTTAACCCGAAAATAAGATAAGAAGCCAGATATTAGGAACGAGGAACATAAGTTACTCAACGCAACACAAAATTATAAATGTCCTATACTCCTATTCCTAGCTATCATTAATTGATTACACAAAATCATCGAATTAGCGGACATAAAAGATGTTTACTGAGGGAAGTATACGACAACTAGAGTGGTTTTTAATAAACTAACAAGATATCTGCGTACATAGCATCTAATTCTAATAGCCTTCAGTATTGAATCAAAGAGCAAAATGAAGACCTCAATAAATATTTACAGTGTAGTTAGTTTTAATTTCATGTTTCTTAGATAGTTGACCCGAACATGTAACAAACTTATCAAAATCAACTGAAAATAACACACAAGTTTATTTGGAGTAAAAAATTTAATTAACTAGCATAACAGCAATCCACAAGCAGATGACAAGGATTCCAACAAGATCTCTTACAAACAGAGCAGTGAGGCTTACAGCCCGAAAAAAGTTGAGATGTAAGCTCGGCTCAGGCAAGAAAAAAATGAAAAACAATTTACAGATTTCTTAAAATGTTATGTACATTTGAATAAAATAATTGACAAACAAACAGAATTTGCGCCACAAAAATTTAGTCTCAATCATCAAAATCTAAAAAATCTCTAAGGTGTGTTGACATCTTGAGAAGTCAGTCCTTGCCATCTGCACCAAAAGAAATATCCGGATTATAACCCATATGAGCTCATGATACCTTTTTATTATATTTTTCAGTAAAAAGATTACTTGACATACCTTGAAAGCAAGAACCTCGCGAGTGGGCTTAAGTTAGCATTAGACTGAGCCTCTTTGTTTTGTTGCTTCTTTTTACTCTCAGTTTCGGGATTAACGTTCTCTGGTTGCTCGTTTACCTTTTTACCCCTGGCAAACCCACGGGTTGCCACGTCTTGAAGATTTTTTAAAGAAGGTTCTTTTGAACTGTAAGCAGAACACAAGAAAATATACAGCTTTTGGCGTACGTCGTGAGAGAATGAGAACATATTACCATATAAGACACAACGTACCTTGCTAGCCGATGAAGCAACCTTGTAACAAGAAATTCACAAGAACCCGGCTTTGTGTACTCCATATCCATTAAAGAATTTATGACCATATTCACAATAGGAGCTCCTAAATCGTCGGATATTTCCTAGATCAATGGAAAAAACAAATCACATTAGATCTACTGATATACCAAGATGTCGGATAGATAAAAAGTTATATGTAAAACAAAGCAATAATATGATTATACCTCTTTCAATGAAGGGATTAGCAGAGTAGATAGTGTGGCGGATGCTGATGTAGCAGATATTCTCCGTTTCTCTTCCTCATCACTACTTGTTTGACGAGGTTTCGAAAAAGCTTTTATTGCATCTTGAAAATCTCTGAAGAGATTAAAATATTCCAACTTAGATACTAATGGGAGAAATAAAATAATAAACTCCAAAAATAACAATGAGAACTTTGGATATTTTACCCCTCAAATTTACCTTGAAGAATCGGAACTATTTGTTGACTTTTCTGGTCTTCTACCTTCCTGGACATTATTGTTGACCTTGCCCAAACCAGTTCTATCGCTCACATTTCCTTTCCTCATCGCTCCTTGAAATGCAGCCTTTGCCTGCTAACAATCAATCAAATGTGATATAGAATGAATCTCCAGATGCGCTATATTAAGTTCATGGTTTTATAATGATACGAGAGAAAAAAAATGACCTCTGCAAGGTTTGTAGTACTGTCTTCAGAAGAAGCAACAGAAGCTAGTTCTTGACTTCCCAATCTTGACTTCGGAGTTCTAGAAGAATCGGAATCATCATACTGTCCACGGTATACAATCGTACCACTCGTGGAAGCATCCTCTAGAGAATTATATACGCTGTTACTCGACTGCAGATAACCAACCAGCCAACAAACATCTTAGTGTCGATAAAATACAATAAATATCATCCAAATAATGCTAGAAGCTTACGATGGTACTCTGATCACCAGAAAACAATGGTTTTTCAGCTCTCGGAGGTCGCATAACGACTGTTCCAGTGCCAACCGAAGATATATCCTCTTCTTCCTCATGAAGAGACTCCCCGGAATTAAAGGAAACTTCTGATGAGAACTGGTTAGTAGTTGCTAGGGTTTTGTTTTGAGTTGCTTGATTTGAAGGAACGCCTAAATTTCTATCTCTAATTTGAGGTGGTCTGACAGAGCTTCTAATTGTCCCAGTATTTGTGGAACCCCCTATGCTGAAGTCCCAGCCAGCATTTCTGAGAGTTTAAGGTAACAATGATTAATTACTCAGCGTTTTATGGAACGGTAAAATGTCATCTAATATCTTAGTGGTCAATAGTTATAAGTTTATATCCAACCTGACTTGAGCAGCATCTTCATCTAGTGTAACCCTCGTCATATTCATAGTTCCAGATCCTTCTAGAACTTTGGTACCATCAGGCGAACCCCCGTCTTCTTTTAATTGAAACTTTGGACGTTCTCTTTTAAAGTAAAATATAATTGTCAAATTTTTATAAATTTGTCAAGATCCATATGGACTAAAATTGAGTACCTGATTCTCTCCAGGAGTTTGGGTGTCTTCCTAGCATTCCTAATAAAGCGATGCTTCAGAAGTTCCTTTGCACTTGGCCTCTGAAATTGGGGTGATTGAATATATAAAAATTGCATATTTAGCTAATACAGATATGAAAGGCAGTCGAAAGGATAAAATTACATACTTCAGCAGGTACTTTCTTTAAACACAACGCAACAAATTCTTTCATAGGACGAGAAAAATGCTCGTCTAACTAAGAGAAACAAAAAACAAGAAAATGTCAAAAATGTAAAGTGAACTAATATGTACTGATAATTCGTGAATTGTATTATGAAATAGAAAAATTAGAAATGTGAGGACCTGAGGTGGACTTTCTCTGGGTATAATGAAAAGAACTCTCATTGGGTGAAGATCGGCTAGTGGAGGTTCCCCTTTGGCCATCTCAATTGCGGTTATTCCTAACGACCATATATCTGCCTGCATGATGCAAAGTCTAACAGAATTTGTACTTGATTGGAAACAATTTGACTGAAAAGGAAGAAGGTTGTGTGTGTGCATGAGTTTCAGTAGAGTGTAAAAGAAAGCAGTGAAAGAAGTAAAGAACCTTCTCATTGTATCCCTCTGTATTCTGTATTACTTCCGGTGCCATCCAAAACGGCGTCCCTACAAATGTCTATTACCAACAGACTATGTACTCAATATATTATCTTCATTGCATTTAAAAAATCCTATATAACCTAAGATGTACATGAACCCGATAATACCTTTCTCCTAGAAATAGTCCTGGTTAGTTGTGCTGATACACCAAAGTCTGCCACCTATTACAAAAAAGAAAAGGAAAAAGAATAAACGAACTTTAGTAGCAAGTACCACATCTCATATAGAGGGCGGGCATCGTTCATGATAGATTACAAACTCTTCTAACAAACATAGAGATAATAGTGTTAATAATTGATAAAAGTGACATAAGAAGTACCTTAACATCGCCACTCTCAGTCAACAAAATATTTGCAGCTGTCAAAATGTGACACAAATAATGTTACTATAGCAACAAGTATAAGAAACAAACGCTTATTAAATGATATCAAATTACTAAATTTGTAGGGTTTGTGAGAACCTTTAATGTCTCTATGGATCTTCCCTTCGTTGTGAAGATACTCAATAGCAAGAAGTAGGTCACGTAAAATGCAAGCTATTGACATTTCATCCAATGGCAGATTTGGTTGAATCTGAGAAACAAAGTTTTGCTTCAGCACCGATATTAAAGACAGAAATAATGAGCAATAACATTTTCAATATAATTATCACATTTTGTAGTAGAAAGTTTATCAATAATATACTACGCAAAATATGTGTTATGTGGGACATAGAGTAAGGTTCAAATGAGTACATCAATTTTGAGTGAGAATGAGGGAACCAACAAATTTATGTCATGTGTCACTTTATTCTCTCTCCTCCACATTTTTAAAAATTAAATATCTCACAAACGGTAAGTCGAAAAATCATGAAAATTGCACCATAAAATTTCTCCTCTTCGATTTTCCGTCCCACAAGGCATACTTTTAACAACTTTTTTTTTCTTCATTTTTTGGTGGGTTTTACAAATTAATAACACATGTGTTAGTGATTGTTTGTACATTTAACTTGTGGTTAAAATTAGGGTTTAGGGTTAGGGTTTAGTAGGGTTTAGGGGTTTAGTAGGGTTTAAGGTTTAGGGTTTAGTATGATTTAGGGTTTAGAGTTTCGTAAAGCGTTTAGGGGTTAGGGTTTGGGGTTTAGGGTTTGGGGTTTTGGGGAGAAACCCCAAACCTCAAACCCTAACCCCTAAACCCTAAACGCAACACTTCAACACGTGTGTTAGTAAATGTGAAACCCACCAAAAAAATGAAAAAAACAAAAAAAAACTCATCGAAAGTATGCCTTGAAGGACGGCAAATCGAAGAGGATGAAACGCTGAATTTAATGGTGCAATTTTCATAATTTTTCGATTTGTCGTTTGTGAGATAATTGATGTTGGGGGTAAATGGGTTTTGTACATGTGAACATTCTCTTTGTACACATGGCTTGATATCATTGGTTCCCTCATTCTCACACAAATTCCTATTCTCATTTGAACCCCACCAGTGGGACATAATATATATATATGGGTGAAGTAACCTACTAGATCAGCAACAGAGCCACCAGCCATGTACTCCATAATTATCCAAAGTTTAGTTTGGTGAAGATAAGAACCATAATATTCCGTTATATATTGAGAGCGACATTGTTGCAAAACTGCTATTTCCTGAAAGAAATATTAAACGTAAAGCTGTTAATATTTTACAAATTTAAATAATGGGAAATTAAAAAAAAAAATACCACTTTTTTTTAAGTATATACCATTTTGCCCTCCCGCGAAAAAAATTGACGATATACCCCTTGAAATCGCAAAAGCAAATTTGCTTTTGCGATCCCGTGTTATAATATAAATCTAAATATACCACTATGACTAGTTTATATTTATCTACATTTTGATATAAAAAAAGTTGATTTCGAAATTAAAAAAATGCTTTCGTTAAATACATGACATATGATGATAAAATTTATGTCGAAATGTAAATAATATTACACTGATTATGAATATATATTCAGAATTATTTTAAACATTGTAAAGAAAAAGTTACTAACGAAAAACGTATTTACTAACTAAATTAAATATAAACATATAATATATTAAATTAAATATAATCTATGTATCCATCCGCAAAACGCAAATCGCAAAACCTTTTTTGCGATTTGCGATTGCCTGTGTACTCGGTAACGGACTAGTTCAAGTGAGCGGGTCGCAAAAGCAAAACACGGGATCGCAAAAGCAAATTTGCTTTTGCGATTTCGAGGGGTATATCATCAAATTTTTTCGCAGGAGGGCAAAACGGTATATACCTAAAAAAAAGTGGTATTTTTTTTAATTTCTCTTAAATAGAAGTGAATAAAAGTTGTAGAGAAATGGATGTACCTTCTGGATGTCCTCAATTTCATCCTCTCTGACAACGTAGAGAAGAAAACATCAACATAAAAATGAGAAACAAAGTTTCAACAGCCTACAACATGCTAAATTAATAAGTCATACAAACAGATCCTATATGTAACAGAAAAAATCAGAATGATGAATAACTATCTGTTATCATATTAAACGACTAAGTTTTATTTGCAGGATCATGTGGATATGAAGAATTAAAATAAGGGCTCATGTTGCAACAACAACAACAACAACAACAAAGGGAAAAAAAAAGAGAGGAAAGAATGAACTCACGATTCTTCCAAATCAATAACTTTAATAGCAACCTCTTTGTTGTTCTCCTTGTCAAACCTGTACTTCAAAGAAAATTACGACAGTGAGCTTACCAAACAAAGTGAAAATTTTCAAGTTGGACCACGAACCAACCTATTTGCAAACTATCAAATAGAGGAAATGAATCTTGATGAAATCTTTCGTATGTCTAGCAATACTCAACTTTAACATAGCCTTTTCGAATATTATTTATTCCTAATGATACTTGAAGAAGATGGACATGCCCTAACTATTACTTCACCTTTTAAAGCAAGAAGCATTGACTCATTCAATAGCACGATACAACCTACGGTGCTTAATTCGTTTTCATTAAAAAAAATTGTAACATGCTCTCAATGGGGTCAAGATCTGTAATTTTGTAGTACAACATTAAGTGTTCGTATCTTTAAATGATTTTCTAGTTTCTACCTCTGAAACCTTTCTTTTTTTTCAAAAAGCAAAAGATTGCCAATATGAAAATGCTTTCTAGAAAATGATGAATTTTCTAGCTCTGTAAAAGCCCTAGATCAATGCTAAGAAAGTCATGAAATTTATGAGGGCTTTTATACTATTTAGTTTAATGCTATCATGCCAAATAGGTGTTTTTTAATCATTAAATGGAAAAACCATAGAGTGGTGAACCAAGTAACTGACGTAAATGTACCGATTACTCTTCAAGTCAAAACTCATTTTCTATAGGATGTGACAAACAAAACTCGAACAGAAGACGGGAAGAGCAAGCATGCAAATGTAACATGATATTATAGAAATGCATACTTTTCTTCCCTATAAACAAACTATAGAATGTAACGTTGGGTTAACCTAAGAGCTCTTCTTTCCGTAGTATCATTCCTCCATTTCACAACTTTATTCACCGGCATTAGCATAACATTCACAGAATAAAGAAAGTATCTTTAATAAACATTTAATCTCGGTTACCATTTTAGAATGTCATCACCTAGCATTAAGAAATTGTCTTCCCTATAGTGAACTAAGTCCATGTACAGACGCAACAGATTCCACAACTCGGTTGGGAATTACACAAATCAACAACATTAATAAAGTTAAGTTTGCACAATATAAGCAGATGTACTCAGCACTATCCACTTAGCATTACAAAGACCTAATTTTCTAGCATCATGCATTATTGAATATTAATTCAAGATTATTCCATGTCATGGACTAGTGGTTGTATACAACTTTGATAAAACACAAAGTTATAAAGTTGGTCTAACATATAAAAAACACATTAAACACGAAACATTCAAAAGCCAAACTCAATTTTAATATTAATACATAATCTAACAACAAAGCAACAACACAAAATTCAAATAAAATGTACTGTAATTAGTAATTTTACAACAATTACCCTTTATAGACATCCCCGAATGACCCTCTTCCAATGAGTTCAAGATTACTAAACCGCGATCCTGTAGCTTCCATTAGAGCTGCAGCATCTTCCATATCCACTCAATGATGATACAGTCCTTTATGTACAATCGAATTTCAGAACTTTATAATATAAAAAAAAAAAAAAAAACCCCAGACAAGAATCAATCCATCATTGAGGCACCCACAAACTAAAATCAAACTGTAACACTTTTAAAAATAAGATTATAATGCTGGAAGCGAAAGACTGAAATACAGAACTAAAAGTAATAATTGGGTAAAGTAAAAAGACACTGAAATGATAGTTGAACAAACAAAATTGAAAGTGAAAGAGTACCAAAAAAAAAAAAAAAGCAAGTACCTTGATGACTGGGGTTTAATTTTATGCTAACAAAAATTAGGGTTTGTGAAATTAAGTTGAAAAGGTGGGTTTTTGAATAATGAAATGAGATCAAGAAATAAAACAGGGAAATGAAATGAATGTTCTTGAAAATATTAATAATTGAAACAAATACCGTAAGTAATAATGTGTACAGAGGGGCCGTTGTTTACAGGATACTATTTAAAATTAAAAATTGGAATAAAATCAATATAATATTTCGAATAAATGTACAATATAGACAACGATTGGTAGTTTGGTACAACTGGGTTTACTGCTTACTGACTTCAGCATGATATAGGAAATTGGTTTGTAGGGCCGTGGGCTCAAAGACTAGTAAAGAGTAGAAATGTATGGGCCTAAAGGATTGCTAAAGTATGGGCTTCTGGATTTCCAAATACTCTTTTATTCGTTCAACAAGACATGATAACCTTTTGATTTTTGAATAGTAGATTAGTAGGGAGTAATTTAAATTACTATGCAGTATGCACTAAGTTTGTGCAATTGTGCATAATTTATAACGATTCAAATGTATTCATATAATACAAAACAAGTTTTAAAACGTAAAAGACTTTCACAAATGTGGAAATTTGATCAACCTTTTTACTATCATAGCATTCCAACTCCTTCAAAGCTAAATCTCTCTCTTTTTCTGCTTATTCAACGTACCTCTGCGGGCGAAGCTAGAAGAATATATATGAGGGGAAAAAACAGTTATATCATTGTGAGAACTAAAAGATTTGAAATATCAACAATATCTTAAAATGTAAACTTTCTTACATGTTTATGATTTTTTATGGGCCTTTTAAATCCGCCCATGTCGTAACATTTTATCTCCACTTAACAATCCTTCTACTTCATCAACAGACTCCAAATCTACTCAACCTATCAAATATCAATCTCCGTCTTGGTCTCAACATCTAATATAGCTCTACAAGTGGCCCTACACCCGTATAGCTGCTGCCATCATTGACGCAATCAATTGGTCAAATTTGGGTTCTTAATCTTGACCGCGGACTATACCTTGTGCACCTACTGCTTCGGTGATCTTAGTGATCACCCATGCATTATATTTTGTTAGAGTCGTTAAGGATCGGATCCATACACCCCGTCAACAACTAAAACCAAATGATAAAATCTCTTAGTGAGAAGCTTGAAGCTACGGTCTAACTGTAACACCTTAGGGGAATCCCACATCGGCAATGGACATGAGAGATATTGGGGTTATAGGGTTAATATCCTTCTTATGGGACACAATGTGTTTTAAGGCCACAAGCACAACAGATCCCAAGAGAACGCTGCAGTTAAGTGTGCTCAAATGGGAATAGTACTAAGATGGGTGACCTCCTGGAAGTCCTCGTGTGATCGCCAAGAAAAAGCCATGCACCTACGGGCAAAGCGAATAATATTGTGGTCGTGGTAAAGCGACATGTTGTACACTAACCACATGCAATATTGGATCCATATTCTAATTTGATCCTAACCCGGCATGTCGATAGTATATGTTCACGTGAGTATATAGCTGCATCCATGAGGTGATTTGATGATGCTGCCACACTACATAGCATCTTTTGGTTTCTGCCAACGACTAGCTCACACACGACTAATCACAAAGCGAATGTTGTTGGTTTGGACGGTGTAAATGTCAAGTGGTGATTTGGCTCGAGATTGTGATGCCTTTTTTCAAGTAGGATTTAATGTCAAAATGTATTGAGTCCAAGTAACATAGTTCATGTTTTGGGCCACGAAGGAACAGAGCGAGGAAATCTAAGTAGAGGGGGTGAAAAAAATTATTCGCTATAGTATCCTGGAGGCGAAATTTACAAAATATTAATAATACCTTAAAGAATTTTTTTTATGTGATTTGAAATTTTTTGTGAGTGTGGTTGCCTACGGTGCCCCCGCCCTGTCTCGGCCCTGGAGCCATACTAGTGATCGACTACATATCGATTAATAATTAAACTAAAAAATGAAAATATAGTAACATGCAAAATTACAATACAGTTTCCAAATATTTATTATATATTGATCAATCTGAATACTTAAATTTATGTTAACGTTTTACATTGATACAGATTACTGTAATCTTGACGAGGAATTCAGATTGTCACAAGGGTGGAAATTTGCTCAACCTTCGCACTTTCAAAATATTCCAATTCTTTCAAAGCTAAAGACCTCCAGTTTTCTAGCAGTTGCATTTTAATCCCTTCATTTTGACCCTTTCCACAAAGAAGTCCTTGTATTTTACCAGCATATAATCCAAACCTTTTCAACCTTTCAATCTCCTCCTCACTCCCACCTCCTAATATAGCCCCACACACAGCTCCACATTCGTGTAGCCGTTGTAATCTTTGATCACTCAATCGGTCAAAGTCAACTTCATAATCTTGACCATTGACCATCCCTTGTGCACCAATAGCTTGGGTGATCTCAATAATCACTCTTAGTATTTTGTCATAGTTGTTGTTACTGGCAAGATCAATAGACTCTGCCAGTAACCCAAACCCAGACGATATAATTTCATTACCAACTAGGAGTTCGATATTCAAGCCGAAAGTACGTGAGCTATTGGGCTCAAGTTCTGACTTGTTCTTCTCCTGACCTGTTAACAAACGGTCACGTGAGCACATAGCCGCATGCATGAGGTGAATTGATGACGCCGCCACAATGGCGTCTTCTCTAATTCCGCCCACTATCTCACATGTCGCCACACACAAGGCGGATGCGGTGGATTTTGGTGGCGCAAATGTTAAGTGATGCGTTGGCTCGGAAACAGAGATAGGATCGCGGATTGTGATAGCTTTTTTCAAGTGGGAGTCGATATAGGAATGTATGGAATCGACATAAGAGAGGTTAAAGCTTTGTGCCACGCTGGAAATGATCGTACGTCTACGGTGAATCGATGGTACCAACGAGGTGGATGCACGGCTGAGATTTATTCTACTTAGAGAAAGGTTAGCTCCGGCCATTATTGTTGACTATGGAGGTTGATCAGATTCGATCAGGAAGAAAAACATGTAAAAGATGAGGTCCATGTGTGAACTATATATGGAGTAAATAGTATAGTAGCCTCTAACCAATGTTTTGGATTTTTGCTAATTAAGATACACTTTTAATTAGTGGCTGCTTTTATTGTTTAGGTAGTATATAAATGTTACTAATATTATTATCCTGCCAAATTAAAGGTGTGCTACAGTGATAGCTCCCAAGCATAGAGAATGTAATTATTAATTAATGTCTTCAAATTAGGAGTGCTAGCTATATATAATATTAATTATTAAATCAAATTAATAACTATTATTTAAATATTTAAATGGTTTGGTAGTTAGGATGAATAGTATTTTTAGAAATGCAAGTAATTACACACCCCAATCCCACATATATTTATATTAATCCACAAATATATACAATTTTTCAATACCCAAAACTTAAACCCCCAACCTTTAGGATCATCATGATACCGCTTGACCAAAGGCCCTTTACATGGTAGGATGAATAACTAGTACTTACAAGGTTTGGTAGTGTAGGATGATAACTGAAGATAACCATGCACGGACATAGTTCGTAATTCGTCATTCCACTCATCATTTGAAATTTCAATTATAAACTTATGACTCGACTTGCGTAATGGTATTAAAGCATTAGATCTATTAGTCGGCTCAATACTAATAGACCTAGTACTCTAACAAAGAGTAGATAGTTTACAATAAATATATACTTATATGTATATCATTGCTTTTAAGTTTTTATAAGTGAAATAAAACGTGACGATAGTCGATAATTAAGTTGTTCAACGACAATCAACAAAAAATCTTAATTTAAAGTAGATTATAATCATTTCTTTTTTCTATTTTGTCATTTTATTTTTTATATTACATTACATTAGAAGTTTGTCGGCTTTCTGACTCGTAAGAGCGTACAAGACTCGGAAGAGTCACACACGACTCGAAAGAGTCAATAAAGACTTCGTAAGAGTCAAATGCACTTAAATAGGGCTCCGAATCGTCTCGTTTTTGAATTTTAATACAACTCTCAAAAAGTCAACTCGTAAATTATAAAAATTTAACAACTATAACCATGCATATGGACTTGCGTGAAATATATTGGCGTATTTTGTTTATATATATTGACGTTGAATATATGGTGAAAATTTTAGCAGACCCATTCAGCAAGTCAAGTCAAGTCATCGATGACCTAGCATGAAAACAACGTGGCATCTACTTGACGTTAAAATACGAAGAAGATCAATGAAACAAAAAAAAAAGTTAGATATGGTTTGGGCTTGAATAGTTGTCGAAAGTATATAGTGAAGATAATGTTGGGCTTATAATCTAATAAGTTTGGGCCTCTACTCCATTTTCTTTTTTGTTTTGTAAGAGCATCCACACTCATCATAGGTGGAGGTAGAGGTGTTCAAAAAACCGGTTTTTAAAACCGACCCGACGAATACCCGAAAACTCGACCCGGTCAAACCCGGGTTTGACCTATCCGGTTCGGGTTTTTTGAGTACCCGGTGGGTAGGGACCCGGGTAGGGTTTTTTCCTTTCAAAACCGGGTTGAACCCGGGTTCAAACCGGGTCGGGTTGGAAACCCGGTTGAAAACCCGGAAAAAACCCGAAAATCGGTCAACAACCCGGTCAAATACCCGAGTCGGGTCGGGTCGGTCAACAAGCCGGTTTCATTCTCGTTGACTAATACCCGGTTCGAGTACCGGGTCGGGTCGGATATGCTCGATACCCGAATTTGTTCACGGCTAGGTGAAGGGTTGAATAAAAATGAGGTGTCAAGTATATAGAAGTTAATGCATCGTGGAGGTTGAAAAGTTAATAAGAGTTGTTCTCTGAATCAATGTTTTGAAAACAGGGTTGAACCGGTCCGAAACCGGAAAATTTAAGGTTTCCGGCCGGGTAAAAACCGATTTTGACCAAGGTTTGACCATTCAATGAACCGTGCGGTTCGATCAAAACCTGACGGTTCAACTGGAAACCAGACCGGTTAAACTGCTTTTTAATTATTTTTTTTCAGTTTTTTAAAATCACGCGGGCTTTGGCCGGTTTTGGGGCAGTTGGCCGGACTGGTTCGATCCGAACCAGAGCCCTCTCCGATCCGGTTTGGTTTTCGGTTTTCAAAATATTGCTCTGAACAAACTCTTATGTACTTATAATGGTAGACCCCATATCTTTTACCACTTTAGAAGTATGCACCAGACCACCACTTTTCTTTGCTGCAACCTCTTATTTACTTATGATAATGTGGAAGTCCAATTATTTTTGTAAAGTTTAGTGAACTGTGAAGATTTTTATTATGGAATTGAATGATGTAACAGTGTATTAAACCTTGAAAGGTTTAATGCAATGTGGAAGCTCTAAGATTAAATTTTATGACTTGCGTGAGTCATAAATGAGCGTGTCAATATGATAGCATCTTCATTCTTCATCATCTCCCACCGTTTCATTTACGTCATCATTTCCCTATTTCTTGTTTTTTTCCCATTTGGAAAAATTTCTCTATTTTAACAGGAAACTCGTCATGAGCTGAAAAACAAATGACTCCGGAAATCTACCAAAATTCGATCACCAGAAACCCAACACAAGATGTAGGTTCGTAATCATGCAAGATAATATATATATTGTTTGTTTGGTTGAAATTTTTAACACGTGCAATTTAATTATGTTGGTACATATTAACTTTAAGGTTAAATAATTATTTATGATCTGAAATTCGATCATCTCACTTTCATTCTGTGTAATAGAAGTTCAATTTGTTCTAGACGTGAGAACTTGTAATAATGTTACGTGAATACGTGATACCTCACATGTAAATGATATGCCATAAATATATAACTACATTTTAAAGTACATGACCTTAATTTTAACAGGATAAACGTGAGTTAACATCACCTACAATTGAAACTGGAAAAGGAAGGAGTAGAATTAACAAAAAGATAACACATGAGTATCCAATGTTAGCATGGTAGCTTAGGTTATGCCGTATTATTTTGGTTTAGAATACTGTAAGCCCATTTAAGCATTAGGATTTTATTTGTTTTAGTATTTAAGTTGTCTTTGTGTTTAATTTCTATCAAGCTTTATAATCGTATTTTATCTATCAATAAAGTCGTCATTAGTTTGAAAGACAACTTAAATACTAAAACAAATGAAACCCTAATGTTTAAACGGGCTTACAGTAACCTAAACCAAAATAATACGGGTCTAACCTAAGCTACTATGCTAACAGGCAAAATGTCACACCCAATGGAAGATTATGTTTTTGTACAATTCAAACAAGTTAGCGGCAACGAGCTTGGACTATTCGCCGTGTTCGATGGCCATTTGAGTCAACAGGTTCCTGATTATTTACGCTCACATTTATTTGACAACATCATAAATGAGGTAATTAACATAAGCTTTATCTATGTATCTGTCATTGCACAACTTTATGGTAAGTTGGACATTTTTTTTTGTTATTAGCCTGATTTTTGGACGGAACCGGAGGAAGCGATTAGAAGAGCGTATGAGTTTACCGATTCCACGATCATGAATAAAGCTATTAAGAAACATAAAGGAGGTTCAACTGCGGTTACAGCTATTTTGATCAACTGTGAAACATTGGTTGTGGCTAATGTGGGTGATTCGCGTGCGGTTTTATGTCAAGATGGTGTGGCGAAACATTTATCGGTTGATCATGAACCAAACAAGGAGCGTAAGGTTATCGAAGAAAAAGGCGGCTTTGTAACCAACTTCCCAAGTATATCAAGATTCTTAAAACTTAAAAGCATATAATGTAACATTCATCATACATCTAATATGCTTTGTTCAATTTATGCTTGTATGACGTTGAACTGGTGCAGGGGATTGTTCACGGGTCGATGGAAGTTTAGCAATGTCAAGGTTGTTTGGTGATAAGCGATTGAAGGAGCATATTGTTTCACAGGCTTTTCCCTTTTCAATGACAACTTTGATTCACTCAAAGTATTGTGATTCACCATGATTATAATACGAAAGTATGAAGTGCAGAAGATATACGAATAGATATAAGATATAACTGAATGAATAATAATTGATGTGATGTGTTTATAGACTCATACGACCAATATATATACACTTTGATACGACACCATCAAACAGATACAACGCTTCAGACTTAGACGGTTATCACCAAACCGTTATACCTGTTAACCTAGACATCTACCATCGTTTGGTTTGTTGGCCTACAGCCCAAACCCATTGTTCAACGATGCTTATTTACAGCCCATATTAACACTAACAATCTTTGGCCCAATTGACATTATAATTCCAACATTCCCCCCTAATGTCAATGGCCAATCTTCCTTCCAACATGTTCAGGTTTCTTCATATGATGATGACAAAGTCATCATCCTTTAATGTGCTTGCTTCACTTTTTGTCTCCTCTTGATTGCTTGTTGCTTCCTTTTTTCTTCCAACAATGTTGACATCAGTATCAACATCTTCCTCTTTGTCATTGCCTTCCATAGTTACACCGAATCGACTTTTCTTTCCTTGAAGATTCTCACAATCTTCTTCACTTGTGCCTATTTTCACAACCTCTAGCCCCATGATGCTTGACCCAGCACCATTGTTGTGTTGCGCACCGGTCGTTGAGATTTCTAATGGTGACGTGACACAACAATGGGTTTTTAATTTATAAGGCTGGGGCCTAGGGTTACTTATTATGCTAGCACATGACAAGTATGACCTAGGATCGTTCTTCAAAGCGCGACAAATTGAAACTAGGGGGTTTAGAAGCTTTTATGTGTTCAGCTGGGGTTGAAAGAGTTGGTTTTGGTTTTGGGTTTTCTTATCCTAATTTAAACTAGACTGAATTAAAAGGTGGAGGTTACTTCGGGCGTTCAACAATTAAAACGATTGTCTACTATAATGTGGTTTAGAAGTGGTTAAATATGGAAAGTTCTAATGAGGATAAGTTCGTAAGTTGATGTGAGCTATTCTACAATCCTTCTATCGGGCTGACGCGGAGGTGTCCACAATCAGGCAAATAGAATGTCACGGGGATTGCACAATATATTAAAGTGTACACCGAAAGTTCTCTCAAATGTACACCCACATTATCCAACAGTTAACCTCGAATCCTATTCCCCAATCTCGGTCGTCAGAGATGCCCGAATCATGGCATAGTTTGTTGAATAAACAATCTTATGAACGAGGGTTATCCTCACCGGAATAGGTTGGGCTAACTGGTCTAAACGGTCGGATAATATGTCATCACTTATTCGTACGAGTTATCATCATTACTTGGGGATGTTACAAGACAGGGATGATTTGTGTTACAAATGGAGACCTAGGTAATACGTTTGCTATTCGATTCATAATACAACTACCTTCGGTCGTTCTGACTTCCATACATTTGTACTCCGCCGTAAGCGTTTCCAGTACTATATCAAAGAACAGTCGAATAGGGGCCGTCATATTATTTCACGATGATTAATGCCGTTTAAATTTTACTATTATGATGATCCTAAGGCAACAATCAAACAAGAACATGCAATAAGACGATCAAGGTGACAGTTTAATTTAAGCATGCAAAAGTATTATCTAAGTTGAGGATATTCCGAAAGTTGTCTAAAAAATATCGTCTATATGAATTTAATCTTAATCTACCTCTACTCCCATGTTCCGTGTCTCTTGGATCCTATTTTGGTCTAGAGAACACCGGTCATGCCGAGCTCAATGATTCAATCTAACATAGTATAACTAAGTGACATGTATCCTATGAGTTAGCTACGTTCATTTTTGGATAAAGTTTTAGTCATAACATGAGTTGGGCAGATAAACGATAAAGATTTAATTCCTATATCCATTTGTAATATAGACCATCCGCAATCTCACAACATACCACTTAGTCACATATTCGATACTTTCTAAACGACTATCATAGCAGACAATTGAGTTATTTAGCTAATCATGGCAATTCTAGCATACATATTTAAATTTATTGAAGAAAGGACAAACATATTAAATATGAAAGATAGATTGACACCTGAAAAGAAGTACAATAACTCATAGCTAAAATATGCGTCCCGGAGCACCTCGTACAAATCTTCCTTGGCTAGTTAATTAGCTAGCCTAATTAACTAGGAAGAATAAAAGAAAAGAAAATACAAATGTGTTGGTAATTTTAAGTGTTTTGAGGTGTGTTAGTGTGTTTTTTGGTGTGTCTTTCAAATGAGCCTCATGCCTCCTATTTATAGAGGAGTTTTGGTGCATTTTAGCAAATGGAAGCACACATTAGCAAAAGGTGGAAAAGGTAGTGGCACCAGGTACAAAAGGCGAAAAAGGTAGTGGCACCAGGTATGAAAAGCATGTAAAGGTCTAGCATCGGGTACGAAAAAGGACAAAAAAGTGCAATCCGTGCGGGTGAACGACATCCAGCGGCGGCCAGGTGGTGGCCGGCGGCGGCTGGCTGCCACCTGCACCAGCCTGCTGCCGGTTGCTTCGTTTCTCGATTCGTGCGTGTTTTCTTCGTTATGCGTCTGTTTGCGTTGATTCTTTTTGTGTTGGATTTGTAATTCAAAAACGAATCTTTTGATGAAAAGAAATCCCAAAAATATGTCTCTGAACTCTAGATGTGTCGTACGAATCATTTGGATCTTCCGGAGTACGTAGAATCTTCATTCTTCGTCTGTTTTTGTTGATTCTTCTTCTGTTGGATTCGTAATTCAAAAACGAACATCTTGGGTCAAATAGATGCTGGTGATGAGCTCTTTTATCTTGAAATTTTGTTTTGATGTCTGGAATCTTCAAACGTGCGTGGAATCTTCATTTTTCAGCCTTTTTGCTTGATTTTGCTCGTGCAACCTTATTTTGATCTTCTTAGCATTTTATCAATGATTTTTGCATTATTTGAGTCCAAATGCTAAGTATTGCTCCAGAATGAGAGAGATATCGGTGGTAAAAACGTGACTTTTTACGCGATATCAAGTATCCCACACTTAGAGCTTTGCTTGTCCTCAAGCAAATCTTCATAAAATTGTGATGAAAGGTGTCTTGTATTCCGGAGAACTTTGATTCCTGCTAGTTTGGTAGAAAGATTTCGGATGAGGTTCGATCCTTTGATGGTTTCCCAAACCTTAGGTTCTAACAAGCTTTCTTTTCAATCTTCATAATGTAAGATATACATGACTGGGGCCCTCACAGGTGGTCACTCAATTCACTCAAGTGTATCAGGTTTCCTAACTTCTAGTTCACTCAGGGGCCAGTCATGTAGCTTGATCGAGAATCAAATCTACAATACTTAAATGGGGACGGTGTTAATTATCCCTAGACATTCGCAAGATGGTGGAAGTGGTGTATATGGATGAAGGGTTTTATAGGTGGTTTATTTGGGGGTTTAATATAGCCTAAGAGTTGTTTATGATGACTTATCTTTGGTGCTTAGTAGTGCTTCTTTCTGGATTTCTCTCTTTGAGAGCCTTCTTTTGCATCTTTTCTTTTCAAGTTTTCTTTTGATGAACCTTTCCCTTGGCTTTAAATGATCCTTGGGCTTTTAGGTTCCTTCTAACAGCTTTGATTTTGCTGAATTTTCTTTTTCTTGGAGCTCCTTTTACGGATGGTATTCATCCTTTGGGGAACGCTCCGTACTTCTTTGCTGGATTTCTTTTTCTTGGAGCTCCTTTTACGGATGGTGTTCATTCTTTGGGGAACGCTCCGTACTTCTTTGCTGGATTTCTTTTTCTTGGAGCTCCTTTTACGGATGGTGTTCATCCTTTGGGGAACGCTCCATACTTTTGATAATAATTCTTCTGTCAGCACAGAAACTTAGGCTATGGCCAAAAGATGAAAGAAGGGAGTGAAGTTTTTGAAAAGGCTAAGGCTCAGCATATTTTCTGCTGAAGGTGAGCACTGGTTAGGTTTGAAAGTGAGGGTTTTATGAGAGGGTTCTTATCCTAGGGAATGTCGAGGTTTTCTGATTGCACCTTCGTCACGTATGACGCCCATTTTTGTAATCTCGAAATGTATTCCTTGAACAAGTTCTGATTCTAGAGAGCATACATCGGCACACTCACAGTTGAAAAGTGAAGCATTAAAGATGAATGCTTTTATATGGCTCAAGATTCCTCACTCATTTTGGGTGGTTTTATGCCTAGTCATGCGATCGCTTGTTTTGAAACTTGGTTTGAAAGTTTATTAAAGAGTTTTGCTCGTCATAGCCGATTTACCAAACCTTTTGAAACTTTGTTGACCAGAAATACCCTTTTTTTTTACTCTGATTCAAAAATTTTGAAAATTTTGCTGAAAATCTGAGTTTTGCTAAAAAGTTTGATAAAAAGTTTATGTTGCAATACAGTAGTCAATACTACTGCTATCCCACATTTAAAATAACATTGTCCCTAATGTTCTACTTCTAAGTTAGGTCAATCCCACACTTAGATTTTTGAATAGGGGTCAATATTTTCGAAGTCATTCTCTATTTGTGAGTTGTAATCCCACACTTAGAGTTTTACTTAGAATTTTAGCGTGTTAAATTGAGCAAAATAAGGTTAGGAGAGATACTTCCTTGTGCGGCGTGAGTTGTCATTTGATTTTATGGACCGGGCTCAAGTATGTGAATTTGCTGGAAATGGACCAGGCTCATTAAAAATGAACTTGTTCCACAAATTCTACTTTAAATTCTGCACAGTACACATCCTTCAGAAAACACAAGTGTTAATACAAGTTAATATTGAACATAAAATAACTAATAAAAACTAATCTATGTCAGGATAGAGCGACTCCCAATCGGTGAAGTCATCATCCATAAAGATCGTGTTTTCCACGATCGATGTAGGAGATGCTGACTCCTCGATGGTATAGAAAGGAGATGCCGTGCCATCCTCTGGATCCTGAATCCAAGCGTCTAGGGCAGCAGTTTCCTCCTCCAGTGAGTCCATGAAAGTGGGGTGATCCTGCGCAGTCAAGCTCAAAGGTGGGAATAAGTCCCACGGTGGAATGTGCGGAGCGGGATCAGGTCCCATCTGAAAGGGGCACACAGGTATGGAGGTAAGGCCCAGAGCAGTGTGGATCTCAAAGATGGCGGTGTGCTGGACCTCGAGGGCTCTCAGTATAGACAAGTGACAGCAGGGTCCGCAGTAGTAACCCCATGCTCAAAGGTGGGTACTCTGGAGGTCCCTGCGGTCTGTCCCGCTGGTCGGTGAGATGAAGGTAACCTGGAATGGATGGGACGTAACAGGAATGATTCCTGAACGTACACCACCACCGAGTTTGCCGATATCTCATCCAACCTAGGAAGTGGTGACTGGGATCCCCTGACAGTCCTCATGCTACTACCCGGTGATGAATTCCGGGAGTGATGCATGGCACGCGAGCGTCTCTGACTAGGGGCTCGTGCTCTGTCTGACTGCGAACTCATCCTGCAAAATACAAAAGGTTAATGGTCTAAGATTATTAGTCTTTTGTAAGGCGAGGTACTGCATAAAAATTGAATTAGTTTAAACATAACAGTAAAGGAAAATTAATGCTGAAAACGTAAGATAGGCTTGGGATGCCTCCCAAGAGCGCTTTGTTTATCGAGTCTCGTAGCTTGACTCTTTTATACCCATTTTTCTATTAGGGTGGTTCGTAGTTATAGACTTCCTCATTCGAGGGAAAGTCTTCTACGTAGTGTTTTAATCGGTGGCCGTTTACTTTGAAATTTTCGTCTGGAGCTTCGAGTTCGATGGCACCATAGGGAAATACTTTAGAGATTGTGAAGGGACCGCTCCATCGTGTTTTGAACTTACCAAAAAATTTCTTAAATCGTGAGTTAAAGAGTAGAACTTTATCACCTAGATTAAAGCGTGTGGGGCGAAGCTTTGAATCGTGGAGCAACTTGGTTCTTTCCTTTAATTTGTAGGAACTTTCATAAGCTTGATCCCTCAACTCTGCTAGTTCATTTAGCTGCATTCTCCGGTGAGTTCCTATTATCATAGGATCTAAACTACAGTTCTTCAGTGCCCAGTAAGCTTTGTATTCTAGTTCAATCGGGAGATGACATGCCTTTCCATAAACGAGCCTATAGGGAGTTGTTCCTAATGGCGTTTTATAAGCTGTCCGAAATGCCCATAAAGCATCGTCTAGCTTGTCTACCCATCTTTCCTTGTGTTGACCAATTGTTCATTCCAAGATCCTTTTTAGTGCACGGTTCGTAATCTCTACTTGTCCATTCGTCTGCGGGTGATAGGCCGTAGAGGTTTTGTGTGTAACCCCATATTGTTGCAATAGTTTCATAAACTGAGTATTGCAAAAGTGCGTGCCTCTATCGCTGATGATTGCTCGAGGTGTTCCAAACCGACAGAATAACTGCTTTAAGAACTTGGTTACGACCCTTGAATCATTTGTTGGAAAGGCTTGGGCTTCGGCCCATCTTGATACGTAATCGACAGCTACTAGAATGTATTCTTTTCCGTAAGATTTTGGAAATGGTCCCATGAAGTCTAATCCCCATATGTCAAATATTTCACATGCTTGGATATTTGTTAACGGCATTTCATTACGCGTTGTGATATTTCCAAACCTTTGGTAAATATCGCAGCGTTTTACCAAGTCTTGTGCGTCTCTGAAATTGGTAGGCCAGTAGAATCCTGAGTCGTAGACTTTCTTTGCTGTCAGATTAGCTGCATGATGTCCTCCGGTGGGTCCGTGATGGCTTTGGTGGAGTATCTGTTCGGCTTCTTTCCCATCGACACATCTTCTTACTATTTGGTCGGGACAGACCTTGAACAAATATGGATCATCCCAAAAGTAATATTTGACGTCGCGAGGGAACTTTTGTCTCCGCGATGAGATCATTCCTTTTTTTGCGATCCCTCCAACTACAAAATTGGCAATGTCTGCAAACCAAGGATCGTCAGTGAATTGTGAACCTTGTTCTCCTAAACTCATTAACTGCTCTTCTGGAAATCGATCTTTAATATCTCTTTCTGCAAGTTGTTCCATTGACGGATTTTAAAGTCGACTTAAATGATCTGCGGTGACGTTTTCTGCTCCTTTCTTATCTTTTATTTCTATGTCGAATTCTTGTAGGAGTAAAATCCATCGTAACAATCTAGGCTTTGCGTCTTGCTTTTTGAAGAGGTATTTTAGAGCTGAGTGATCCGTATATACTATTGTTTTGGACAATATCATGTAGGATCTGAATTTGTCGAAGGCAAATACTACGGCTAGCAGCTCTTTTTTTGTAGTTGTATAGTTTTCTTGAGCATCTGTAAGTGTTTTGCTAGCGTAATAGATTGGTTGAAAGTGATTATCCTTCCTTTGACCTAGAACTTCCCCCAACTGCGAAGTCACTAGCATCGCACATGATTTCAAATGGTAGGTTCCAATCTGGAGCGACCATGATTGGTGCATTCGTAAGCTCCTTCTTCAGGTAGGTGAAAGCCTTCATGCAGTTCTCGTCAAACACAAACTTGATGTCTTTTCCTAGAAGGTGGGTGATAGGTCGAGAAATCTTGGAGAAATCCTTGATAAAACGGCGGTAGAACCCAGCATGTCCTAGAAAGCTTCTAATGGCCTTGACGTTGGTTGGTGGTGGAAGTTTGGCGATGGTTTCGACCTTTGCTTTGTCTACTTCAATTCCGAACTTGGATATTCGATGTCCTAAAACTATTCCTTCCTTCACCATAAAGTGACACTTTTCCCAATTTAACACGAGGTTTGATTCTTCACACTTGGTGAGCATTCTATCGAGGTTGGACAGACATGATGCGAAGGAGTCTCCAAAGACAGAGAAATCGTCCATAAAGACTTCCATGCATTGTTCAATCATGTCGTGGAAGATTGCAACCATGCATCTCTGAAATGTTGCAGGTGCGTTGCATAATCCAAACGGAATTCGTCGGTATGCGAATGTTCCGTAGGGACATGTGAATGTCGTCTTCTCTTGCTCCTTCGGATCAAGCGGGATTTGGAAATATCCGGAAAAACCATCGAGGAAACAGTAGAATTCGTGTCCTGATAATCTTTCGAGCATTTGGTCAATAAACGGAAGCGGGAAGTGATCTTTGCGAGTTGCTTCGTTTAACTTCCGATAATCGATGTAGACTCTCCAACCGGTAACCATCCGAGTTGGTATAAGATCATTTTCTTCGTTTGTAATGACCGTCATTCCTCCCTTTTTTGGTACGACTTGAACAGGGCTAACCCAAGGTGAGTCGGATATTCTGTAGATCAATCCAGCATCTAAGAGTTTGATAACCTCTTGTTTGACCACGTCTTGAATCTTAGAGTTTACCCTTCTCTGCCTTTGTACGGATGGTTTGAAATCGTTTTCCATGAGAATCTTGTGTGTGCAATAGTTTGGACTGATTCCTTGTATGTCGGAAATTTTCCATGCAATTGCCTTCTTGTGTGATTTCAGAACATCAATGAGTTGGGCTTTCTCCTCGGGTTTTAACTCTTTTGATATTATCACCGGGAGTTTGATGTTCCATGGAGGTAAGCGTACTCAAGGTGAGGTGGTAGTTCTTTTAACTCTAGGTTTGGTGGTTCTTCGATAGACGGCTTCATTCTAGCTATCTCGTCTCTATTCAGCTTCTCGTATTCAGCTTGGAATGGTGCTTCGTCCGTCTCAGGTTCAGATGTGGAGATTGATGCTATTTCAACCCACTCGGTTTTATTTGAGAATTCGTCTGTCTTTATCTCGTATTTGTTGACTGATGATGAGGAAACTTCATCATTTCTGGTGATGATGATCTCTCCGTCGTTAGTGAATTGGAATTCTTGAAATTGAGCGGATGAAGAATGGCTTATGGTGATTTCAGGGTTTGAAAACGGCAGTGGTTCGAGTTGATTGGCTAATTATAGTTCAAGCGATGGTGGCTCAATACTCATTTCTTTGAATGAATCCAAGATCTCTCTAATTGAGGGAAATGGGTTTGGTTAATTGAATATGGGTTTATCTCTCTTTAGCCAAGGTATCGGTGTACCGCATCCTAATGGAACAACGATTGTTTTGCCATCGATGTAAGGAGACTTCTTTTCAAACAGCGGAAATAGTAGTTCGTTGGATGTTGTTGGCGAAGCGATTGCGGAGTGCAGCCTAGGGTCCTCATTACACATTCGAACGGTGATTATGGTGTTGGGTATCGGATCCTGGCTGGATAGTGCTAATACTTCGTGGTGATGCTCATCAAAAATATCCTGCATGGTATCACACAAACCAAGGTCCTCTTCCAGAGGTTGCTTCATTAATCGATCGACATTAAAGGTGACTTCCTCTTTCCCAACTCTTAATTTTAAAGATTTTTCATTAACATCAATTACAGCCTTGGCAGTATTTAGGAATGGTCTGCCTAGGATGAGCGGGATATGTGTGTCTTCTTCTATGTCCATGACAATGAAGTCCACTGGAAAAACGAACTTATCGACTTTGACCATGACATCTTCAGCAATTACTCGAGGGAGTTTAACTGATCTGTCAGCTAATTGGATAGTCATGCGAGTAGGTAATAGGTCATCTAATCCTAATTTCTTGTAAAGGGAATAAGGCATAAGATTAACACTAGCACCTAGGTCTGCTAAGGCGTTACTAATTTGAATTCCTTGAAGAAAACAGGGTATAGTAAAACGTCCAGTATCGCCTAATTTAGGTGGGAGACCACGTTGTACAATTAATGAACATTCAACATTCAAGGGTAAACTAACTATTTGCTTAAGTTTTTCTTTGTTTGAAAGGAGTTCTTTAAAGAATTTAGCACACAAGGGCATTTCTACTAAAGCATCTAATAATCTAACGTTTAAGTGTAGGCTTTTAAATATTTCTATATATTTACCGAATTGGGCTTCTTGCTTTTCCTTTTTAAGTCTGCCAGGATAAGGTATTCTCGTTCGAGGTACATTATCTGGAGTTTTGACTGGTGATGGGTCAGGTATTGTGACAGGGATGTCAATTGACACATTTTCACTAGGTGTAGGTGTGGGCAAAGAAGTGTTTTCGGGGGTGTTATCTGGTGGCGGCGGATCAACTTGGTGGATGAGTGGTGTCATTAGTGATTACCGACGTACTTTCCTCAATAAAACTTAAGTTTTTCAAAATGGATTTCATGTTAGAGATTAATTTTTCTGAAATTTTTATCATGGCGTCAATGTTATCTTGAAATTCGGTCACTCTTTTGTTTATAACGTTTTGTTCGAACATAAATTCTGACAAAGATCGTTTGGAGGAAGGTAAGTGGTTTGTAGGTGAGGAAACAACTAAAAGTTGGGTCAAAGACTCATTTGGTGTGGGGTTGGTCCAATCAAAGTGTGTTGTCATAATTGATTAAAAAGTGGTTATTAAAACAGAACTAATCCTAAGGGCAAAAAGGTAACTTTTGATTGATGTTAATCTTTCAAAAGGATCGCTTAAACACTAAAGATACTAAATCCTAAATACGGTTGCCGATGCTCCTCGGCAGCGGCGCCAAAAACTTGTTGTGTTGCGCACCGGTCGTTGAGATTTCTAATGGTGACGTGACACAGCAATGGGTTTTTAATTTATAAGGTTGGATCCTAGGGTTACTTATTATGCTAGCACATGATAAGTATGACCTAGGATCGTTCTTCAAAGCGCGACAAATTGAAACTAGGGGGTTTAGAAGCTTTTATGTGTTCAGCTGGGGTTGAAAGAGTTGGTTTTGATTTTGGGTTTTATTATCCTAATTTAAACTAGACTGAATTAAAAGGTGGAGGTTACTTCGGGCGTTCAGCAATTAAAGCGATTGTCTACTATAATGTGGTTTAGAAGTGGTTAAATATGGAAAGTTCTAATGAGGATAAGTTCGTAAGTTGATGTGAGCTATTCTACAATCCTTCTATCGGGCTGACGCGGAGGTGTCCACAATCAGGCAAATAGAATGTCACGGGGATTGCACAATATATTAAAGTGTACACCGAAAGTTCTCTCAAATGTACACCCACATTATCCAACAGTTAACCTCGAATCCTATTCCCCAATCTCGGTCGTCAGAGATGCCCGAATCATGGCATAGTTTGTTGAATAAACAATCTTATGAACGAGGGTTATCCTCACCGGAATAGGTTGGGCTAACTGGTCTAAACGGTCGGATAATATGTCATCACTTATTCGTACGAGTTATCATCATTACTTGGGGATGTTACAAGACAGGGATGATTTGTGTTACAAATGGAGACCTAGGTAATACGTTTGCTATTCGATTCATAATACAACTACCTTCGGTCGTTCTGACATCCATACATTTGTACTCCGCCGTAAGCGTTTCCAGTACTATATCAAAGAACAGTCGAATATGGGCCGTCATATTATTTCACGATGATTAATTCCGTTTAAATTTTACTATTATGATGATCCTAAGGCAACAATCAAACAAGAACATGCAATAAGACGATCAAGGCGACAGTTTAATTTAAGCATGCAAAATTATTATCTAAGTTGAGGATATTCCGAAAGTTGTCTCAAAAATATCGTCTATATGAATTTAATCTTAATCTACCTCTACTCCCATGTTCGATGTCTCTTGGATCCTATTTTGGTCTAGAGAACACCGGCCATGCCGAGCTCAATGATTCAATCTAACATAGTATAACTAAGTGACATGTATCCTATGAGTTAGCTACGTTCATTTTTGGATAAAGTTTTAGTCATAACATGAGTTGGGAAGATAAACGATAAAGATTTAATTCCTATATCCATTTGTAATATAGACCATCCGCAATCTCACAACATACCACTTAGTCACATATTCGATACTTTCTAAACGACTATCATAGCAGACAATTGAGTTATTTAGCTAATCATGGCAATTCTAGCATACATATTTAAATTTATTGAAGAAAGGACAAACATATTAAATATGAAAGATAGATTGACACCTGAAAAGAAGTACAATAACTCATAGCTAAAATATGCGTCCCGGAGCACCTCGTACAAATCTTCCTTGGCTAGTTAATTAGCTAGCCTAATTAACTAGGAAGAATAAAAGAAAAGAAAATACAAATGTGTTGGTAATTTTAAGTGTTTTGAGGTGTGTTAGTGTGTTTTTTGGTGTGTCTTTCAAATGAGCCTCATGCCTCTTATTTATAGAGGAGTTTTGGTGCATTTTAGCAAATGGAAGCACACATTAGCAAAAGGTGGAAAAGGTAGTGGCACCAGGTACAAAAGGCGAAAAAGGTAGTGGCACCAGGTACGAAAAGCATGTAAAGGTCTAGCATCGGGTACGAAAAAGGAAAAAAAAGCGCAATCCGTGCGGGTGACCGGCAGCCGGCGGCGCCCAGGTGGTGGCCGGCGGCGGCTGGCTGCCACCTGCACCAGCCTGCTGCCGGTTGCTTCGTTTCTCGATTCGTGCGTGTTTTCTTCGTTATGCGTCCGTTTGCGTTGATTCTTTTTGCGTTGGATTCGTAATTCAAAAATGAAGCTTTCGATGAAAAGAAATCCCAAAAATATGTCTCTGAACTCTAGATGTGTCGTACGAATCATTTGGATCTTCCGGAGTACGTAGAATCTTCATTCTTTGTCCGTTTTTGTTGATTCTTCTTCTGTTGGATTCGTAATTCGAAAACGAACATCTTGGGTCAAATAGATGCTGGTGATGGGCTATTTTATCTTTAAATCTCGTTTTGATGTCTGGAATCTTCAAACATGCGTGGAATCTTCGTTTTTCGGCCTTTTTGCTTGATTTTGCTCGTGCAACCTTATTTTGATCTTCTTAGCATTTTATCAATGATTTTTGCATTATTTGAGTCCAAATACTAAGTATTGCTCCAGAATGAGAGAGATATCGGTGGTAAAAACGTGACCTTTTACGCGCTATCAACCATCTTGTGGAGTCATTTCATCCTTGGCTTCAACAAAGCCATCACCATACACGATTGACTCAACACCATCTTGTGGAGTCATATACTTAACCGGTTCTACCACGAACCCGGGCCTCACGGTTGTTTGATAGTAACATTTAACCAAATCCAAATATCTTTTATAACATTCTTTTAATTCTTCCTCGTCTTCATCGGCTAACCCATTTATTTTAGCAATTTCTTTCCATCCTTTTCCAAGTAAAACGCCCAAATAGCCTCCCATGCTATCCACCGTTTTGTACAAACCAAGCAAATCAACTTCTACATGTCCAATTACCGGTGGTATTGGACCCAAATTATTCCTTTTCAAATACACTAGGTAAAACCATTTTAACAAACCCTTGAATTTTTCTCCAAGCACTTCCCAATTTCATAAACTAAATTATCATCTTCTATTAATTTATGAAACGATATGAACCTGTCAAACGAGTCTACTTTCACCACATGTAGACTTCCATTCACATTGATGTAATCTTCATCAACAAATCCTTTCTTTTCATTCGGTTCCCAAGTCAGCCCTTCAACGTCTTTGACTTCATCATACGAGTCTTTCGGGTCTATCAAGTCAAAATAAGCCTTTAAGTAATCTTGTTGTTTCGCTGCCATGTCTTCCACATTTTCTTCATCACTGGAATTGTAATTATCAAACATATATGAGACTTGCACTTTGTTATTCTCATGCTTTATATTGAACCCTTGTGCCATTAATTGATCAAGACTTAACACATTCAATGTTGTTTCGGGTGTATATGCCACTCATGGAATCACAATTTCTTTTCCATTCATCTTCACAAGTGCCTCTCCCATGCCATGAGTAAAAATAAATTTTTCTTCATGTTGGGTTGTGTCTACTTCAAAATATGCCTTCAATCTTTTGAATAGTAAATAATTTGGACACATGTGTTTACGGTACTTCTGACTTACATACCAAATATCATCCCAATTCTCCTGATCCGTTCCTTCAACCATGAAATCTGTTTCAATATGAACTTGTTCAGAGAATTTTTGTATTCCTTCTTTACAGACTGATTTTGGCATGTTGTCTGCCTCCTTCTCGATTTGATCTTGATCAGACCCTTTTCCTTTTCTATTTGGGCACTTCCAGAATGCATGCCCTCTTACTCGACAATTAAAGCAAAGAGCCTTCTTTTTCTTCTTTGATTTACTCGACTCTTCTGCCTTAAACGTAGCCGCTGCCTTTGATGCATTGTATGCTTCAATCTCCTTTAATTTTTCCCTTAGCATGTCCTTGCATTCCATTGATAAATGTTTAATTTGACCATGCCAAGTTGATGTGTTTGCAGCCATGTCTCTTTCAAGTCTGCGCCTCATGAAACCCATTTGTAGATGTTTTCGAATTGGTTTCCTCCAGGGTTTGATTTTTGGAACTTGATGTTGTCTTTGAATCGGGTATTCCCAGGCTCTAGGCCTCGTGCTCTGATACCAATGTTTCACAGGCTTTTCCCTTTTCAATGACAACTTTGATTCACTCAAAGTATTGTGATTCACCATGATTATAATACGAAAGTATGAAGTGCAGAAGATATACGAATAGATATAAGATATAACTGAATGAATAATAATTGATGTGATGTGTTTACAGACTCATACGACCAATATATATACACTTTGATACGACACCATCAAACAGATACAATGCTTCAGACTTAGACGGTTATCACCAAACCGTTATACCTGTTAACCTAGATATCTACCATCGTTTGGTTTGTTGGCCTACGGCCCAAACCCATTTGCAACACCCCCAAATTTCGGGTTGCGAAAGCGGTCGGGTCGGGTGTTACCAAATCAAATATCACAAGCACAAAGGTAAATAATAAAAGACTTTAAATGAGACGTTTGAAAATAGTTATACATTTCCCAAAATAAAAGTGTATACAAGTTGCGAGTTCGCCAAAATAATTTCAATACATAATTTGTAATACAAAAGTTATGCAGAGAAATCCAATTGTGAAAACATGCGACTCGAGCTAGCATAATCTTGTAGCAATCCTAATCCTGTTGGGCACCTGAGAACACATGCTAAAACGAGTCAGCTATAAAGCTGGTGAGTTCATAGGATTGTTAGTTGAAACATAAAGTATAAACCTTTTATGTTTTGAAAATGATTTCAAAATCCACGATTTGAATTGTATTGTTATGTTATTGTAATACCAATGTATATTACTCTAACGGGGTATTTCATACCCAAATAGTGGTGACGTGTACCTAAATACATAAAGAGTGTGTCATACTATGCCTAGATACCTATCAGGTATAATTGAGTCTACAGTCGTGAGGCAATACATGCCTAAGTATGAATCGTGTGATTGTATGACCGCGTCATATGTTAACGAGTAATGATGTTACTTATGTTGTATTAAAACGTGAGGATGCCCCCGTGGCATAATATGTGGTGTCCAACAAAAATATGTGGTAGTCCCGCAGACTATGATTGAGTAACTAGTGTATTGCATCCAGCAATAGTTAATTGTAGACCTGCAGATCTATAATTGAACGTTTAGTGTGTCCGTTTGACCAGTTAGTGTGAGCTAACCCGGACATATTGCAATTAATTGTAGTTCCGCAGAACTATCTTTGAAATGTTTAGTGTGTCCGTTTGACCAGTTAGTATAAGCTAACCCGGACATGTTTGAATATTTAGTGTGTCCGTTTGACCAGTTAGTGTAAGCTAACCCGGACATGTTTAAATATTCATTGTGTCCGTTTGACCAGTTAGTGTGTGCTAACCCGGACATGATTGAGCTAACGGCCTCGCGTGGAAATCTCACCGACCCGTTAACTTATTGCGGATCACGAGCATAAGCTCGCCCATCCGTGAATGAGTGTGGATCACGAGCACCAACTCACCCATCCATCGATTATATCGCTTTACCGCGATATCGGACTTGTGCCCACTGCAATACCGTGGCATGGTTTTGTGCCCACTGAGACCGTGGCATCGTTGTGTGCCCCAAATGACATCGACTGAATTGCTCGCAAGCAAAGTTCGAAATTGAGCCGGCAGTACTACGACATGCCCGAGTTGAACGATTTTTGTTTGTAAGAGAGTATGTATGTCTATATTGTCGCACCCCCAAAACACGTGGCAGCGGAAGTGAGAGGTGTCACGGGGGCGCCGACCAAATCAATAATCATAACACAAGGATTAAAGCAAACGACCTCTATATGAGACGTTTGAAAATATTACATTACCATAATTCAAATGTTTACACAATAAATCTGGAGTTCGCATAAACCGTTTAGAGATTTCTAATACATTACTGAATTTACAAAATACAGCTACATGCAATCTAATCTCTTTTTGTTTGAAAACAATGCGACTCGAGCTAAGCTTTCCAAAAGCTTCCTACTGCAGCGGGTTACCTGAGAAATACATACTAAAAGGTCAACATAAAGTTGGTGAGTTCATAGGTTTGTTAAACAGTCGTTGAGATATCGGTATGTAATACAAGATTTTCGTTTGTATCATTCAACAATGATAAGTAAATGTATCGTTAGCCAACGATAAGTAAATGTAGTTGCACGTATGCAAAAATAGGGTATACCATTTGCCATGAGCTCATAGTCCGAAGCTTAACAATATGTGTCATGCCTCTTTCGAGTACACGATCGTGGGTGCCCCTGCAAGTGTCTAATCCGGTACACTTGTATGTACAAATATTAATACGTCCGTTTGACAGGTTAGCGCGACTAACCCGGACGGGGATTGTCAGTCCCAAATAGATCTATTTACTAATACTCGCGCTTAGTCCAAATTAACGAAGCTATGATGTGTGGGGACTTTAAATGGATTAGTGTGTTAACTCATGCAATCCGTATAGCGTTGTTTGTTGTACTTGTGTTCATAAAAACAGTTGTATTAATTGTATAAAGCAGTTGTAGTATGTATTCTCCCCCAAAATATTTGTAAAACAGTAAAAGAGGGGCTATGAAACTCACCTGAGTTTAGCAAGTAGCTAGCAAGTAGTCAAATAAGCAAGCAAGCCGGTGTGCAACCTTCTAACGTCCTAAATGTATAAGGTTGTGTATGTATGAGTAGATGTCTTAGAGACCATCTATGTAAGTGGAGGGTTAATGTCCACTTAAACCGATAGTATAGGTGGAGGGTTAATGTCCACCTATAGCTAGTTCATCAACTAGTATGTCCAAATAAGTAGTTTGAGTTCGTTTATCAAAAGCGTGTACGGCCCGTTGGTGAAAGTTTGTAATAATAATTCTTTAAGACATTATCATTATGATGTTGTATCGTGTGCTTACAAAGCATGTTTTATGTGTTACTGAGTTATATCGTATAAGTTTAATGTTACATAAAGTTCAAAACTTAGTGTGAAATCTAGTTTTAAAGTTTCTGTTTAGGCGTCACTTAGGGCGCCACTCAGGGTGTCACTTAGGGGCGTCACTCAAGTAAGTATCGCTATAGGCGACACTCGATTGGTTAGCGGCACTAGGTCAAGTGACGTTAAATGTGATTTTTAAATTGGCAGCGTCACTTGGGGTAGTGACGCTGTATGCGGCACTTGGGCTCAGGCGGCACTAAGGGTAAGTGACGCTATAGGCGTCACTTGGGTAAGTGTCGCTGGTAGGGCGGCACTTGTGCCTGATCCGATTTTCGATTTTTAATCCAAGTGTTCTAAGTGTCGGTTTTTCATTCGGTAAACTTTCTAAATTTAGTTTTTGGTCCAAGTTACTAATTAAGTCACCCAAACCCATTTTTGTTACCACTTTCCAAATATAGTAAGTTTTTCGAAATCGAGCCACTTTTGTTGACTTGGTCAAACTTCTCGGTTTGACCCGAAACTTTCACCCAACCCAAATATCAGTATATATAGTCCAAATATGTTGTCGGTTCATGTCCTAATTCACCAAAAGTGTCGGTTCTTATAAAAGTCCCAAATATTCAAGATTTCACATTTTCGACTTTTGTGTCGGTTTGTTTCACTATGTATCTTACATATTTCTGGTCCAAATCAAGTCTTACAAATTTTACCAACTGATCTTCTATGTTTTCAGTGTCTAACATATGATTTCTATGAGTTTTAAGTCCCATCTTCATATAGAAACAATATAAATGGCCATGCATAGCCCAGATTATAATTTTACCCAGACCAGTCCCACAAATCGTCCAATAGAGAAAAACGTGTACGTTTCTGGAAGAAGTGTAAAACAAGAAAGTTGTAGATCTTTTCAATACGCAAATTTTTAAAAAAATGCATCTTCTAACTCTTCCTAGAACTCAAGATATGACGTTTTTAGTAACCTGTGTTTTTGAAGACAGATTATGTATCTTGGTGTATAAAATCATAAAAACGTATTTTAAGCTTATATTTGGACATAATCTTGTTAGATGAGCTTTATAATATGTAAATCAGTAACATGAAAGTGAAATAAGTGAAGGGGTTAGTGATTCTCACAAAGAATGATGAAGAAGAACAAGAGAGGATGTGATGGTGATGATGATTCCTTGAACTTCTCCTTCTTGAATCTTGATGAATGATGGTGGTTTAATGGAGGTTTTGGGTGGTTTGAGGGTGTTCTAATGACTGAGTTTCAGTTGTGGAGTGAGTGTGAGAGAGAGTGAAGAGAGTCTAGAGAAATGGAAATGAGTTTGTGTGAAGAAATGAGAGTGTGCATGCATTGTGAGTGGAAGTAGGGGTAAAGAGTCATGATTAGAAATTGCATGTTAAGTTAGTGGGGAGAAGAAGGGATGGCACATGGGGTGGTCGGCCCCCATGTGGTCCCACCAAGGGTATTTTGGTCATTTTATTGTTTATCCGATTTGTACTTCGCGCGGTGTTCGTTTTCTCGTTCGGTTTGGTGTTAAACGTTTAATACGCGTATTTAAGTAACGATTTAAATTTCAATATTTTCACTTGAAGTATTCATTCTAAATACTTGAAAAACATTTACAGAAAAAGATTCGTTAATTTAGTGATCTCGATTTGCGCGTTCGTTGTACGGATTCTAAATCGCGTGATATTTTATTTGTACGTTTTTCGTTATTGTTTAAAGACACGATATATTAATTGATAGTTTTACACTAAATAATATATTTTAGATTCAAAAATGTATTTTGACTTTCGTTCGATCGTCGGGCGCGTTCTGCACGTTTTCGTTGCGTTTGAGACGTTTTAACCAAAACGTCTAGGTTTTGCGGGTATTATTATATAAAAATAATAATATATGATAAATAAATTCTAAAAATAGATTCAAGTTATTTATAAAAATGTTTCGCCAACGCCGCATTTATACTGTGTCGGACTCCGTCCGGTTGTTTTGCACAATTTCACCAAATTGCGTAAGCGTAATTACAACTAATTACGTAGCGTAATATAAATCAATTACGGAGGTGTATATTCACATAAAATATACAAATAGTTACAAGTAATTACAAGTATTTAGCCTAAAACTAAACTAAACACATGTAATTAGGGTTTCTAGAGGGTTAATCAGTAACCCTAAATCGTCGGGTGTCACATATATACATATGTAGATCGTATGCAGCACCAAGTGCTCAATATTGAGTACGAATATGTGTATACATATATAAATATATGTATATATATAAGTCAAATCAACAAACACATCGGATAGAGTACCATGTAACACATGATAGTGAATTATTGTATCTAAATATGTGTCAACAATACTTAGATATTATGTGTTTCACAATATGCCTAGGTATGAAAAATCATCCCGTAGTTGTTTTGTTTTAGTACAACGAATCTATACTAACATATAATACTATCGTATACTCCTAGTCTCAGCCTAGCAAGTTTATATTGAGGTCTTTGGTTGATGTAGTACTCGAGTTCAATTCAAATTGCGAAGTACTGAAACGTATGTGCAGTCTTTGTTCCTAAAGAAACTAATCCTGTATTGGTAGAACTAACCAGTTCTATTATAGTTGATAAGGTTGTCCCGTGACAATAAGGTCAATGTATAATAGTGACTTAACCAAGTCATGTGATGGTGATTGTTGGTCAACAATCTAATGGTGTACAATGGTAACCTAACTAGGTTAAACAGTGATATTGTTCCACGACAATATATTGGGTGTAATTCCTAAGTATTACACATTCGTATTACCAAACAGTAATATAGAAACGTGTGAATTATAAAAGATTAGCATTATAATTCGAAAACAGTAATTGAGCATGCGTCTCACCCCAAAAACAGTAAAACAGTTGAAATAGTAGGGCTATGAAACTCACCTGTGAGTTGTCAGCGATCCTAAGATACGCGTGTCGTCCGATGGGTAATCTCCTAGTGTCCTAAACACGTGAGGTTATATAAGTAAGAGACAAATCAATTTGTCTAATATAACACCCCTCTTTCAATACAACAATATTATATTATTTTACTCGGAAGCGTATATTACAAAATACATTTCATAACTATATATTAAATATTATACATAAACAGTTTACATATTCAAAACACACCAAATTCAGACTGTTTAAAATTACATAAGACGGGGTATTATATATATCACAAAAACAAGGTTTATACAAAACCATATCAGAGTCACAAGTCGTCAAACTTTCCCTGCCGAAGCATCCACTTCCTGACCACCCACATAGTAAACAAAATCTGCAGAAAGTTAAAGTAAGGGATTAGCACAAAGCTAAGTGAATGAATTTATCACACACAATTCAACTTAGCATAACAATCTGTTTACAGCAAATATTAGTAAACATATTCTTTTTCAATGAGGATCGGTGGCTCTTGGGATATCATAATACCCGGGGATTCCCAAAGAACACTTAACGTCAATCTGTATGGCCATTACAGAATAGACCGATAATTATTGGTTATTAAACTCATACACAGGTCTCAAACACAACAAATGAATCAAAACCTGTGTAATTCACATAATAACCAAAAAGTCCAACTACACGTTGACCTCAATAATCTGATACACATAGATTCACATATCACGTAGATTCATAATCAATAATACAGATTAACAATCGTATAATCAATCTACGTATACTTGTTGTAACCAAATAGTTACAACTAAATCGAAGGGTGAGTTCTAAATCCACTCACCAATACCTCTGTCGTCACAAACTCAGATTTCAGGTGTCACTTATCTTTTAGAGGATCTGAGAATCAACAATCAGATATAAGTTAGTAATCCGGATTATAAATACTTAACTTATATCAATTTATAACATTAAGAACTTAGCACAATCGATTTCACAATTACAAGTTCTATCTTACATAGTAGTAATTTCCATATAGTTATCATCATATACTAATATTACATGATCAATGTTATATCATATAACAAAGCAATTGATATTAACAATCAACAATTAAAAGAGATGCTGGAATGGCTCATGACCCGCCAGTTGGGGTCAAGGACCCGCCGGTTTCACACCACAAGCCACCAGCTTAACCCACCTAGCCGTCGGGTACTTTAAGTTTTATGTTAACAGAACTCAAATGATTTTTAAAGCGTCCAGTAGCCGCCGTAGCTGTCCCATAAGCTGTCGGCTTAGGGTGTCCACCCGCCGGCTTGGCTCTTTGAGCCGCCGGCTCTCTAGTTTTTCAAAGAAGCCGCCGGTTTGGGTGTGCTACCCGCCGGCTGGTTCTTCAATTACAGCAGCAGCAGAACATAAACTCTGCACGACCTAAACTCTCAATTTCACAACTTTCAAAGGGTAATTCTTCCAATACATGTTTCTAGCCTTAAAGGAACTTTATATGGCAAAAATTTAACATCCAACAACTTAATCAAACCTCAATCAATTCCATTTTATGTCAAATTCATACCAATTTGATAATTCACACATTTGAGCTCAAAATTCTAATTCAAGAACAAAACATCAAAATTTACATATCATGTACACATACTCAGTTTCTAACATCAATTAGCATCATTGATATCAAAGATTATCACAAACAATCTAAGCAATCATTCAATTTCATCAATTTCATCATTTCATCCTAACTAAAGCTTGAGCTCATAAATTTAAAAACACTTACAATATGATGATGAAGATGATGATAGCAAGCTTATAAGGAATCACAATTTTAGTTTCAAGTAATCTTGTTTGAATCTCAATTTTTTGTTTGTACTTCTAGGTACACAATTTTGAAGTTTATGCTATTTTGGGAAAGCATGAAGGATATGAAGTAACCAAATGAGGAGGTCGGCTCTCCTTATAAACCGACTCCCATTTTCGGATATTTTATACCCGTCTTAATTCTATTGTCTGGCACTTAAATATTAATTGCAAGAAACTTATTTTATTGTACCGTCAACTATACTAAATTAAAACAACTAACAATTTACTATTCACAATAGATCCTGAGACCTATTTATCTAAGTTTTTCAATAAACAAATAATATCAATTAATTTTCTAAAATAATTGAATAATCAATTTAAATAGATTATTACTAGACCTGACGAGAGGATGTTACATCTAAGTGAGTTGTGCAAATATTCGTTCGTCGCTCAGGTTTGAAAAATGTGTACGGGGGTCCGGGGGCAGCGCCCCTGGTAGCGGGGTCCAAGGGGTGGCAACCCCTGGCGGGGTCCAAGGGGCAGAGCCCCTGGCTGGGGTCGAGCTCCGAAATTTCATTTCGGAGTAATATTAGGTAGTAAAATTTGAGTTTCGACACTTAGTAAAAAATGTGTATTTTCTGTTTTTAGGCGACACTAGGCAAGTGTCGCTATTGGCGTCACTTGGGAAGTGACGCTACGGGCGTCACTTAGGACGACACTCAAAGACGTCACTATTTGCGTCACTAGATGCGACACTAGGTAGCGTCACTAGGATGCGTCACTAATATGCGACACTTACATGCGTCACTTAGGCAAGTGACGCTATACTGCAGGTTTGTAGGCGACACTTGCGACTGTTCAACGGGTTTTCACCCAAAAACGCAATCTAGCCCACTTTTAGGCCGAATCTTGTTGTTATAATGTTAATACATGATATATTAAGTGTTTTTAACAAGAAATAACAAAGAAAAGCGTGTAATTCCTTATGATTTGAAGATCGAGGGTTTGAGGATGATGATGGTGTTCTTAAAGATGAAGATGATGGTGATGGATGCTTGTTGTTGCTCTTGTTGATGATGATTCCGAAAATGATGGTGATGATGATGATGTTGTTGTTGATTATTGTTGTTGTTATTGTTAAAATTTTAGAGAGAAATATGAGATGGAGAAAAAGAAAAAGATGATGAGAATGAGATGAATGAGGTGGGGGTTTGGGTTTTTGTTAAAACTCATATCCCCATCTTAGGGACTGTGGTCTCCAACCACAGTACAAAATGCCCGTGTTTTTGTACCCGATCGTAATTTAAAATAGTATTTTAAATTCTAAAATTCCTTTATATTAACTTGAAATGTTTTCGAGTTGAAGTATTTTATAACAATACTATTTTGAAACTAAAATTTAATAGATTGTTTTCGCGCGGTTTTAAATTACCAGAATGCGTTTTAAATTAAAACGACTTACATTTTTGAACACTTTGTTATAATCGCATATAAAAATACCATTATTTAAAGTTTAAATTTGGCGGAAAATTGAATTTTTGACCAGGTGTTACACCATTGTTCAACGATGCTTATTTACAGCCCATATTAACACTAACAATCTTTGGCCCAATTGACATTATAATTCCAACACATATAAGTTCAGAACCGGATGTGTGGTTAGAAATTGTGAATGATGATACCGATTTTCTCAGCTTGGCGAGCGATGGTATTTGGAAGGTAACATTTCATCGAGTTTTACTCTAAAAATTTGTCTTGCTTTATATTGGAACACACGCGTGGCTTCCTTTTGCATTATAAGCTTTTGTTTTGTAGGTTATGTCGAATCAGGAGGCTGTGGATTGTGTAAAGGAGTTTGAGGATCCAAGGTCAGCGGCAAAGCAGCTCATCAAAGAAGCACTCGGTAGGAACAGCAGGGATGATATTTCTTGTAGGCCTTAGTGTCTGGGAATGTATCAAACTTTCACTAAATTTTTATTGTGTGTATCCAACTTACAAAACTCAATATTAATGCACTCAACTTGTAAAAACCCTTATATTGATGTACTTTGATGACGTGTCACGCACAAAGCATGCAACGTGGCACAAGGAGAGAGTGACACATCATCAAAGTACATCAATATAAGGGTTTTTACAAGTTGAGTACATTAATATTGAGTTTCGTAAGTTGGATACACACAATAGAGATTTGGTGAAAGTTTGATACATTCCCAGACACTAAACCCTTTCTTGTATTGTTGTTAGCTTTCAGTGATATGTGTTCATATGTTGTGTATTACTGTATAATAATATATAATTGCATATCAGGCTAATTTGGACATCATTATAATTTTCAGTTGTCAATGTAGGAGTAGTAGTAGGTGTTTTAATCGTTTTTTATGGTCACGGATTGGTTATAATTACTCAAACTGAAGTCGACTGAACCTATAACTGATAGAACATTGGATATGTGAATTGTGTAATATTTGCTGATCCAAATTCGTCTTTGTCAGTTGGTGGATCAAAAATGTCGATCCGAGTTCATCGTGTCAAATTTTGGATCTCGACCCTAGTCCTTTGTTCCTTCATAAAGATCTTCAATATTTTTTTCCGCATACGGAAACACATCATATTATGTGAGTTTAATTTATTTTTATTTTTTCTGAGAAAGATTGGACTCGCACTTGCAAAATTAGTGTTCCATGTATACCCAAAAATCAACCACGATTAAAGTACTATGAATTCAGTTGTACATCATAATTCTATCAATTTATACAATTTTGACTTTTTACATTGTTAATTCCATACAGCTCTATAGAATTCTATCACATAATCTATAAGTAATTGGCTAATCTCATATAACATTGTATGGTATACAACTTAATATCATCATGTGATCGAGGTGGTATAATCATATAAATACAACTCCACATAAACAAACTTCTCTTCTTACAACTCTTCTACCACTCCCACTATCGATACTAAATATCATATATTATTTCAATTAGGATTTCGTTTCTCATAATTTTTGTGATAATAAAATGAATACTACCAACACATATGAACTTTTTTATTAACAAATGCAAAAAAGATTAGATGAGATGTGTCATCGACAAACGCTATAGTAACAACATAAAATTACATCCATGTCCGTCTAATACACAAGATGATGTTGGTGTCTATTGTCTAAAATTTCTAATTTTTCAAGAGTCATGATTTCTATACTAATCATAGTGGCCAGTGTTCAACCGGACTAGAGTTACAACCATACTACTATCCCTGTCACCCCGTCATTTCCATCACCTCGTCCTATACAAAAGCTCTCTTTTTTATACAAAAGTTCTGTATTCTACTACTGTAATTTTGCTCAAAATTATTTACTAGGACAGTTTCTCCACTATACTCAGCATCACGATAATTCTAGAATCGTTATGTCAATGTCATTGGTAGGATAGGTTCCACATAACTACGTTGATTGTATTTCTCAAAAGTCTTGCGCATAATTCGTCGTTTATATAGCTGCATCCAATGACTACCGAGTAGTATAAACCCCTTCCGTGTCGACCCAAAACATTGGAAAATGGTTACTATGATCAACAAAACTAGCAATACACACTTATCGTTGCTCCTAAACTACCGAGTAGTATAAACCCCTCCCGTGTCGACCCAAACCATTGGAAAATGGTTAATATGATCAACATAACTAGCCATACACACTTATTGTTGCTCCTAAAAATTGTTTGCGGACATAATATTATATATACTCCACTCATCAAAATGTTAGATCACTAATATAAGAGCTAATTGTTTGTAAATATATCAAAAATCCACCAAAATTATAGTGTATGCATCCATTTCTAAAATCTATTACATATATGACTGGATATCAATGTCGAGGTCTTTTGGTGACCAATAGGTTGGAGAAGCTTTATCAGTTTTGAATCGGATGTGTGGGTCTCAAAATTGTGGATGGTGACATTAGTCGTCTCTCGTCTTGGCAAGTGATGTTTGAAAGGTAAAGCTTCATTCAATTTTAATTCTGAAAGATCTATCATTGCTTTATGTTACAACCTAAGATGCACGGAAACTCCGTCGGGATGACGTTCGACGTTTCGGAAACGTGGGGAAACGTAGGAAACGCGGGGGAAACGTCCCCAAGAAAATGGTACGTTTGACAGGAAGCTGGAAACGTTGGGGAAACGTTTGGGCCCAAAGAAACCCACGTTTCCAGCATGATCTGGCCCATTAACTAGAAAACCTTCCTGGCATGATTAGGCCCATTAACTAGAAAACCAGATATAGGGAAATTCAAATAACGTGATGTCGTGATCAACAATTCTGAATTAAACCATATGTACGGCCTAATTTGCACGGGAACGGTAATTGATCACTTCTTCAGTTCGTCTTCAGCTCTTCAATCAAAGATCAAACCATCAGGTAAGGGAAATTAATAAAAATACACTTTTTTCGGAGTAATATTTGGTTTTGCCCTATGTTAAAATTTTTTGCGGATTTGCCCTATCCGGGCGCAGGTCGCATCATGCGACCTGCGACCCATGCCTTGCGACCTGCGACCCACGTTGTTACCGAGTAAAAGACAAGCCTTGCGACCTAAATCTTCGGTCGCAAGTCGCACCATGCGACTTGCGACCTGCGACCTAGGACCTGCGCCCCGTTCACCGATCATGCGACCCGTTCACCGACCCGGGCGGAATTATTTTTTTTTTTTTACGTAGTTTTTATCTTATTTTTTATTATATGTTTTATTTACTTTTTTGAGTACTTTAATAATTTTTTAACTTAATTTTGCGATCCGTTCACCGAGACCTACTAATGTTTTATTTACTTTTTTGTTACATTTTTTTTTTGAGTACTTATTTTTTTTTACATTTTTTATATGTTTTATTTATTCCTTTATTCCTTTTTTCCTTTTTTGTTTTCTTTACTTTTTTTTTTCAAGACCTTTGAGATAAATATCTTATCTTTTTCGAAAAGATAATATGGATGTGATTTTCTGGATTTTCCGGATAAGATATCTTATTATATTTTTGAGATAAAATATCTTATCTTTTTGGATAGGATTTTCCGTGAATTTCCTGATTTCCATACATGTTTATATATAAATAGTGTAACTGTAAGATAGAATTACCAAGATTTTCACATGATAAACCTTTTCACATTTGTTTGTCATTAATCTTTTAAAAATGGTTGAGAATGATCATTTTTGGTATTTTCGTTCTCCAAATGAAGAACCATTAACTGAGAAAATATACGCCGAAGTTCCTTGGATGTTTAGTGTTGCTTTCCGTCACGCTGGACATTTTCAGGGCGCAAAAAGAATGTACGTTCAAGGTTTGTTGACGTTTATTGATTGTGTTGAGGCCGATGAATTTTCAACTAAACTTTTGGAAACGGCTTTGAACGAGCTAGGTTACTGGCCTCCGGAGAGGTGGTATTTTTACTTTAAAGAGCATGATGAGGACCTAGATAATGGTTTACAATTGATAACAGATGATGTCGAGCAACTCAAGCAGATCACCGACTATGCCAAAATACATAGAGAAATTGAGGTGTATGTTACACGCGCTGATCTTTCACATTTCTCGAATTCGGATACTTTAATGCCGTTACCAATATCTAAAATTATTACCGGCTCTTCCAGTGCAAGGCGTTTATTCGATTAGTTATTGGTTAAATCTTGTAATTCGTATTTTTTCCTTACTAAATTGGATAGTTTGCCAATTATGTACGTTGTATTGTGAATCTACTTTTATTATTTTTAATCCTTATGTAATGATATGTTTAGTAACGTTCAAGCAAAGATATTGAATCCAATAAACCACGATAATGCAAACGTACATAACATTCTTAACAAGTACATAACATAGTTTTTTTCATCACAACAATTTCAATTGTGGCTCAAGGCTGACTCAAATGGACACTTGGAAAAGTCTGAGTCGCATGGGACTGTTCTCCTTCCTCCTCGAATTTGCTTGACGTTGCTTTTGTGGACGTTTTCTGCAAATCAAAATAATGACCAGTGCTGTAAAAATAGGAACTTAATAATACAATGTAAATATTTGTTTTTTATGAATTAAAGTAACAACTTACTTTCTTCGATCTTGATTTTGATCTAGATGTTGACCTTGAGTTGCATCTTACGGTGGTTCTTGATCGGCTTGGCTCATCTGTTCAATCGTACAGAGCTGTACAATTAACTCGACTATGACCGTGTTCCTTGCAACGACTACATTGATTTTTGTATTCCCGTTTCTCCTCTCCTTTTGAAGGAATACGAGCACGGCCTGGTGGGCGACCAGATTGCCTCTTCACCAATATAGGCGGTAAGCAAATCTGCAGATTACCTGGATCGTCCCATTCTGAAGGATGAGGCGTTGGATTTATAGCTTCACTATAGGCTGCCCGATATGTTTCCGTGGTGAAATACCTCTCCGCAAAGCAGGTCACATTGTCCATTTTAAAGTAACGAGTTACTGCCGCTACGTGTCCGCAAGGTAAACCAGACAATTGCCATTGCTTGCAAGTGCATGTTCTTGCTTCCAAGTTGACTGTACCATTCTTTCTTCGATCCACCACCTCACATATCATGTTTGTGGATGGGTTGACCGTCCAGCTAAGCGATTTGCCAACCCTCTTACCAATCTTGTGTTCGGCATATGGTGTGAGTGGTGTTTTAACAGTCGCGGCAGTGTTTCGATGTTTAAAATACCATTGTTGTACTGAAGATCTAAAAAACTCCAATAACATTGTGACTGGTAGTTTCCTAGCATGCTTGGTCATGGCGTTAATGGACTCTGCACTGTTAGTTGTGAGGTAGGCATATCGTGTTTTTGTTGAATGATGCCTTGACCATCTTTCTTTCCCCACGTCTGTAAGAACCGTGGCTGAAGTTGGTAAATGTCTAGAAATGACATCAAAATGTTCATCGAAATCTGATTTTCTGTAAGCCTTACACATTTTCCAATAATGCCATTCAAAGTGCTTGACTTTTGAAGAATTGCTTCTCAGGTTCATCAATAAATGACGACAACAGAGGGCATGAAATGCCTCTGGAAATACATCAGAAATTCCGGCTGCAATTGCGGGAGCCCTATCAGAGATGAATGTTAAGTTGTCAATCCCACCAGCAGATTCAAGTGCGTCACGTAAGTTTCCCAAGAACCAGGTCCACACCTCGGACGTCTCTCCCGCCCCAATTCCATAAGCTAATGGCAAGATGCCATTATTACCATCCATCGCCACAGCAATTAAGTTAGTACCCAAGTACCCACCCTTCAAATGTGTACCATCTACGATTATTATTGGGCGTGTATGGTTGACAAATGAACGTATCTGCAAAGGTCATATAAAAATATATATGAATTCTATAAGAATGTACATATTTGAACGTAAGATGTATAGTAATAATAGTTACTTACAGCTGCACCGATGGACATGTAACACATTACAAATTTACCATCATTGTCTGTACGTAGATTCGTAGTGCTCCCCGGGTTATGTAGTTTTAGGTTGTGCAGGTAAATGGGAAGCTTGTTAAACGATTCAGCGGGACTACCTCTCAATAGCTCTATAGCATAACACTTTGCTTTCCATGCTTGGTTGTATGTAAGGCTGATTTTAAAGCGTTGAGTCATATCAGCTTTGATCTCTTTGCCTCTGTATACACGTCCTTCCAAATTCATCGCCTCTTTTAATATGTTACCAAGAACTTTCTTGGTTGCATGACGGCTATTTGACAAGATTTGAGTACGAGAACAGGTGTGTACGTCGTGTAACTTCCTAACTTGGAAGTTGTCACAATATTGGATACACGCTGCACTTATCTTCCATTCACAATTAGGCAAAATACATTTTGCTGTGTACCTTTTTTTATCTGACTTCTTTGGCTTAATCTGAAAACCTTTTTCGAGACACTTGGTATGCAATTGAAGGAGAAACTCCTCTTTACATTGAAATGTTTGGCCCTCTCGAATCCTACAAGATGTCCCATACATGGTAGCTGGTCGTTTTGGAACTTCTTCTTCTTCCTCTCCTAACGGCGTAGGTATATTCCAGAATATATCATGTTCGGACGCTTTTACTGTTATTGGTTTGTCGTATATATCTCTTGGATCAGGCTCATCCTCATCATCGGTAACAATGTGATTACCAAACGGATGGTCATGAGCCTTTGGTGGATTGACATTTTCCTCACCATAATGATCATAATCGTGAGGATGTGGATCGGGCTCTGGCTCCTCCACATAGTATTTTGAATTAGAATGATCATAGTGAACATCCGAATCAAATTTGGAATCATCTTGGGTCTCTTCAACTACGTCTCTCGCGCCCCAATCCCATGAAGGGTTCATGGGATGCTGTGTTGGATGAAAGACTGTATTTTGTGAAGGAGCATGATAATGAAATTGATACTGTGGTTGATAAGGAAACGGAAATTGTTGAAAGGGCTGTTGAAATGAATGATATTGAGGTGGTTGAAAGGGTTGTTGAAATGACTGATATTGAGGTTGCTGGTAATTTTCATTAGTATGTTGTTGTTGAAAGTGTGATTGACAAGCAGAACTACTGCTACTACGTTGATTGCTACCCGTACCCGAAACATTTCTTACCAAATCAACAATATAAATTTCTATCGGAGCATTGTTAATTGCATGGCACAGGAAATCCCCAAAATCATCAATATCATCATTTATATCAACAACATATTGACCGAGCTTATATTTTAAACAAACCGGTGAATCAAGTGGTAGACCTAATTTTTTTAAAACGTTTTTCAACAAAACTTTGCACGTCATAGGCCTTTCTGGTGCCACTGGAAGTTTTAACGGGACTCTATTGCATTCTATTGGCAAATACATTGGCATGTTGTTAACATATTCAAAACGACCCCCATAACAGATAAAAAGTTTAAACTTATTCATTACAAAATGCAATATTAATTTAGTGGTTTGAAAATGTTACCTGAAGACGGATTTCAGATGTTTCGCACACGTTTTACCTGAAGATGAAAGACTGTGAGTTGAGACAGTGTTTTTAAGGCATGTTGTTATGAAAATACTGAAGAAATGTGTTTATTATATACATATAACTCTATCCGTATCATTATCCAAAAATCTCAGAAAATCTTACCATCGACTTATCTGGATAAAATCTTATCTTGAATATCTTGGAAATCACAAAAATGTCAGGAAATCTTATCCGCCATAAATAAAGTCGTAATACATAAAGTCGCAAGTGGCAAGACGTAATACATAAAGTCAACAGTCCCTATACATCAAAATGGGATAATACCAAGAATTACGTCAAAATGAACTAATAAATTCTAATACATCAAAAACCTCATCTTCATCTAGGATCGGTTGGCTGCCAATCAAAACGTGCCCTAAAGAAAGTCTCTACCATCCGCATCCTATAATCCATAGCAACGGTAGTGGTATCTCCACTGATCGCATAATCTCCGTCATTGGCAATCGTCTCCATATTCCTGCACACCCATACTCCACAGTCGCCTAGCCCACTAGTCTGCACGGGCGCATCATTCTTCATGTGTAAACGCAACTGACAGTGATCAAAGGGCTTCTTGTGGACCCAATGCCTCCAAAAACTGATGGCATCCATATAATGTAGTATGTATCGACCTATCTCCTCGACGAATTTATTACACTCATCAGGTGCGCAAAGACCTGGAAGGCTATCATATCCGTAGCAGTCAAAAAGGAGAAGATCAAACACCACTAGGATCCAATGTTGTCGTCCTGGAATGTGAAGTGGGAAAAGTACCTGCATCCATATATATAATACAAACACATATATTAAGTAAAATAATTAAAAATAGTTAAAAATATGGTTTACTTACTTTCTCACAAGTCCACCAGGGAGGGTAAGGTGCACGGGTGCCATCTGCGAACCCCATCAAATACTTATAGTCCACTCCCGATTCTCCTTTGTCCTCCACACCCTCAATAACACCCCGCGTCGTCTTCTTTCGCCATCTAATCTTTTCATCCTTGTAGTGTACGAATTCTTTTATCATATTCCCAAAACCAAGGGGCATAATCGTCCATTTCAATGGCCTTCTAAGCTGAGTGGGACGTGTAAATGCTCGATATCGCCACCACAACAATAAATAGGACCAACCGTCGATATGCTAGAAACCAAGGATGTGTTAGTATAACATTGACAAACTAACTCTAAATCAAATATATAATGTAATAGTTGAGTAAAGATAAAGATAAAGGTATCTAGAGTCTTACAGTGTTTTCTAAGTATCCATCATCGACTTCACCATACAATCGGCCCCAAAATTCTGGACCAAGACACATATAACTAACGCCCGGTCGGATGAACATACAACGCACATGGCCACCAGACAGATATAAATCTCAGGCAGTGGATGGTCCCTGATCCAACCGGGGTGGCTCAAGGGGGGGAATAATGAATTCCCCAGTCTCCGGGTGCACAAAACTCGCAACCATGTCCAATCTACTGTCCTCATCAATCTCATCCTCATCTTCACCTGACTTTCTTCTGGCCTTAAGCTTGATTTTTTTAACCTTATTAAGCGGGATTAGTAAAAAACATCATCAATCAATCACTACATATATATACGAGATTAAATATATATACCCCTACACAAATATACATATACTAATATATACATACATATATATATATATATGAGTTTGTTTTACCTTCTTAATCGGCATACTAGGCGGGACTTGCTCATCCACCATCCGAGGCAAAACCGGCTCATCAACCACCCGAGTCAAAACAGGATCATCATCCACCCGAGGCAAAACCGGATCATCAACCTCCCGGTGATCATCATCGGCTCCTAAACTAACCGATGCTTCCTCGCGCGCCTCCTCATGCACCTTCACGCTTTTCTTCAAAAACTCCTTCTTAAGTTGTGTCGGGGTAATAAACGGGGATAGTCTAGCCGGGGCACGTCGTCGATCTCGCATACTACGCCGCAAATCACGTGGACCCGACATCTTGGCCGCAGTGGCAATATAAGTGTCGGATACATAACCATCGTCGTAAACCACGTCATCCTGGAAATTAAATAATATAAGTAAACAACTAATATATATATATATATACATATATATGTATGTATATACACACATATATATATACATACATATATATATGTATGTATATATATACATATATATATATATATATACATATTACTAAGGTAAACGTTAATAACAACACCATACCTGACCCTGAAACTGAGCAATAATGACATCTTGCGCGTCCACCCGCTTAAGTAAGGTGTCCACCTGCTCACGTAAGGTGGAAATGATCTGATCAAGCGCGTCGACACGACCTCGTAAGGAGGGCTCCTCCATCCGTGATGCTGACTGAGAGGTGCGACAACGACCTGTACTCGAGGTATGAGTAGTCGGGTGACCGTCATGAGGCGCTGAAAGAGCAATATCATCTAGCGCCTGGTCATGAGATACGGGGGTATGTGATGACTGAGCATGAGCTTTATAGGTATAACTATTCCATGCCTTCTTAGTCGGCCTCTCGAACTCACGTAAATTTTTCTGCTCATTGAAGAAGGTGTAACTATCCTTCCACCAATCGCACTCCTTCTCAGTTTTAGTCGGCCTCAACGTCATCTTCGAAAGCATGTCAAGAGTGGTACCATCCTACATTTTAAAACCAAATTAAAAAAAAATTGGAAATGTCCTTTTTACAAAATTAATAAACCAGATAATGTTTCAGCTTACAAGTAAACACACTTTCAGCAACATCAACCATGTATCAACATAAGTTTATAAATAACATCAAGTAAATAACAACAAACAAAATATTTAAAAGTAAATCAATTACCGGCACTTCTAAGTATTTGTCAAATTTTTGAGACTCGCCAATCCTCATTTTGCGTGTCAAATGGACACCCCGAGGAACTTGCTTTGGCAACCTGAATACAACATCTTCTAATTGATGGGAAAAAGCATCCCAAATCCAACTCTAATAACATATAAGCACACTTCAAATTAGCATAATAGTATACTGAGGTAGAAAGCTACGTTAAACAATAATAACTAGAATGGAGCTACCTTAAACACCCACCCAAAACCACTCAATGTGTATTTCATCCCTTCCTTCGCCACTCGGTTCTCCAACCCCTTATTCAGCTGTGCATAAGTTCTATCCCACACAATATTACCCCAAGGGTACCTGGTAAACAAAAATAAAATTACGACATATATTACTATATGTGAATAACTGGCCACATGGAAAGTTTTCTAATCAAATAACAAAATTGACTAAAGGTTACCTGTCAAACACGCCAAAATCCTCAACTAGATGCATATAATAATCCTCGACAACATACGTCGGCTGCTTTCCCATAAAACCCATGTTTATCAAAAGTAGCATACACAATCGAACGCAATCCTCATCGATAAGTTTACTTGACCCTACAAATGTGTTTCGATCCCAAACCTTTTCCTGAAGATTTCTTACTTTCACCTTATCTAACTCCGGAAATACACGTTCTTTAAATGCAGGCCTCCTCTTAAGAACATCTGAACTAATGTGATGCGCAATATCAACGTTGTGACCGAACCGAAGTCCAGTCACTAGACAAAACTCCCTCCTACCAAATCGTATATAATGTTCCGGGGTGATCTTAAACCATAACTCATCAGCCTCCTCCCGAGGATGCTCCATATTAGGTCGATTGCAGCGCAATTGGAGCATATGATGTACATAGCCGGGGTCATTATCAATTGTCTTCAAATCCAACCAATGACCTAAACAATGTTCTCGAAATATCTTTTCTTGCTCGGTTGTCAGAACACGCGCAAAATCACTAATAACACTGAGCTGGCTCTTCAATGTCAACTTCGCATGAGTAAACTGCTGAAAAAAAATCAACCAATCACTATTAGTCAAAAATAAAAGGGAACACATATACATGTACATAAACGTCTAACGCTTAATCATATACATATATGTATACTAATATATACACACATATACTAATTATATGTGTGTATATATATATATATATATACTAATTATCATATATAAGTATATATATGTATATATATTTATATATATATATGATAATTAGTGTATATATATATATATGTATGTATATGTACATATATATAAATAATATATACATATATATATATGATAATTAGTATATATATATACTAATAATAATATACATATATATATGTGATAATTAGTGTATATATATATATATATATGTATATGTATGTATATGTATATATATGTATATATTATTACATATATATACATATACATACATATACATATATATATATACACTAATTATCATATATATATATATAAATAATATATACATATATATACATATATATGATAATTAGTATATATATATACTAATAATAATATATATACATATGATAACAAATACGACTAGTGATCAAGAATTCCGACAAGTGACCAATAATTACGACTAGTGATCAAGATTTGCGACTAGTGATCCCCAAAATTGCAAGTAATGATCAAGACTTACGACTAGTGAACAAGAGTTACGACTAGTGATCAAGACTTACGACTAGTGAACAAGACTTACGACTAGTGATCAAGACTTACGACTAGTGAACAAGACGCACGCCAAGTGTTCGATGAAATGCCTCAAAGAAATTTCAAAAGAAAAAAATATAGTTTTAGTATAAACTAGATTATCCATTATTCTAACATACCAAAAACATCAAAACACGGTAATATCAATTAAACGAAGCAATTTAGTTGTCTAAATATCTAAAATAAAAACGCACACCAAGTGTTCGATGAAATGCCGCAAAGAAATTTAACGAATAAAGCTTATAAATGGAGTAAAAACGAGTTAGTACCGTTTGAGAGGACATGTTTAGAGCCAATCAACCTTCAAAGTCGCATCACATTTTTTAATTTTAGATCCGGCAGTGGGGGAGGTGCGGAGGTGGGCCGGTGGTGGTGGCGATTCAGACGGGGTGGCGGTTGGATGGTGGTTTAGGTGGTGGTTGGTGGTGAATCGGGGCGTGGCGATGGTGTCGGGTGGTGGCAGAGGGTGGTGGTCGCAGAGGGTGGTGGTCGCAGTGGGTGGTGGTCGCAGTGGGTCGGGGGCGAAGGTGATGGGTCTCGGGTCGCAGAAGACAAAATGGGACATAATAGTTTGTTTACTACGCGAACCGATCATATTTAGTTGGGATTCGGGCGCAGGTCGCATGGCTTGGGTCGCATGGCTTGGGTTGTCTTTTACTCGGTCACTAGATTGGTCGCATGATCGGTGAACGGGGCGCAGGTCCTAGGTCGCAGGTCGCAAGTCGCATGGTGCGACTTGCGACCGAAGATTTAGGTCGCAAGGCTTGTCTTTTACTCGGTAACAACGTGGGTCGCAGGTCGCAAGGCATGGGTCGCAGGTCGCATGATGCGACCTGCGCCCGGATAGGGCAAATCCGCAAAAAAATTTAACATAGGGCAAAACCAAATATTACTCCGAAAAAAAGTGTATTTTTATTAATTTCCCATCAGGTAATTGATCATTGTAATCTGATTCTGGTTCTCTATTCGACATTTATCTGATTCATCTATTCTAGGTTTCTTATTTGTGTAAGAATGACTTCGAATCCTGATACAAGTAACACCGACAAAGCACCGCTATGGAATTATGTTACTAAAGTTTCTAAGACACTAGAAAAGGGAGGTACATGGAAGTTTACTTGTAATTATTGTCAAGAGACAAAACAAGGGAGTTTACTTAAATGTTTCTTGAAAGACTTCATGATGTTTTAGAATTTTTAGTTGATGATTGTGAGTTATATTCGTTTGGATTTTTGAATGTTTTGTAATACTCTTTTGAAGACAACTTGTCAAATACTAAAATATTACAAAACACGTAGACGTTTCCCCACCGTACCCGTCTCTTGAATTTTAAGATGTTACCGTTTCCCGGTACCCGTACCTGTCCCCGTCTCCGTTCCCGTCCCCGTTCCCGTGCAACTTAGGTTACAACAAATGTGTCTCTTTTTGTGAAGTATGGGTCGGTTTTTTGCATGCTATAATTTTCTTTTTTTGCAGGCTATGTTCGATCAAGAATATATAAATTGGGTGAATGGAGGATGTTGATGATACTAGGTCAATAATAGTTTAATCCTCAAACTTAAACTTTTTTTCGTTTAACACTTCAATTTTCTTATTTTAACTTTTTAACACTCTAACTTATAGTTTGACCACAATTTAATCCTTATAGTTTGTTTGACCGGTTAAAATTACACTCCTGGTAACCGGTAACATGCTGAATAGGTAATGTTGAAATAATTGACTTTATTTAACTAATGGTTTAATACTCCAACTTTCAACTTTTTTTTATTTTAACACTTCAACTTTTTTTTATCGTTTTAACACTCCAACTTTATATAACATGTTAAAAAAGTCATTTATCATTTTTTAGCAACATACATTCATTATAGATAGTTTTTCATATAACTAGAAATATTATATACGAAAATATTATAAAAATATATCGTTGTCAAAATAAAACATTACCAAATTAAACGTGATAATACGTTGCAATTAATTTATAAGCATTTAAATCATATATATGTACATATCTAAAATATTATATGATATAAAATTATATGTACAACGTATTATGATTATAATGAAATTTTAATTTATCATTTTGATTATAATGTACATACAATACAAATATTGTGCAAAGAGTTAACAAAAAAATCTAGGAACAATCTAATTTTTCAATTTAGGAACAATCTGATTGTATTGTATGTATATTATAATCAAAACGATAAATGTAAATTTCATTGTAAGCATAATACGTTGTACATATAGTTTTATATCATATATCATTTTACATATGTAAATATATATATGATTTAAATGCTTAATTGCAACGTTTCATCACAATTAATTTTGTAATATTTTATTTTGACAACGATATATTTTTATAATGTTTTCGTGTATAATATTTTTAGTTATATGAAAAGCTATCTATAATAAATGTATGTTGCTATTTTATATAAAATGTCAAAAAATATTTATTAATATGTGAAAACATTATTATATATATATATATATATATATATATATATATATATATTAAATGTGGTTTGCAAAAATATTAAAAAAGAATTTTGGTTTTAAAAAATTATTTTTTGAATTTTTAAAGTTTTAACATGTAATAACAGGTTAAGGGCTTTTTTAACAGGTTATATAAAGTTGGAGTGTTAAAACGTTAAAAAAAATTGAAGTGTTAAAACGAAAAAAAGTTAAAAGTTTGAGTATTAAACCAATTTTAAACCCAAGACAAAAATAATATTTCTTTTGATTGTCGTTAGATTTCAGTGATATACTTGTGTTCATGCATAATAATGTATAATACTAATTGGCTATACGTAGACATTGAATACAATCGTATAATATTTTCAAAATAGTTATCAATTACTAATTGGCTATATGTAGACATTGAATACAATCGTATAACTTCAAAATAGTTTATCAATTATAGTGTAACAGGTGTTGTGGTTCATTGGCTAATGTTTAGGTCATCTCCTACTTAATGTGAATTATAATTCTAGCTAAAATGCATGGTCAAATCGATAATGCCAATCTTTCTTGATATTTAGATCGTGTCAAATAGCGGCGGATATAGAGCTTAAAGTCAGATGGTTCATCAATACCTTACTCAATAGATCTAGCAAAGCCGACTCACTTATTTTTTATTGGGTTCAATGGATAATTTTTTCAAACCTATCGGGTCCATTAATATTATAAAGCCTATTTAAGATTGGGTCCAGCTATACATGAGAAAGGCAGGTCCATTAGTTCAAATTAACGGGTCGAGCAAGTCTCAAAAATCCTAAAGCAAGAACTCCCGTAACAATCCCTGAGAATCCCAAAATATATCACTATAGATCAAATCATCACCGACTCGAATTAGATGCCATTTTTTTGTGCCATGAGCACACAATCATCATCATCACCGACTCGAATATCATTTCGTTATCTCATTTTCCAATTTCTTCAATATTACAAATTAAACAACTTAAGTATTTTTCCATCAATTATTTACAATATTTAATTTACTTAGCTGCTCTACTTCGTTTCAGATTCACTATTGTTAATGCTTTATATTTTGTTTTAATTATATATTGATTTCGCTATAAAATGTTTGGGGTTTTGTACTTGGACATTTGTATCATGTTTTGCTGTTTTTCTTTGATCATCAGCACGTATAGTACTAATATGAATAAAACATGATATGTTGTTTGTGATTTATGTTTAATCATGGTTTATTGGTAATAGTGGAAGAACTTGAAATTGCTGAAAACTTGATTGTTAATTTATTTTCTTAAAGTTTTAGCCCATCTTTAAGCTTCAACTTAGACTTCAATTCCTTACAGTTAAGTGGTGATGGTGGTTGTTATATGTTCTTGCATATTTATAAGTCAAAATCAGTGAAAGTTACAAGAGCTACTCATAGTCATTAGTGATTGTGCTCTCCAGTTTGCTTTTGTTAGGCCTGTGTTTTAATAATGAATCAGTAGCATCAGTATCAGTCATTTATAGTGGAAAAATGGGTCTTGACCCAACCCGACCCAGGTTTGACCCAACCCGTTTGACCCGTCTATAAAATCTGACCTGTTTTGACCCAAACCCATTCATGACCCGACCCAACCTGACCCAATTGTCAGGCATACTCAATAACATGGTTGAGGCAACAAACTAATTAATAATGTTCAAATAAATGGGTCGGGTCGTTAATACCGTACATAAAATAAAGATTAATTAATATTACTAATAAGTGTGTCTCCTGCAAATTCTGTTTGTGGAAAGTAATATTTTCGAGGTTGGCAAGACCTTTTTGCAAGTATGCTCTTCTAATTTCATCATGTTGATTTACATGATACATATAAGATTCCATATTTAGTCGTTCAATTGGATCTGTATGTAGTACATTTAAATCGACTTTCAAATACTTTCGTTTTGCATTATCTTCAAGTGTTCTTTTTTCTAATACATTTATTGTTTGAGCAACTGGAGATGTTTGAACATAAATTGAAGATGAATTAAGTTGTGCAACCACTTGGAAAAACATTTTCATGTTTAACTTCTCAAAGAATTAACAATTGACGATACATTTTACAATTAAGGGTTACATAAACAAAATATAGTTAGCAATTTAAATTCTCATGGATCCATCCAAGAGAGATGATCGAGTTAGAGTCAAGATACAGAGCTACACGTTTACCTTGATATTTTTGTGAACACGATCTTGTTTATATTTATTAAATTTCAAGGATAAGAAAAGTGGGCCATTGATGAATCATGGGTCAAATAACTTACTTAAATATGGACTACTAGTGGATTTAAAAAATATAAAGGTGGTTCACTTTATATATGCAATATGGTTCATTTAATAAACTAAGTAATCATCTCTAATTAATTTTTGATTTCAACGAGGGTCACTTGACCTATGTGGTAAACAAGTAAATCCGACTCTGGTGCAAAACCGACCCGAGGCCATTTTTTTTCATGTATATAGATCTTCATTTAGTTATTATAATTTTTTTTAGTAAATTCCATAGATGGTCCATGTGGTTTACACCGATTTACGAAAACAGTCCCTAAACTCATTTTTTCACCTTTTCAATCCAATAAGTTTACATTTTGCTCGAAAATGGTCATTCACCTACCTAAAATGACTAAAATACCATTTGACCGTTAAAATCGTGATTATCCGAAAATGACAAAAGGAATGGTACTTTAGTCATTTTAGGTGGAGGAGGGACTATTTTCGAGCAAAATGTAAACTTATTGGACTGAAAAAGTGAAAAAGGAAGTATATGGACCGTTTTTGTAAATCGATGTAAACCACAAGGACCATCTATAGAATTTACTCATTTTTTTCCTTTTTCTTTTTTCTTTCCTTTCTTGGCTTATGGGAACACACATGATTTTATGTTAAAAAATGTTAAGAAATTCTTCACTTTCACATACTCCCCCCTCCCAGTTTTTCTATCAACTTTTGACTTTTGGATTATTTCTTTTTAACTGTGACCTTAAATACTTTTGTTTTTTATGTAATATTCGATGCAAAATATATGAATAAATTGGGTTTTGAATGTTTTTTCAATGGTATAATTTGCATCAAATATTATATAATTCAAACAAAAATATTCAAAGTTAAAGTTGTCAAAGAAAAACTCTAAAAGTTAAAAGTGAACAATAAAACCGGAACGAAGGAAGTATATAATTAATGATCCTTACCTAGCGAAACAACCTCAATTTGATGGTTTTGATTGTTTGATAGAATTTTTTAATAAAATGTTATGCTTACATAATTATTAAAACGGAGGTAAAAAACAAAACGAAATATAACAAAATATATATATATATATATATATATATATATATATATAACAATATATATATATATATAACATTATATATATATATATATACTTCTAGATCTACTCTTATAACTAAAGGAGAAGAACAAATCTTACGTGGCAGCCTCTTATGTAACTATATCCTATGTGGCATCACTTGGTTAACTGTAACATCCTATCGCCGGGTCTGATAATTCTCTATTTAAATTGATTATTTAATTATTTTAGAAATTATTTGATATTATTTGTTTATTGAGAAACTTATGTAAATAGGTCTCAGGACTTATTGTGAATAGTAAATTGTTACTTGTTTTAATTTACTATAGTTGACAGTATAATAAAATAAGTTTCTCGCAATTAGTATTTAAGTGCCAGACAATAGATTTAAGACGGGTTAAAATACCCGAAAATGGAAGTCGGTTTATAAGGAGAGCCTACCTCCTTATTTGGTTACTTCCTTCCATTTTAACTTTCCCCAAAATAGCAAGTCTTCAATTACTTGAAACCATAAACAACAAATTGAAATTAAAAGCAAGATTACATGAGATTGAAGCTGTGATTCCTTGTAAGCTTCTCATCATCATCATAATCAAGCAAGTAAGTTTAAATTATGTTAAGTTTATGAACTTTTATTTCTTAAAAGTGAAATTGGTGAATTGATTTGATACTTGATAGCATATGATGATTAGTAGTGCTATATGATGATTCTGAACTTGAATTCATGGTTCAATTTGTGAATTTCAGTCTCTAAATAGTAGTTTTGAGTTCAAATGAGCTCACATATGTGAATTATCAAATTGGTATGAATTTGGCATGAAAATGGAATTGATTGATGTTGGTTTAAGTTACTTGATGTTAACTTGTTGCTATATGAAGTCCTTTTTTGTATAAATATGTTGCCTAAGTGATTATGTACAACAAAGTTGAGTTTGTAGAGGCTTGGTTCATACAGGGGTGTTTTAAGTTTTCTGCTGCTGCTGTAATTGAAGAACCAGCCGGCGGGTAGCACACCCAAGCCGGCGGCTTCATTGTGAACATTGGCTAGCCGGCGGGCAAAAGACCCTAGCCGGCGGCTTGAACCTTTGGACCGGCGGGTTAACCACCCTAACCGGCTGTTGCTAGAGGCTTTAAAACACGACTTGGTTCGGTTCCATCAAAACACATTGTACCCGGCGGCACTATCTATATGGTACTAAATGCATTGTTTGTACTGATCATAAAAGTCTTCAGTATGTGTTTTCACAGAAAGAACTGAATATGCATCAAAGACGATGGTTGGAATTAATCAAAGATTATGATTGTGAAATACGTTACCATCCAAGAAAGGCAAATGTAGTTGCAGAGGCTTTAAGCAGAAAAGGTACTTCTGACCGAGTTTATTTTCTGCGAGTTGATGTTTCTTCTGACTTGGTGGATCAAATTAAAGCTGCACAATTAGAAGCTTTGTTAGATTATAATCTTAAGTCGGAAAATATGTTGAAAAGAAAAGATTTATTGATTGACGATTCTAGAGGATTAAAGACCTTTCAGTCTCGTGTTTGGATTCCTCTGATTGGTGGTATTAGAGATATGCTTTTGACTGAAGCTCACAAGTCACGGTTGTCTGTCCACCCTGGTAGTACACGGATGTATAACGATTTGAAACCTTTGTACCGGTGGCCCACAATGAAAACTGATATTGCAAGGTTTGTTGGTAATTGTCATATATGTGCTCAAGTTAAAGATGAACACCCAAAATCGTATGGGTCATTGAAACAGTTAGAGATTCCAGAATGGAAATGGGAACACTTGACTATGGATTTTGTAACCAAACTTCCACGTACATCTCGAGGTAACGACATGATTTGGGTCATTGTTGACAGATTGACCAAGAGTGCACATTTTCTGGCTACTAGTGAGACTGCATCTCTGAGTAAACTCGCACAGTTGTATGTTAATGAAATTGTCTCGAGACATGGTATTCCATTATCAATTGTGTCAGATAGGGATTCTCGGTTTATTTCTCATTTCTGGCAAAGTTTACAGCAAGAATTGGGTACACGTGTAAATCTTAGCACCGCTTATCATCCTCAAATAGACGGTCAGTCAGAACGTACTATTCAAACACTAGAGGATATGTTAAGAGCTTGTATTCTGGAATATGGAGGTTCTTGGGATTCTCACCTCCCATTGGTAGAATTTGCCTATGATAATTCCTATCATTCCAGTATTGGTATGCCTCCTTATGAAATGTTTTATGGTCGTCGTTGTCGTACCCCCACATGTTGGTTGGAAGTGGGAGAAAAACAATTTGTAGGCCCAGACATTATACAGATCACTGCTGATAAAGTAGCGGTTGCCCGAGAAAAGTTAAAAGTTGCACGTGATAGACAGAAACAGTATGCAGATCCACGTAGGTGACCAGTTACATTTTTCGAGGGTGAGTTGGTTTATTTAAAAGTCTCACATTGGAAAGGCGTGATTAGATTTGGAAAGCGAGGAAAATTGGCACCTAGATACATTGGTCCCTTTAGAATTCGTCAGGTGGTTAATGATCAATCAGTCTCATTAAATCTTCCTCCTGAGCTTGTTGGTATTCATGACATGTTTAATATCTGTTATTTGAGAAAGTGTAATGTCGAGGATCAATCCCAGATACTTCCGTTACAAGATTTGCGAGTGGATCAAAATCAGAAATTGGTTGAAGAACCTGTTGAAATCCTCGATAGAAAAGTTACTAAACTTAGAAAGAAACAGATACCAATGGTGTTAGTGAAATAGAAACACAGTTTAGGTTCCAATTTGACCTGGGAGACCGAGGAGTCTATGAAATCCAGATATCCTGGATTGTTTGATTGATTTTAGATTTCGAGGACGAAATCTCCTAAAGGATGGGAGATTTGTAACATCCTCTCGTCGGGTCTGGTAATTCTCTATTTAAATTGATTATTTAATTATTTTAGAAATTATTTGATATTATTTGTTTATTGAGAAACTTAGGTAAATAGGTCTCAGGACTTATTGTGAATAATAAATTGTTACTTGTTTTAATTTACTATAGTTGACAGTATAATAAAATAAGTTTCTCGCAATTAGTATTTAAGTGTCAGACAATAGATTTAAGACGGGTATAAAATACCTGAAAATGGAAGTCGGTTTATAAGGAGAGCCGACCTCCTTATTTGGTTACTTCCTTCCATTTTAACTTTCCCCAAAATAGCAAGTCTTCAATTACTTGAAACCATAAACAACAAATTGAAATTAAAAGCAAGATTACATGAGATTGAAGCTGTGATTCCTTGTAAGCTTCTCATCATCATCATAATCAAGCAAGTAAGTTTAAATTATGTTAAGTTTATGAACTTTTATTTCTTAAAAGTGAAATTGGTGAATTGATTTGATACTTGATAGCATATGATGATTAGTAGTGCTATATGATGATTCTGAACCTGAATTCATGGTTCAATTTGTGAATTTCAGTCTCTAAATAGTAGTTTTGAGTTCAAATGAGCTCACATATGTGAATTATCAAATTGGTATGAATTTGGCATGAAAATGGAATTGATTGATGTTGGTTTAAGTTACTTGATGTTAACTTGTTGCTATATGAAGTCCTTTTTTGTATAAATATGTTGCCTAAGTGATTATGTACAGCAAAGTTGAGTTTGTAGAGGCTTGGTTCATACAGGGGTGTTTTAAGTTTTCTGCTGCTGCTGTAATTGAAGAACCAGCCGGCGGGTAGCACACCCAAGCCGGCGGCTTCATTGTGAACACTGGCTAGCCGGCGGGCAAAAGACCCTAGCCGGCGGCTTGAACCTTTGGACCGGCGAGTTAACCACCCTAACCGGCTGTTGCTAGAGGCTTTAAAACACGACTTGATTCGGTTCCATCAAAACACGTTGTACCCGGCGGCTAAGTAGGTTGAGCCGGCGGCTCATGATGTTAAACCGGCGGGTCATGGACCCTAGCCGGCGGCTATCTTGCCCCGTCCAAAACTTCCTGTTTACTTGACTTAGTTCAGTGTTAAATAGTTGCTATGTGTTATAAATTGATATAAGCTAAGTATTTATGATCTGGATTATTAAATTATATCTGATTGTTAATTTTCAGATCCTCCAAAAGATAAGTGACACTTGGATTCTGAGTTTGTGAATACAAAGGTATCGGTGAGTGGATTTAGAACTCACCCTTCGATTTAGTTGTAACTGTTTGGTTGCAACAAGTATACGTAGATTGATTATTCGATTGTTAATCTGTGTTATTGATTATGAATCTACGTGATATGTGAATCTATGTGTATCAGATTATTGAGGTCAACGTGTAGTTGGACTTTTGGTTATTATGTGAATTACACATGTTTTGATTCATTTGTTGTGTTTGAGACTTGTGTATGAGTTTAATAACCGTTAGTTATCGGTCTATTCTGTATTGGCCATACGGATTGACGTTAAGTGTTCTTTGGGAATCCCCGGGTATTATGATACCCCAAGAGCCACCGATCCTCATTGAAAAAGAATGTGTTTACGATTATTTGCTGTAAACAGATTGTTATGCTAAGTTGAATTGTGTGTGATAAATCTATTCACTTAGCTTTGTGTTAATCCCTTACTTTAACTTCCTGCAGATTTTGTTTACTATCTGGGTAGTCAGGAAGTGGAGGCTTCGGCAGGGAAAGTTTGACGACTTGTGACTCTAATATGGTTTTGTATAAACCTTGTTTTGTAAAATATAATACCCCGTTTTAAGTGATTGTTAAACAGTTTTAATTTGAAGTGATCTGAATACGTAAACTGTTTATGTACATTATTTAATATAGAGTAATGAACTATATTTTATAATATACGCTTCCGATTAAAATAATATAATATTGTTGTACAGAAAGAGGGGTGTTATATCAACTCTAAGTGTTTTGTCAACGAGATATTTAAGGAAACTATTTTATATTTCAAATAATAAAGATTTAGTATCCAACTAATATTTTAGTCACATACCATAATTATTTAACGCTTTTCTTTTAATATGCTTTGTTATTTGATTAATTAGTTTTTTCAAAATTATTTTGAATATTAATTTATATTTCTACATTGATACATGAATGTTTTTTCAACGTTTTTATATTTGATAAATTATTCAGAAGTTGAACTATTCTTAGTTTGAATGACTCTATGATTGATTACACTTAGTTTTTTCTAACAATTTGTAAATTTTCCCAATAGGCTACAAGTCTACAAACAATTAGAGTTGAATTCGAGTTCAATTTGTAAACTATTTTCTTTACCAAGTTTGAGATCAATTCTTTGATATTTGCGCTCATATTAAGTTTGTCGTATCATATTTTTTGGTGTTAACATCGATATTAATATTTGATTGCTTCTTCAACATAATGATGCTTTTACGAACAAGTCCTACAAGAGATTATGCGCATGAGATGAGAGTAGGAGTTACTAATATATGAAAGGATGTTACATTATATTATTTGAGTTAGTCCCCTTATTATTGTATCGCTTAGTTATGCATTGTTCTATGACTTATGGATATTAACTATTGTCAAATATGAAACAAAAGACTCACAGTGGATTATTGGTATAAATTTTTACTGCTTTTACTTTTCATTATTTTATTACAGGTAGCTATATAAATACTACCTATCAATCAATCAAGAACCATGATTATTTCTTCATTAAAATGGTTGAGTTTATCGTAGTTGCAACCTCTGTTTAGCTTTTTTTTGTTATCTTTCTTAATAAAAGATGGAAATCATATCGACAATCAATATAATGTTAGTGGCATGTGGACGATCATAAGACTTTGGAGAAAGGTGCATTGCTTTTCTAGAACTGATATTTTTAAAGAGTAATAGTGTATTTGTTTATTCTTCGTATCAAATTGTGGTAGGTATTCACTTTGTCTTATTTTATTTTTGTAATAGAACTAATTTGGTTGCATACGAAGTTAAATTCTTAAGTATGTATATTGCTTAACTTAATGAGACTACTAACATATCTTATTATTATATTATTCTAGTTTGTGTTGGATGTCGATTTATAAACTAATAGCATTACAACTAAAGCAAATGGACAGGTATTGCACAACCTAACTATATGTAATCTTTAGTATTCTTGGATGCTTATCATTGCGTATGACAACTATAGGTAGCGATACGGTGGGGCAAATGAGTCGGTTAACGAGAATGGATTGGGTTGATTTCAATAGAGGTTGCTATGAGTTGTGTTGATTGGTCTTCCCTTTGAATTATTATTAAATAATATGTTGAATGTAATCAATATTATAAAAGCAATATCAGCACATTGATAATTTGTACTTGAGAAAATCGAACAATTGGGGCTGGTGTTAATTACAAGTGATAGAAGATGACACTTACCCAAACTAAACATATAGATTCAACGTAAGGATCTCACATCAAGAAGTATATAAGATTCTATTAAGTTGTTATTAGTTGTGGAACTTTATATGCTTTTGTCATCTATGTTTTACATAACGGAATTACATTTAGTCCACTTCTTTTATTAATATGAATAACATAATTTATAAAATTATTTATTAAAGTCGTGCACAGGTATAACACTAATATATATATATATATATATATATATATATATATGTCCTAGGTTTAAATGAGAAGACTAATTTTCGTGAAAATATGAAAAACACTTTAAAATCACATTTTAACTATCCAAAACACCTTATTTTACGAAATTTTCTTCGTAGCTTATTTTTTAAAATAACTTTTAGAAGTTATTTTCCAAATATAAAATTTCGACGTTTTATTATTTTTAAATTTTTTTAAAATTTTTTTATTCATAATAATCACATTTTATCACTTGATAATCACATGAATAATATGTGATTATCATTAGGGATATTCATGGACGGTTTACCAGGTACTCGATCAGGCGGAGACCAGTTAACCAGAGTCCCGGTTCAACATATTTTTGAACCTAAATCGAAACCGAAAAATTCGGTGTACCGGTAATCGTTTAACCAAATTTTTGGTTCGGTTAATCGGTTAACCAAATTTTTGGTTCGGTTAATCGGTTAACCAAATTAACTGTTTATTACTTAAAACTTATTTAAAAAGTAATTAATAACACATAAATATACATTAATTATAAAGTGTTCACTATTTTAAAATATTTTGACTATAAAAGTTTCAAACGATATCAGTTTTACTATTTATAATTATGTATTTATGTTATACGTTCGTAAATCGTCCAAATATGATTAAAACTAAGTAGTAATAATTACCAAAATCAAGTTAGTAAATTACATTAAAATGAGTGAAAAGAAATATAAATGATTTTATTAAAATACAAGTGTAAATATTAATATATAATTTAATATATACAATATATATGCATATATCGTAAGGTGTGTATAAACTTTTCATTTTTTTTCTTTAACCGTTTATCATTTCTATCTCAAAAACATGAACCGAAAAAATGAAAAATAATTCGGTTGGGTAAACCGAAAAATGGGAAAATATTGGTTCGATTCAACTGGTTTTCGGTTTGAATTTTCGATTTCAGACTATTTTGAACACCCCTAATTATCATGCCATAGTTTTTGATTATCTCGAACATATGATAATCATATTGTATTAGAGAATAATCACATATGATTATCATGTTATATTTATGATTATCTTAAATAATCACAACAGTAACGACTATAGAATAAGTTAAAAAAATGTTAATATTTTTTATTTATATATATATCATAGCTTCCAAAAGTTATTTTAATAGTAATCATTGAATAAGTTTTATAGGAAAATGTGTTACGAATAGTTAAAAAATAATTTGAAGTGTTTCTCACGTTCTCATATAAATTATTCTTCTCATTTTAACCTACCTCATATATATATATAAAAGTTCTAAAAAGGAATGGTAAAAAATGGAGAATTGATGAACCAATAGGATTGCTTCATTTCAAAAACTCGTTTTCACTTTTTTTTTCAAAGTTAAATATCTCACAAATCGTATATCTATAAATTATAAAAATTACATATTCGGAATCAGCGTCTTTTTCTCTTCGATTCTAGATCTAACAAGATATACTTTCGACAAAGTTTTTTCCCCCATTTTTATTGAGTTTTAATGTGAAATCACATATGATTTAACAAAAAATAATAATCACACCCGCTTATATCTCCGATTAAACTTCTAATTCAAATCATTGATGATATAAAGAGATTCAAACATGAATAAATAAGTTGTAATCATATGCGATTGAACATCAAAGTATCAATCACATGTGATTAAATGGTAAACAAATACGAATTTCCAAATCATTAACTATAATCATACAATTAAGTAAAAATTTAGTTAAAATCATACATGAATTATCATATATCGGTAAATTGCTAATCAAATACTTAGCAATTTTTAAATGAAAATCATATTGGATTATATACAAAATCATATGTGATTATATAACAAATCCCGTGTGATTAAATGTACAACTAACAATCATATGTGATTTTTAATGAAAACTAATGCAATTTTTAATTTTTAATTTATAACTATTAATGTGGATGAATATTAAGTTGTAATCACGTGTTAAATAACATATACCATGAATAAATAATCGTGAACAAATTTTTATTTTTCATCATAAATCACATGTGATTATATTGTCGATTGGGTAAAAATGAAGAAGATAAATTCGTCGAAAGTATAACTCCGGTTCTGAATATGTAATTTTTATAATTTATGAACTTACGGTTTATGAGATAATTAACCATTAGGGTAAAAATTAAAGTGGATTTTGTGAAGAAATGAAGCAATTCTATTGGTTCTTCTATTCTTTAATTTTTTTACATTCCTAAAAGAACTCACCTATATATATATATATATATATCACAATCCCCACTCAATGTAGTGGTGAAAGTGATGACGATAGATGAAGGTGTAACTGAATGTTTTAAATTAAAAAGATATTGTACTCCGTCTGTACCATTTAAAATATCCACAAAATTATTTTAGAATGTCTCATTATAAGTGTTCACTTTAATATTTAACCAATTAAAACAAATTAATGGGTAGATTTAATATTTGATGGATAAAAAGTATAGTTAGTAGAGAATAAGTAATAATTAAAAATAATAGATAATGTCATAGGAGTATTAATGAATGTATAATTAGTGAAGAATGAAGTAATAGATAATGAAATAAGGTATTAATAAAAATATTATAAATAAATAAAGGGTAATATTGTCTTTTGAGTTGAATACCAAGTTAAGCTAATAATGGAGATGCAATATATATAATATAATGAAGATATCATGCTTTAGTTACTTAATAAAGCAACTAAATAAAGACTAGAAAACATATCACAATATCACCCATTCAAATGTTCTACAAAATACAAGCAAAAAAAGGTTGCATAGTATATCACAATTCAAGCCCCTGAAAACATGAACTTCCCACCATTTCGACCCCTAAACACTTATTTGTTCCTCAAATCATATCCATCAGCATGCTTCCTTAAATCATCAACAAACCGATTCGTAGGCGGTACATCATTTTTCACCTTTTCGTCACCTGTCACCACCTCCTTCACTGCGTGACCAGTACCCTTAGTAGCATCCCACACATTATCTAAAGTTTGCTTAGCCATTTCTCCTATGTCCAAACCAGTTTCAATAGCTTTCGCTACTCCTTGTTTCGCTGTATCCGCCACAAAACTCCCCATGTCACCACCGCTGTTTTGTACCTCTCCATCATTGAAGGTTGGAGATGACGGTGGTGTTGTAGATGTTTTGACAACGTTAACACGGTCATCCGTTGCCAGTTCAGCACCGTAGGACCGTGGTGTCGGCATCCCTGATGCCGAGTCCCTGATATCATTAACTATGTTCGAACTCGTGGCACCAGATGACCGTGCTGATGGCAACCCCGATGCCGAGTTCCTGATATCGTCAACTAAGTTTGAATCCTGCATGTATCAATAAGTTTTTAATCATCGATCAAATTATGTTTGCTAATAGCTACACAACCTAAGTTTCCTTAAATTGCGACAACATCTATATCAGAGGTGGATCCAGAAAATTTAGTCACCGATATCACAAAATTTTTGAAGCTTGCTCAACTTGGTAGTTTATTATGTTCATTTAAATATGAGGTGCACTGCCTGAATATGAGTGGTGACACTTTAAAAGACCAATAAATTTTCAACTAAATTTACACTAATTCAACTTAATTGACTGGTGCCACCGCTACCTATAACGTTGGTGCACCTCTGATCTATATTAAAAGGAAAACCTAGATAATAATTTACATTTTAGCAACACCTAAATAGGAGCAACATATATATTATGCATACAGAATACTATAATTTGTAATAATTTTGTAAGAATTAAGTGCATGCTTATACCTTGTTATTATGGTGGGTGGATGCAGAGGAAAAGGAATTGGAGGGATAAAACCTAAATTTACTTGCAGATTGATGAACATTTTTGTTAGTGACTAGCTTGATAACTCTTCCGTACATTGTTAGCTGCAGATGTAAAGATTGAGGTGGTTTAATTTGTTTGATGGGTTTAAATAATACTTGAAAATTAGAAATTGTGGCGAGCTTTAGTTATTACACGTATCTGTATTCATGCAGCGACACGTTGATATCGCGTGGCGGATGTGTTTGCACCGTGCAACCGTCCCATTTCTGTTATATATGAAATCTTGTACGGAGTATGTTATTATCCAAAGTATATTTGATGTGAATGAATACTTTTTAAATTTCTGTTGGTATGGTAAAACGTAGAGGTTGTTTACGATTCGGTTGGATACGGGTTTTTGCAACAACAAAAAAACGAACGAATTGAATATTTTGATTTTTTAATACTCAAAATTGTTTGGTTTCGGCTTTTATACGATTTCGGTTTTTCAATTTCTCAGCTTTTTTTATCAATTATTTTTCCGATACATACAATAAAGTTTTAAGATAGTTAACCTGCATACAACGGTGATGAGGATAAAATTGAACGCATGACAAAACAATAAACCCTGGTTTTAAAAGTCAATTTTCCATGGACTCTTAATTCTGTTTCATCTTCTTAAATCGTACAAAGCAATTGAACTTCCTGCAGACCTGCAATATATACATCAAGTCTCCTTGTGCTATTATCCGCAAATCGAACATATATCTACATTCTCAGGCTGATTAGTTTTCATAGGCCCATACACCACTTTTTTCCCCCTTTCCTTCTAAATTGGCATCTTTTTAATTTTCATCAAAATTAATTGCCCTAAAAATTGACTATTCAACAGAGGAGTTCGAATAAGAATAATGATGAAAAATTTGAGAAATTTAGCAATCTAATGATGAAGACTGCACATCGATACTAGTGAGTATAAGAAACATATCAAAATATTGTTGCAACTGATAATCCCTAAGATTTAACCCATCGTTAATTTAATTAACAAAAAAGGTCACATGATAAGTATATGACTAAGTTGAAATCGAGCCAAGGTAGTAAATTGATCATTTTTACAAGTTCAAGGTACATAGTATACCTTTACAAGTTCAGGTACTAAAAATATCAGTTAATCAAGTTCAGGGTAGAGTCCTATATTTTGACCTAAAATCAATTAATTATCCACCAGTATTGTATGTCCAGAATTGGATCAAGAGAGAACATAACTTTAAACCATCCAAATTGCACTTAATATTCAGTGATCAATATTACATTATATATACTCATTTATGAATATTCAGTGTAGCTTTAAGTAGTTCTGTGGTTATTCTCTCTGAAACTTCTGTAATCTCAGGATCCTACCTCTTGTATGCCCAGTTGCCCACATAAAAAAGCAATTAATAAACCAAACACTACCACAAATTTAATGGTTGTCCAACAACTAAAAACCTAAAACATGTCATTTTTGAGCTGCATTTTCTGGTCTACTGGATCATATTCCTCCTGTACTTGCCAAATATAAGTTGCTAAACTACTCACAACCAAGTAGTTGCCACCTATCAGGGTTGAGACCCAGCATACAATATTTATGAATATATTTCTGATATTAAAATTATTATAATTCTCTCAACAATCTCTATATATACCTAGGTCATCTGTAAACATCTGCACCAATCATATACTTCACTTGTCTCTACTATCAAAACCGAAGCCAGCATTCATTAGTCTATCACAACAAATCCTATTAATGGCTTCCAAGAGCTACGTTTACATTATCTTCCTTGCGGTATTCTTTCATATGAACAACGAAATGTGTTATGCTTCGCGTAATCTGCTGCAGACAACTCCAACAGGAACACAACCACAAATACCTACTTTACCAACATTGCCACAACCATAGTTACCCAACATCCCTACACTCCCACAACCACAAATGCCCACCATTCCCTCACTCCCACAGCCACAGATGCCCACGATCCCCTCACTCCCACAGCCACAGATGCCAACGATCCCCTCACTCCCACAACCGCAACTACCCACCCTGCCCAACATGCCTAAAGTCTCATTGCCCCCATTGCCTTCTATGCCAACAATCCCAAACTTTCCAACAACTCTCCCTAATATGCCTTTCTTTGCACCACCACCTTCCAAGAAGTAGACTACACACAAATGCACTACTGCTGGATAAGATGAAAATCAATGATACATATATGCTCATTATGTCTTGAGCTTTGGTTAGTGTGTCTGTTTGGAGGGTCTTTGATTCTATTGCTTATACCTTTACATTTGCTTACGTTTCAACATATGGGATTGGTAGCTGAACTACATGAGTGTCAAGTTTTCTTTTACATGTTGCTTTTTAGTTTGTGTAATTTGTGTGAATCGATATGATTTGTTATAATATATCTTTTCTTTAAGTTGAGTAACCTAATTATTTTGAATCATAAATTCGAGCGGTCTGTTCCTGACACTCTCTCCTTGTTACCATGGAGCAGACATTGTGTTGAATTGTTGTTTAGAGAAAAACTAAGCTAACAACCGGGTGGTTCAGTTGATTAATGTGATTGACCTATGTCCACAGCCGGCAAGGTAAGAGATCTCTTACTTGCTATATAGTTGTTTCAAGTAATTTACTTGGACCCCTAGCTACAACTATTTCGCTAGAAACTATAAGTGCCAAAATGAGTGGGTCGGGACGGGTCTAGATGGGCTTGGGTATAATAGGTCCGGGGTCTAAACGGGTCCGGGTCAAATGGGTCTCGAGTTGGGTTGACCCATCAGGTTTCCACGTAACTTTCTTTTTTATTTGAGCGAAAAATGAAATGAGGTGTTCAAATTTTTATTTACTTGTTAGACCCATTGGTTAATAGTTATACAATTGAAGGTTATATCATATAACCATTTTAGACTCGTCTAAAAAAAAATACAAGGAGACCCAACAAAACCCAACACCTAATAAATATTACCCAACTTGACCCATAAATAACCAATAGGTCTACAATTGCCACCTCTACTAGAAACCCTAGCTACATTTGAGTCCAAGTCGACCCACCAACATAAAATCCTAAATTAATAACAGGTTTGTATGGCTAGAGGCATTGTGCTAACTCCTAAGTATTGGCATGTATGAGTTATGACTTTGGGCCCTCTAAAATTCCACTTTCAGTCAGATTGGGTCAAAATCTTTTGTTCTTGATCTGGGGAATAACCAGGGTTCGACTATACTACTATTACGTTATGGGAAAAACATAAAATTGCAGAACTATAAATTCATATCAAAATATATGGTCACTGGAGCTATTAGTCTATATGAATTATAAGTGGATATGAAAAGGGGATATACCTTAGTGATATTCCCAGAATAGTAGTAGGGCTGAGGGTATCTTCACGGAGCTCTGCTGTGTATATTTGAAAGACAAGCTTGTACTCTAATAATAAGCTTCCTCAATTATCTTAAGATGATGAACAAGCTCTATGTTAGCCAAAAAAATGAAGAATGCGGGATCAGTTTTGAGATACACATGATCGGCGTTCAAACATTTTTATCAAACTATTTTCGACAAACGTTGGCAGATAAAAGATGAGACCATAGTATTTCACTTAGAAGATGCTATTTACATAAAGGCCGCCACGTATAAAGAACAGCAAGAAGACCTTTTCGGCTATATAACATCTAGCATAAAATAAACCATTCTACATAACAAGAAAACACTATGATGAACTTAATTACTTCGATTGAAGATTTCTATAATAATTACTTTACAGTTGAGACCTTAGACTAGCATTCAACAGATACTTTCTTGCAATCACCGGCTACGGCTATGGCTATGGTTATGACCTAGTTCCGCAACCCCATCAAGCCATAACACAACCTGCTCAATTGACGGCCTCCTTCTTGGATCTTGATCTAAACACTTGCAAGCAATGCCCAGAACTTCCAACATTTGAGTCTCACAACTCTTATCATATATCAATATATCAAATATTTCTGCATATCGACTTTCAAGTTTCATCTGAAACACCCATGAAACTAGATCCCTACAATTTTTCCCCTTTGCAACTTCAACAGGTCGTCTAGCTGTAATGAGTTCAAGAAGAACAACACCAAAGCTGTAAACATCGCCCTTAAAAGTTGCAGAAAGTGTTTGACCATATTCGGGTGGAATGTACCCCAACGTGCCTACCAAATCAGTAGTTACATGAGTGTCATAAGGGCATAACAATCTCGAGAGCCCGAAATCAGCTAAATGAGCCTTGAATCTTTCATCCAACAGAATGTTGCTTGTTTTAATGTCACGATGGATAATTTTGGACTCGTTATGTAAATATGCCAATCCCTGTGCAGCTCCTTTTGCAATCTTTAACCTTGCACGCCATTTCAATGGTGGTTCTTCATCAACCCGTTCATGTAGCCAATAATCCAAACTTCCGTTTTCCATGTAGGAATAGATTAAAAGTCTATCATTTCCATATTTGCAATACCCTTTAAGAGAAACAAGGTTTTTGTGTTGAGCCCTCGAAAGGGCTTCAACTTCAGCATGAAATTCACGGTCCATTTGCCCACAATCGCCCGAGAGTCTCTTGATTGCTGCTTTTGACCCATTTGGAAGGTCAGCTTTGTAAACGAGCCCGAACCCGCCACATCCAATAATGTTAGATTGGCTGAAATTATTCGTTGCTTCCACCACATCTGAAACTGTAAGGTCCCTGCAACCAGAGGTAGGGAAAAGAACGAGCTTTGAAGCGTTAAACACACCCGATAATCCATTCGTCCTGTTATCAGTCTCATCCTCCACATCCCCAATTAATTCTCGATGTTTCCTTCTCGACATATTTACAATAATGATTGCTAGTAGGATAGCAATTCCGGCTCCTATACCAAGTGTGATTTCAATAATACTACTTCGCCCCAGTTTTCTACCGGAATTGGATTGAAGAGATGGAACCGTTTCCACACTGCAAGGAGAAAGGGATTCTCCACAAAGTCCAGGATTACCTTCAAAACTCGAGCTTGGGAACCCCGAGAACTGAGTTCCTGTAGGAATAGGACCCTCCAAGTGATTATTAGCGACACAGAACATCGAAAGAAACGTGAGCCTGTTTAATGAAGCAGGGATCGACCCATGAAGATTGTTTGATGACAAATCAAGAAATTCCAGATTTCCCATTTCAGAAATTGTGCTCGGGATCGTCCCACTCAAGTTGTTCTTGCTCAAATCCAACACGTGAAGCTGCTTTAACTTCCCAATGTCTGGTAAAATCGTCCCATTAATTTTGTTGTGGCTGAGGTATATAGAAGGAGGAAAGCTTGCAACTTGATTGTACTGAAGACCTTTAACACTTTGATTTCTCTTAACATACAATGGGATTCCAGTTGATGATCCAAGAATCGTAGAACTAATGTTTAAAGAAACGAGGCTCTTCAGTTCGGTCAAACTCTCCGGGAGTTGACCAGTTAGTGAATTATTCGAGAAATCCAAGTAAAAGAGCCTCTCCATTTGACCAATCCAAGAAGGGATGACACCGTCTAAGTGATTCCAAGACAAATCAAGTACTTCTAGTTTTGGACAACCAAGTAACCAATTCGGAATTTGACCTTTGAGTGCACAATTTGCAATTGCAAGAACCATTAATCGGTCAAATTGAAACCCACTCAGAGCAGGAAGTTCTTCCCCGTGAAAGTTTTTAGTGAGAATAAGAGTGGTGAGATTCTTGCACTGTTGTAAAACGGATAATGCATGTGGTAAATTGGTGACACCATTGCTTGAAAAAGATAGAAACGAAAGGTTGGAAAGGTTCGTATAGCTAACAGGAACTTCTCCGTATAATTCGTTCTTGGCAAGGTTCAAGATTCTCAATTCATGACAATTAGAAAGTGAGCTCGGTAATAAACCATTAAAATGATTACTACCAAGATCAAGGGTGCCCAAATTAGTCAACTTGGAGAAATTGATACTTAAGACACCCGAAAACGAATTGTTGCGAAGATCGAGTATCTTTAACTTAGAACATGCTTCTAAGGTGGATGGTAATTCCCCTGTGAATGAGTTTGAATGTGCATTCAGCTGTTCTAAATGTGTTAAGTTCCTAAAAACATTGGGAAATGGACCCACAAACCGATTCCCATATAAAACTAGTGATTCGAGATTGGAAAGCTTACTGAGATTCGTGCTTATCTGCCCGGAGAAGTTGTTGGATGAAACAGATAGCCGTTTCAGGGATGACATTGAGTACACAAACTCAGGGATATCACCTGAATATGAATTGGAATCCACATGTAGTTCTTGAAGAGATTCGTTACAGTTTCTTAAACCTTCAAGATATCCAGTAAAATGATTCATTGATAAATCAAGATACCGAAGGTTCTTGGAGCAAATTTGCGAATTGAATTCACCAGAAAACGAATTGTTGCTCAAGTTGAATGCAATGAGATTTGGGAACCCACCAATGCCTAACAAATCCCCACTTAAAGAATTGCTAGATACATTAAGCACTTCAAGATTCTTCAAATTGGAAAGGTTTCTAGGCAAATTTCCTTCTAACTGATTGAAAGAAAGATCAAGAGATCTTAAATTCATTAAACGAGATATCGAATTCGAAATTACTCCCTTTAGACCTTTTGATGATAAGCTCAACATTGTCACTTTTGACACATTTTTGGCATCAGTTTCACAAACAACACCATCCCAATGACAACAAATAGCATCACTTGACCAAGATGTAAGTTCTGACCCATTTACAAAACTTGCAGCAATTTCTTTTAAAGCTAACAGATCAACTGGATTGCATGTTTGACCTAGGGTTTCAATTCCCAAAGATGAACAAAACAGAAAAACAAACAGTACCCAACTGAGGTAGCTCATTGCTCAGTATTTCACCACAGATCTTTTTTATACATCCCAAACTTACAAATATCTACACATAATTGAGATGCAAAAACTTACCAAGAATTGGAAAATCCATCAAGTAGTCTTCAAAGAGTGAGTGAGAAATAGAGTTAGAGCCCAAATCCCAAAACCTCAAAGACATAAAAAGCAAAGCGTGTAAGTGAAGCAAACCGCAAAACACTCAATGACACATGATATGGAGGGGTCTTAAATGATTTAAAATCTCCATGTAAAAGAAAGTAAACTCTTTTATTGATTCTTGAAGCAGACCCACAAGAACAAAGTGTAGAATTACAATAGCCGTTGCTAGTGTTGATCACTTGTAAACGAAGTAATAAAAGCAGACAGTAATTATGTGCTGACTTTTTGTCAAACAGGTGGTGGGCATTTCAAACTTGATGATGAAAAAGGGGTTTTCTTTTTCTTCTTTTGCGTATAAAATAAAGGTGTTATGAGGAAGAAGGGAAGTAGTAAAGGTGAAGGGGGCAGGGAAATTTAAACATAAAATGAATAGAATGAAATGTGCAAGTATAGATATATATTGTACTCCGTAGTAGAGTAGTGGTTAGATCTTGACGTTTACAAACAGGATTTGTTTTGACTTTGTTCGGATTTATGGCAAGATTTTCTCTTGTTTTCGGCCTGTTTTCAAAGCAATTATCTGACTTATCTCCGTATTTGTCTCCTTGGACTTTCAATAAAAACATTATTTTTGTAGCCGCAAAACACTCCCAAACAAAATATTTAATCAACTAATTTTCTTTTGATCTATGATTTTATCTTACTTTCAATGTTTGTATCACTAATGTAATATCCTGTTTTTGCAACATATACATATGGAGATGTCTAAACGATAATCAATATTGAATTTAATCAATTAAAGTGGACTTCTATCTTATATATTAAAAGAAAAATCTTTAAAGAATAATAATTATTAGATGGAGATCAATAATTAAGATATAACCCTTAATTTATTTCATGACATCATTAATCCCATTATTAGGTGACTAAAATACTAATTTACCCTTTTATATTTACAATATACACCTTTTAAAATTTACAATATAAATTCTATGTTTTTCCTTTAATTGCAAAAATCCTCCAAATATTTTATAATTTATTATTTATTCTATAATTCAAATTTTTCCTATAATCTTATTTATTTTATTTGTTATAAAAAAAATCACAACAAGTTATTTTCAGTTTCAAAAAATTCATAAGTTCATTTCATCACCCAGTGATTTAAATTATTATACGACATACTATTTTGAGTCATTTTATCAATTTCTATTTATAATTCCTGGATCATGGATGCCAACGGGTCGGGTTCCGACGGATTTGAGTGTATTAGTACCCGTACTACCGTCTTTTTTGAATTCTTTTATCAGTTTTAATTTACAATGTTTGGATTATGGATGCCAACGGGTCGGTTTGTGGCGGATTTTAGTGTACTTGTACACATACCGGTTTAAAATATTCGTACTGACACCCGACCTAATATCCGTTGGGTACCCAATTAGTATTACCCTTCAGTTTTTCATATTTATTCGCGGGTTTCGGTTATCCTCATTCATATAACTTTGGCGAAACAAAAAAAAATTAGTTATTGAAAATACAACGCTAATTTGAAACACGGGAAAAAAATGATAATGATTTACAAGATTTGAAATTTTAAAACTAACAATTTAACATTTTAGTTAACTAATTCAAAATTTCGGTACATAATATAGTATATAGTATATAGTATATAGTATATAGTATTATTATTAAAGAACAATACAAATACAAAAAAATAAGTGGTATCATGCACAATATTATCAATAATTGATTAATTAATTTACTCTTGTGCCACTAATTTCTCTATATCTCGAGTTACATCCCTAAAATAATTTATCATTGAATCTTCTAAAGCCATGTTAACGTCATTCGGGTCAATAGAGCCTGAATTTGAATTGTTATGTTTTGTCATCTTTCGTCAAGGTTAAAAAGATAAAGTAATGCATTATATATAGGTTGTTGATTTAAATTACAGAGAGTAACCTAGATTGACGAAAACCACCAATGCACTGCAAATAGTGTTATTTTTTAAGTACAAAATAGTATTTACCTGTTGAACCGGTAAATTTGCTTATTTGGAAAAAACATATACATACGATTTTAAATAATATAGTATTATTAAATGTCAATACAAATAACAAAGTGATATCATACACACTATTATCCCTATTAATTTGTTAATTAATTTGGACTCATCAATCCAAAATCTATCACAATTCAAATCATTAATACATTTTTCATTTAAAATTAAAACAATACAAACCGATATACCGTGCACCAACATCAAACACTTATTAAATTCATATAAAACATACCATCAAGTCAACCCGCAAATTTTGCGAGTCTTAAACTAGTTTTAGTAATTATGATAATAATAATAAGTAAACAAATATTAAAAAAGTAAAAGACTACTACAAATCTAGAAAGATACTTATGTTTTTCTATGTTCAGATTATTTAGTGAGGATGAGTCTAGTTTAACTGGTATATCTCGTGAACAAGTCATAGTTGAACGGGTATATTTTCGTGAATGTTCATGATTATTTTTCTAATCGTCCTAAAATGTTTATCTGTGAATTTCCGAATCTAATACCAAATATGAAGGTATCATAATTTCTTATCAATAGATCATCTCGATGATAGTTACTCGTTTCCTAGTATTATTGCAAAATAAACTAAGTTTTTTTTTTTTTTACCATATTATTGTAATACCTTAAAACAATGTGTATCCTTCCCTAACTTAACGATATCCATATCTGTATCTTATTACAAAATCAAAATCACTTTAAAAATTGGAGTAATTGCTATGAAAACGTGTTAATTAAAATAAATGTTACCTTTTAGGGTTTAATGATTTTTAATATTGAAGATGAGATTTGGAAGGGTTTGTAGGTAGGTAACTACTTCAACCTCTTTGTTTGTAATTTCCAATATGTCCAACTGGAATCATGAATTTGTGTAGGTGAGCCAGGTCAGGTCACCAACTCCACCTCCTCCATGACTTACCATCTTCATTCTTATGATTTTTTAACATATTTTTGTTAAACTCACAGCTTTCTTATTCATGAATCATGTTTTCTTGTCATTTATTCCATTTTTTATCTTGTTTTCAGTGTATCATGGTTTTAAAATAATACTCTACACCCATTAGACTATTAGAGTATACTAGCTATATAAACAAAAATAACAAAGTAGTATATGTTTTGCGATTTAAAAGGTTTGTGAAAGAAAAAGAAAAAAAAACTGAAATTGCGGATGAATGGTGGTTGTTATAGTGTTCGTAGGAATTTCTCTAATCATATAACAAAGATCAAGCTATGAAGGCAAAATATGCTGATAAAAGTTTTAAATTCTGTTTTAATGTATTTTTTTGCTTTTTAATAAGGGCAATTTTTTTTTAAACGGCGATGATTTTATATAAACATGCTAGTAAGGAACTAGCAACGAAATTTCAATGTTACACATAATTACATAGAGTTATAGGATTGCAACACCAATCAACTCAAGACGTATGAAAATTTTTATGTCTACATTTTGACCAAATAAATGAGTTGGTAATGATATTATCTAAAATCTTTGTCGATCTCGTTGTTATCCCTTGGAAGATTTTGTTATTTCTCGTTCTCCAAATCCAACTAATCGAACAAAGAATCATCGCATCAAACATTTTCGCCAAATCAATACCTAAAGTTATAACATAGTCGTTTGACAAAGTTAACAGACACTCGAGAGAATAAGTAATAGTTGTGTGCATCCTGTTGTAGAATTCCAACCCAAATTTCTCTTGAAAAGGAAAACAAATGATTTTTTGACTCGATTTCATCATCACATACAGGGGTGGAGTTAGGAATTTTTAGAAGGGGGGGTAAATTTTTTAATTTTGTTACGGACATTAATTACTTTACAAAAATTATTTTTTTTGATAATTTTTGATTTCTGCCACTTCTAGCTCCGCCTCTGCTCGTAGCATATTCATAATATGACGTGACGTCACTATGAATTTTATTTTAATTTTGTAAATTCGCGAGATGCAAATAGCCAAATATGCAATAGCCTCTATGCAGTCCACTTGAGTGTTTGTTTTTTGAGCCCAATGGGCTTTAGCTTTCGAAACATGCAACTGTACAGATTGAAGTTTGCTACCAGGCCACAATCCATTTCAGTAAATTAGATTTTGTTAACTAGATTTTTTAGTAACCCAAATAATAAAAAATATACGATACCACCTTGAACTTTTCCGTTTTGTTTAGATAAACACAAGTTAAAACCATAATTAGCATTCCAAATCCACATATGTAAATTTTCCTTTAAAAGTGATTAGAGTAGTTAGTTATACTACGATTTATTACAAATACAAACTACTGATACTCATAATTATAAGAGTTGTTAAAGTGTAACTTCTAGTTAAACTCTTAATAGTGTTATAACAAGATATATTACTTAGTACTTACGATAAATCAAGCAAATTTATGTCAAAAAATTTAACGTGGAAACCCTCTCAAAGAGAGAGAGTAAAAACCTCGGGATGAAATCCAGATTAAATCAACTAGCACCAAATCAGAGAATATACAAACAAAAGTTCTTGTCCAGTACAAACTAGTTACAAATCATCAATGATAATCATACATAATCTACTCTTGAGTCATCGATCGAACAAACCCAAGTTACTCATACATCTCCTCTTCACATTTCTGCTTTATACCCACCCGATCCGAAGTAGTCCCTCCTATGTTGACCTTTTTGATACTCCAACTTATGACAATTGAGTATTCGATGACCAAGCCCACCGCAATATCCACAACCTCTCGTGCCAACCTCATTAGTGATCATATTCACATCTTCCACAAGATCATCCAGTTTAGCCAAAAAGGGAGGTATCCTTTGTTTCGCTTCTATTAGCAAATGCGTTAAATCGCGAAGGGTATTCTCACCTTGGTTCTTGTTGATGAACGTCGTGGCAACGCCTGTTTTACCACACCTCCCTGTTCGTCCAATACGATGAATATAATCTTCAATGTTCACCAGCATATCATAATTAATCACATGTTGAATGCTCGGGAAGTCCAATCCCTTTGACGCGACATCAGTGGCAACCAGTACATCCTTTTTACCGGATTTAAAGGATGATATAGAATAATCTCGCTCCTCTTGATCCTTTCCTCCATGTATAGCAACTACTGCAACTTCTTTTATCCTCAGATAATCATAAACATTGTCCACATCAACTTTGTTTTCACAAAATACTAAAATGCGCGGCGGAGTCTTTTCTAAACATTTGAGAAGGTACACGAACTTAACTTCTTGTTTCACATATTCAATTTCTTGAACAATATTAAGATCAGCGGTGTTGGCTCTACCCACATTGGCTTGACTAAAGTGCTTTGGACGAAATTTTGGACCTTTAAAGGCATTGTTGCTGAGAAAAGAATTGTTTGTCTTTGGTCCTTGAAGTGATCCATTACCTCTTTTATATCGTCCTCGAATCCCAAGTCAACTAGTCTGTCGGCCTCATCTAAAGTCAGGTACCGACAACTATCGAGGTTCATCTTTTTCTTTGCAAGTGTGTCCTTCAACCTCCCGGGGGTGGCAACAACAATGTGAACACCTTTCTTTACGGTGTTCAATTGGGTTCGCATACCAACGCCTCCAATGCAAAGCAAAGGCGTTAATGCTGGAAATCCACATTCCCTCAAATGTGCCAAAAATTCTTCAACAATCTCAAAAGTCTGATTGGCTAACTCTCTAGACGGGCAGACAATCAATCCAAACGGGCCTTCTCCTGCAGCAATTGGCATCTGGATCTCCTCTTGTAACGCCATCATAATCAACGGTAGCACGAACGCCAATGTTTTTCCAGAATCGGTATTTGCTACTCCAATTACATCACGTCCAGATAAAATAGCAGGGAGTGCTTGAACTTGAATAGGCGTTGGGCGCACCATTTTCTTTTCTTTCAATTTCCTAAGAATGGGTTCCGGGAGTCTCATATCTTCAAAACTCGTAACCGGTGGTGGGATTTCATCACCATCAACAATAATTTGCAATTTTTTCCTAATAGCGTTGCATGATTTTTGCGACATTCTTCGTAGGCGTAATGGAGCCTTCCATCCTGTTGGTAGAGCGTCCGAATATACTATCCCTTTTGAAAGCTCGCGTACTGAAACTAAAGTTTTTCTGCGATTTAAATTATCCAGCATCTCTTTTTCCTTTTGAACTTTTTCTTCAACCAGAGTGACCTCATCTTGGTTACGTTTAAGTTGATTAGTCTTTACAAGCAAGCTAGGTCTTGTTTCAACTTCTAATTTGGGCTTCTTTTGCGTATCAGTTTCAGATATTAAAGCTTTTCTTTTACCTTGGCGAATCTTTTGTGCCTGGATGGCCCTCCGTTTTGCAATGGGAACGTATTCGATAAAATCACCTTGACTAGTAGCCATATTCTGCAAGAGAGACAAATATGTAAGCAAAAGGTATTCAAATCCAAATGTATGCAGCAACCAATTCAAACAGATACTCATATATAATGTTTTTTTTTTTACACAAATCAAATCAGTACAAAAGTATAACACGTTGCAAACAGTGTTTTTTTTTAACAGAATACTTCTAACCTAAAAATAACAACAAACCTGAATAATCAAAGAAACTAGAAAACAATCTGACGTGTTACTAAATATGATCGATTAGAAATCATGTAACGCCTAACAAATCGTAATTTGATAATGTTAGAATCCATAAGGGTTTAACAAAAATCTATAAACTTGAAGTGCAATGTACACTTTTGTATGAATATTAAACCTTTTTCTGTTTAAAAAACTGATGAGCATCTGAATATAACATAACACGTTGCAGATAAAATTTTAACCGCTTTAATTTTATTCTAAACTTAAGTATTTATCGAAGGAAGAACAATCAAGAAACTAGTAATAGACAAGTATGTTACAAAATTTGATGAGAAAGTCCGGGTTTTAACACATCCATAAGACAGATTGCACGAATATTTATTGATTAATTAAAACTAGATAAACAATTTGACATATTTGAAACTTATTGGTGGCACATAAAGTTGATTGGGAGAAGCTAATTTAGGAATTTAAGAGGTGGGTGGTTATTATCAAGATACAAACGATATTTGCGTGTCTGAATTTCTTAATCATAGCCCATGGTTAGCATTTTCCTATAAGAATAAGCAAGAAACTAGTACGTAAAGTCGTAAACAAAGTTGTAAGCGATGATTCGGAAACTAATTATAATAAATATTACATATGATATGATACCTAAAATTGAGATCAGAAGATGGCCAAGAAATCACGAACAAAACCACAACAAAACTGTATCTTCCTTCTGTCGAATCCAATTTCTGTAAGGTTTTGTTACGACGATCAAGTAAAGTATTTTTTTCCCGTTGTGTTTAATATTAGTTAGAAGATTAATTTGACCTGGATTTTATAGGGGACAGATTTGCGTGTTTTTCACGTAAATCTAATATATCCCGATATGTGAATAATAAATAAATACCTCATTAATTAAAATGTTTTAAATAATATGGGATGGGCCTTGAGATGCATTATATATTGGGCTTGTCGGGGAGGCCTGGCACCGGTCCACCTATCTGGCTTTGCTACTGACCACTTATCATCTCTAATCTCAATAACTCATTTATGGGTTTGTCTAACGTGTGCCTTAAGGACATATGTTAAGACAAGAATATTCTTCTCGAAAAATGAGAAATACATTTTTCAAGAAGAATCTTGATACCTTTTCATTTTTCGAAAAAAATATTTTCAACTTTTTCATTTTTCGAGAAGAATTATGCCCTTAGGGCACAAGTTAGAAATTCCCCTCATTTATTTGTCTTAGATTTTGCTTCAATTTAATGTAATATATATAATATATAATATATAATATAATAAAGACACTAAAAATACACAATACAAAACCTTTAAAAGTTGATTTTCTTAGATCGAAAGTACTTCGTTTGAGTTTTATTATGTACCTTATCTTTATAGGATTATTTTTTAAATAAATAAACGAGAAATGTCTTTGATGGAGGCAAAATTTTGAGTTTGCATAAGAAAGTAGACTGAGTTTATATACTAAAGTACGGATTTTTTTATTAGAAGTCTATGGATAAGAAATTAATTTATCCTTTTCACCTTTTTAATGAGTTTACGGACTAAATGACTATTATACTGTCATTTATTCTAATATTACATTCATATCTATTTTATTATCAAAGTTGATAACATACTTTTAAATTTTGTCTTAATTCTATTCTAAAGTAGATGACATGAAAGCCACGCACAAAAATGGTTAAGACGCGGATTGATCGATTAGGACCTACCAATAACACGTCATCAAGTTCAAACTTAAGCAGGTTGTGAAAATAAGAGTTGGTGACGTGTAGTCAACCGTCGGAGACTCGGAGAGTCGGAGTTGGTTGTAAAATCACGAGATGCAATATCCTTTACACCACTTAAGTGTTTGTTTTTTGAGCCTAATGGGCTTTACTGGTAGTGGGCTTGTTTTTATTTTGACACAAGAACCCATTTTTTTGTCGCCAAGTGATGGTGAGTAAAGTCATGGTTAATGATAAGTTGATAACAATTGACATCCGATTTAATGAATATGAATATAGATATGGATGTGGATACTAAGTTGTTACACATAAATTCGGCCATTATCATTTGAAATACATAAATACACGTAGATGTACTTACACTATAGACTTATGCGTTAGACAAATTTTAAATTACATAAGCAGATCACTCTTAGAACTTATCATCCTTATTAAAAAGTTTCTCTCGTAATTTTTCATCATCTATTTTTAGTAAATCAAAATTTCAACATCCTCAATTATAGGTTGACACAATGGAGGTAAAATTTAATTCTTACTATACCTTGCAACTTCTTGAAGGCCCCTAAAAGAGGATAAACAGTGACTGATGCGTGTCTATTTATACAGCAAACAACAACAAACAAGTGTTCATATATCCGGAAATTATATTTTATATGTATTTTGCAACACATTATGTTAAGATTTTCACAATGGTTTATTAAATTTAATATCTAATGAATATCCATTAACCCGTTACATCTAGCGGATGTGAACAAATGATTTGTCAATAAATGGATATTGATATAAAGTCACCATATCCATATCAATATCCGATATCGGTCATGGATATATGACGTGTCAAATTGCTAAAAGCATTTATTATATAATATTTAATTTATTAGTACGCATTTTTAAGTTTTTTTTATTGCTCTTATAAATATGTCAAAGTGATTAGAATTATTATATCCATGAAATTCAAAGCTATTAAAGCTATAAAATTAGGATCTTACTGACCAATAAACCGAATTGTAGTATAATTTAGCTCTCACATCTAAGTCATAAGCCTTCAAAGGATTCGAAGGCTTCCAAATTAGAGAGTTATGCAAGATTCTATAAAGTACTTATATATCAAAGGAGTGTAGATTATTCCATTCAAATATTATGAACACAAAATTAATAGCCATTAAACTATATTAATCTCGACTATCTATATAAGAGGTAGTGGTAGTATGAAAGATCTAACATGTACTATGAAACGACACTTATGAAAATCTATCTTATCTAATAAAGGGGAGTTCGGCTGATGTTATCAAACTGATTTGGCGAGTTATGAGGTAGGTTTTCATGCTGATGTGTCACGTTGTGGTTAAAAGGATGATATCATAAATTTTTTAATTTAAATTTGATACATATATATTTTTCAACAAATTTTTACTGATAAATATTTTGGAAAAGATAATTTTTTAAAAATGTCTATTGGTTTTTTCAAAGCCCACCCAACCCATTATTGCATCGGTGGTGTGAAACTTTTTATACACGCTTAATTATCTCCCTGCAAATAATGTCACATTTTTTCTTCTTCAATTGGTGTGAATACCGATGCACCGCCCAAATTGTCTATTCCTCTTCATCTTTTTCTTTCCTCTTCAACACCACCAAACTATAAAATTTCCCGAATTGCAACAATAAGTGATTCAAATAATATGTTCAGAATTATAGGGTTACCATTTATCATTCAATCAAGGCAAAAACACATAAAAAAATTCAATGGCTACGGTGAAAAGAAACGACGGCCTGGTGGTGCTTCCGTCGATGATGATGGTGTTTGGTAAGGCAAGGCGGAATACGTCTGGTGGTGTTTCTACACTCAGAATCGTTGAGTGCTTGATTGGTGATGAAACTTGCACTTTTCCATCATATAAAGGTCTTATTTTATGTTAATTTTTTTTTTTTTTTTTGTAATCGGATTGATGATGTTAATTAATTTGTATGTTGATTGTTGTTGCAAAGGACTGCTCCTTAAAATCAGATTATAACACGATATACAACACGATAGGCTGCATGCTATAGTTGATTATTTGGGTTGATAGTATTGTGTGCGGAGGGTTTATGATCTTGGATCCATTGAAGCTATTCAAATGGAGACGCATATATATAATGATACGCATATAAAATACTTCCTATTAAAAGCACCAGCTTTGATCCACATTACGTTACAATCTTTAGAAATATCTTAGGTTATACTTACCACTTACTAACCAATGTAAGTAGTACGTATAATTTAAATCCCAACAAAATTTAAATTTAAAACCCCTACCGTGTCTGTTAACATCAGAAATATCAACGACCGATGATAAGCACATCAAGCAGTTTGTGAATCTTGACAATGAAGGAAACAAATTGATGAATCTTGAATGTAGGCAGACGAGCATCAATAGTTGAATATGTAAAAATGAGTAGGGTTTCTAATGATGATTTAGAAAAGATCAAAGTAGAAAGAGTGTGTTTATCATTGACGCTCAAATTTGTTTTAAAATTTATATATACATAAACAAGTAATCTAATCTAATTTTCTTATTAAAAAAATTAATACATATTTTTTTTTAAATCTGGAAATATAATATTTTCGAGGAAGGTAAAAATAAAAGCACAAAAATAAATTATTTTCACTTACAAGTCGACCCATCTAATGTAGTGTTTGACGCCTTATTTTGATTGCTTATTTTTAAACAATAAGTTCCCTTATATGTGCCAATTTAATTTGCTTATTTGTTCATTTGGGTGAAGGATGAAAAATAAGCTCCCAAAATATACCCCCTTCCCAAACATACTTGAAGCAACACAAATAAAAATCGAAAAAATAGAAAACATATATAAGATTAACAAAAGAAATGAAACACTCTACCTTTTTCATATCCATCTGGTCAATTTCTTGAAAATAAGTAGGGTTTTTATTTTGAAAGAAATGGGTTTATGTTTGAACTTTGCAAAGAGGTCTTTTTTTTTTTTTTTTTGCATTTGAGCGTGTATGTGTTTGAGCTTAATTTCAAAGCTTAAAACCCCCATCAAATAAACAAAAAAATGTCTTCACAGTAGATGGAACATGTGTATGTTCGTATGTGATGTACCGTTAATTTCAAGGGTTTTAATTAAGAGAAATACTACACTCACTCATATTTTACATATATATGGTGGGGTTTAAATGAGAATAAGAGTGTGAGAATAAAGGAATAAATCTTATAACACCTCTAATTTCATAACCATTTTTTACATCGGAAGCATAGAATAAAATCTATATTCTATATCATAAAATATACATAGCAAAAGTTGTATTGTTTCCCAAACATAATACATAATAGTTATATTTCTATGAACCAAAATGTCACAGAACGGGTGTTATATAATTTCAAAACATGTCATAAAGTTATCCATAATATCAGAGTGAGCAAGCTGTCAAACATTCCATCCATTCCAAACTTCTTGCCCAGCTAATCAGCTATCATATCAAAACATAACCTCTAAGAAGTAAAGTGGTGAGATTAACACAAAGTTAAGTGAGAAGATATGTAACTAACAGTCTAGCTTAGCATAACAAAGTTGTTTACAACAAATAAATAGTAAACACACAACTTCAAAGAGGATCGGTGGTTCTTGAAGCACCCTCATACTGCGGTAGCCCTCTAAGAACACTTAAAACCAACTGCAGGCCTATACAGAGGTTAAATGATAGTTTGGTGCTATCACCACACACAACATAGGTTCCTATAAATAACACATGTGCAAAGACCATATGTTGGCCAAACAATAGCAACCAAACCAAAACCATGCTGACCTCTGACAAATCACATATGCCCAAAGGCCATATATTACATAAACTATAATGATCAGGGTAGACTGAACAGTCTATCAATAGTACTAGTACATTTACCCGTTGTAACCAAAAATTGTTACAACTAAATTACGCTGAGAGTACAAATCCACTCACCTGACTATCTCAGTCTCCAATCAGAGTTCTTATTTTACTGAGTCATCTATTGATTTGAGAACACGACATAATATAAATCAATACTCTCTACATTAATTAAATGTGACTTACTTAAGTATATTGTATCAAACAAGTAAGCATTATATGTTAGCAATACAACTTAAATATCACAATTGCATAAGTCAACAAGTCATCATATTTAACAAATTTTGTTGTACAAACGCGATCCGGGTGTAGAGAGTGGGATCGCGTAATAATGAACAAAATCTTTTGTTACCATTTAAAGCTATGATACGCGATCCAGAACATGGGTTAGGATCGCGTTCACGAGAAGAAAATAAATCTGTGATGGAATTGTACTGACTTACGCGATCCAGGAAATGAAGTAGGATCGCGTTTCCAAGGCTAAAACTCGACTGTAACAAAATTCAACTATGGTACTCGATCATGCCTCAAGTTTGGGATCGCGTAATGAAGGTTTAAAAGCAACGTATTATACCTGCACTTTTATGCACAAACCTTAACTCAATTTTTATAACTAAAACATCATCAAACTCAGTTTTACAAGTTACCAATACCTCAATTAACATCAAGCAACATCATGTATCAACAAGCAAAGTTCATTCAACCTCAATTACCACATCAATCTCATACATATGTCATCAATCCTAAAATTTTAAATCAAAATCATAAGTTGAAGAATCAATCAAGCAACTATGGTTTACTAATATTTTGTTATCAGCAAGCATCATCGTATATTCACTGTCAATTCATATATCATTACCTATCGAATTTATATCAAAATCAGCAAACCAAATTTAGAGATAGGTAAGTATAAGAAATAACTTACAAATTAATAGAATAGCAAGATGATGGTGATGATGAAGAAGAAGCTAAGGTAACTTTAAAATCACATAAACTAGCTTGCTTTTAAATTTGATTAGGTGTTCTTGTTTTCTTTGGTGAGTTCTCAAAAGGAAGAAGGAAATGAAATTTGAGGAACAACTTGGGAGTTTAGGTCGGCTCCTCTAACCGAACGCAATATTAGTTAGTGTAATTTTATTTTCCATTTTAACCTATTGTCTAGAACCTAAAAATCATTTGTAAGAACCATAACTTTATTTTTCTTATAACTATAACAATTTTAAACAAACAATAATTTACTAATCACCATAATTCATTTAACCTTTTGACCTAATATTCTTCAAATAAATAAAATAATATAAATTTTTTTCAAACACATCTAAATAATAAGTTAAAGTTAGGGAAATTACCCTGTTACTCCTAAGCCCTTAAAGTGGATGTTACAAATCTCAACCACTTTTTGAAACTCAACCCATTTCCCCCACATTTTTTAAACTAAAAAATCCCACAAACGGTAAGTCAAAATATCATGAATATTGCACCATAAAATTCAGCGTTTTCTCCTCTCCGATTTGTCGTCCGTCAAGGCAATTTTTGACAACTTTTTTTAAACGATTTACAAAACTCTAAACCCTAAATCATACTAAACCCTAAACCCTATTAAAAACTAAACCCTAAAGCCTAACCCTAAATACTAAACCCTAACCCTAAACTGTAACTACAAATCAAATGTAATTATTGTAAAGGGTTAAGTACCTGGGAATACATCCAACTTGTCCCGAATGTCTATTGTATGTATCATACTTACGAGAAGTGTATTTAATGTACCCAACTTTAAAAAATGGTTATTGTATGTACTTTGCTGATGTGTCATCCGTTTAAGATGTCACGTGGCATCCTTAGAAGATGACATATAATTGACACGTCAGCAAAGTACATACAATAACCGTTTTTGAAAGTTGAGTGCATTAAATACATCTTCCATAAATATGATACATACAATAGACATTCAAGACAAGTTGGATGCATTCATATGTACTTAACCCTATTGTAAATGCATATAAGTATACTTATTGTAGCCTCAATTTTAACATCATCATCGACACATCAAAATCATTGCCAAGTTTTACCGTCTTCAAATTCGTCGAGATGTAGTCTTCAACTTGAAATTCACAAGATGTCTTTTAATTATTTGGTTACAGAGGTTTTGGTGGTGTAAGCTCCGATCGGATACGGTGGTAGAGATTAGTGGCGATTGTGAAGCACACCGGAGATGGTGATTGCTCCAATTTATGCTACACAATCAATTTATGGTTTATAAACAATTATGTTTGAACACAATCGATTAGTTGCTATTGTCCTAGAATTTGATTGTGCTCGTGTTAGTGTGGAATTAAAGCGGTTGAGTGAGAAGGAAGTAAAACACGAAGTTGAACATGAGTTGCATGGAATTCAAATATTGGGGCATTGAACAATACTACAAATACGAGAATGAAGCATCATTTTAGTTGTGAGTTAAATGTATTGATAAAAGTTGTGAGTTATGAGTTTATACGAGCCCATGGATGCTAAACTGCACGCGCCTACGAAGGTGATCCACGTCCCATCCGATTAGAAGAGACTAGAGCTGGTAAAATGGGCGGGTTGGGCGGGTATGGGCTACGGGTCAAATCGGACACGGGTATAAACAGGTTCGGGTCTAATCGGGTGCGGGTCTAAACGGGTTCGGGTCATAACGGGCTATTTGAAAATTTCATATAAAAATGTTATAATTCACTAAAATATATATATTTTCCAAAATAAGTTAACATTTTTAACTATATAATATAAAAAATATAACATGATGGTCACCCATTTAGACCTATTCATGATTTGAGTTTTACCCAATTAAGCTCATTCCCAAAATTTCTACACGAACCCAAACTTTATGTCATTATACCCAAAATTACTCAGATGTGAAGTAAATGAGCAGAATTTGTCAGCATTAAAAGAGACCAAGTCAAGAAAGACTAGTCAATTAACTATCCCTATTATTTATCATGCATTTTTAATCTAATTTATCCACGAATAGTACTCCGTATTTGTTAGTCTCATGGAGTTTAGCTGAGACCTCACTACTTCCAGGTTTCCATTTGTTATTTAAGTTGTAATTTGCATCGAAGAAATATGAATAAAAATAGAGAAAAGTTGTTCGTAAAATAAAAATTTAAAAAAAAAAAATCAAACGGATGATGTGGATCACTCGCATAGTCGCATGTGTCGAGTCATGCAGTTTAGTATGCATGGGCTCGTATCAGTTTAGTTGAGGAGCATAAAAAAAGGCAAGATAAAATTGTAGATTATTAATGTAAGCTTTACAATATTTGTCTCTCAACTCTCAAACTGCTCACTATCTAGAACCAACACAATACTTGTAGCATGCTTTCTTGATTTATGTTGATATATATTTTTAATTGGTTCATCTAATCTCAAGAGTAGGTTTTAACTCGTGTGTTTCAGTGGAACAAACATACTTATATTAATTTATGAAATAATTTAGTATATGTGCAATTTAAAAGTCAGTGTTTCGTATGTAGTCAAATTAAGATATTTGGATAGTTTAAGGAGCTACGCACGAACGTGAACTTTATATTCTTTTGACAATTATTTTATCTAGCAAGACAATAAAAGTACATAAAATATTTACACTCGGTGCCTTAAAATTATATATATATATATATATATATATATATATATATATATATATATATATAGTTTTTATTTCTTGACTACAAAATTACTTTAAAATTCTTTAAGATTTATATAATAGTTTAATTTATATTACTGTTAAATCATATGCAATAACAAATTTTCAAAATAATTTAAGTAATTTTTACCCGTACTCATTTCTCTCTGTTCATCTCTTACACCCACACACACTTATATGTCCATAATCAACTCATTTACGCAACCTCTTGTTGATCGTAAATATTATTTTATTATCCTTTTATAGATATCACATTATACGCTAATAAATCACTCGTATTTTAGAGTAAAGTACATTAAAACAAAAACCAAAAATGAAGTGAAGTAAAAGAGATGAGAGGTGAAGTATAAGTTAATAACTTAAAATAAACAAAATAAAAAAGTGAAAACAATGCGTAAAAAAGTGATGGTCATTTATTATTTTTTCAATAGTAACATTTAAGCTAATTCCTCAAATATTAAGCTAAAAGTTATAAAAATCTTATGCCTCTTACGTAGTTTTCAATGATCAAACTATGAATACATGTTGTATAGACTTTCTCATATTTATATTCCATATTTGTCAACTCACTTAAGGTATTTAATTAAAGCTTATCATGATCAAAAATATGCATGTTAGTTACTTTCAAATTGGCAATTAGCGTTAACTAAAATGTATGTTATTCAAGTTACATGCTTATACGAAGTTTTTAATAGTTTAAAAAATCATTACTTTGTCTATTGACATTTGAATTATCATTTTCAAAATAAATTTGGTTGTCGAACTAAGCATTATATAAATACACCTTCAACAATACATATGTTACTTAGTGACTCGGTTGACAATTATAACTTAGATAAATTACCGTAGGTTATACTACTTTCGTCTCAAATTTAATGTTCATTTTCAATGTTCACATAGTTGAAGAAAAGTGGTACCATTAGACTCTGTACAAAACATCATTGATTCAATTTGTATTTATTAGACCCAACGAACATAAGTTCGGTTAATATTAATTTGTCAAAGAATTATAAGTTAAATGATACTATTGTTTTGGACTGCAAATAATAGATTGTGACGATCGATTTAGTCTCTAATTAGGTAACTACTGCTGATTATAGACTTTGTAGCATAATCACATGTTACACATCACATTATTTCGGCTTTCAAAACATTCAAGTTCTGTAACTGGTGATTGGTATGTGTTTAAGAAACTCACCACGGAGCATATTAGAATGACAAATGAGTCACTAAGTCATGGTTTATCATAGAAGATCGACCTATATAATCATTAGTTCGACAATCACTAATTAAGATTTATAAAACAATAATTGTAATGTCATTTGACACATTAACGGGTTTTTTTTCATAGTTGACAATTTGGTGTTATCAGATTCGATCTGAATGTGAACTACATATATGATTAGGATATACCATAATGAAATACATTAGATTATGAATGGATGGATATAGAATGTAAATACGCTCCACACAATTGTATTGGTAGATGGTTGCTTTTTATTATACTAATATGTATGCATAATTGAAAAAATGTAAATTAATACAAATTTGATAAAATAATATATAAAAATATTAAGTTAAATTATCGTTTGCAATTATTTGTATAATTTTATCGTAATAAAATTAGTATAAAACTTTGTTGTAAGCAAAAGAAAAAAAAAAGGTATAAACTATTAGTAAAAAAAAGGGAAAAAATTAAATCTAAAATGTAAAGGGGGAAAATGAGAAATGTTAAAATCTAAAGGGTATAGAATGGAGAAGTGATAAAACTTGAGACGAAGAAAATGGAAAGTAGTTAAAATATAAAGGGGAAAAATGGAAAAGCACTAAAATTTAAGGGTTGGAAATATTAAATTTACAGGGTAGAAAATGAAAAAGTATTAAAACTTAAAGGGTAGAAATTAAAAAAATATAAAACATAAAGGATGTAAAATAGAAAAGTCCTATAACTTAAAGGGTAACAAATATAATATTTATTATTACTATCGAATGAATAGTACCATTTAGCCTCCTGGTAAATGTTAGATCTTCCAATTCCAATTTTCAAATAAAGACAATATGTTACTCTTGTTTCCACTCCCATTTTCTAATCTTTAATTTTACACCAAAAATACCCAAGTGTGGTATCATTTTTTGTTTTGAGCCATAAAAGCTCTTCATCCCAAAATAACTTTGTACACCATTTCATTACTTTGAGTACACAACGGCTATGCACTATTGGACGTACATACACAGACATACAGAAACAGTCGAGCTATATGTAGTGCAGCAAATGTTTAGGCCTAGTCAGTGAACCCCACGCCCATGCAAAATTACAAAACAGTCCTTCTATATATCTCAAATCTTTTTAATCCTATATCGATCTAGCCGTTAACTTACTGCCCATTTGCCGCGTGGGCACTTTACTTTCTATAAAAACACCCACCCACCCCCCATTATCATCATCATCATCATCATCACCAGTACACAACAACACTCATCTCTCTAATCTTTGACCCTATCCACTTCTGCAAAACCCCAAGCTCACACCTTAATTCTTCTTCCATGGCGTCTTTTTACAAATGCTTATCCATTTTCTTCACTTTCTTCTTCACTTTACTATGCTTTTCCCAAGCTTATACTTTTAACATCGGTGGTAAAAATGGCTGGACTTTACACCCGTCGGAAAACTACAATCAGTGGTCTGGCAGAATGAGGTTTCTCGTCAACGACACCCTACGTATGTATTCATGAACTATATTTTTGTTTCTTGATTTGGGTCTTCTTTTTTGCATGTGTGTTGTTTTAAAGATTGAAACTTTAATTCAAGTATAATGGTGTTTTGTTCATTTTTCTTGAGTTCTCGATGTGGGTTTTCGTTTTTGCATTGTGGGTTGTTAAAAAGTTTGAAAATTGGGATGAAAATTTCAAGTAAACGGTGTTTTGTTTACTTTTCTTAAGTTTTTGACATGGGCTTTTGATCGATTTGGTCAAATGGGTTTCTACAAAAAAATGTACATTTATATGCTTAGCATAATTCAAAGTTTTTTTGTTTGATATTTCCATTTTGACACGGGCTTTTGATTTTGTTATGTGGGTTGTTCAAGAATTTCACCATTATTTTGAAAAATTTAAGTATAATGGTGTTTATTATCTTTGTTATTGTAGTGGGTATACCTTTTTGACATGTGGATTGTTTTGAAATTTTCAAAACGTTATGCTGTTTTTTCTCGAATTCTGTATCTGGGTTTTTGTTTTTGTCAAATGGGTTATAAAAAAGTTTGAAACTTGTGTGCAGATTTCAAGTATAATGGTGGGTCAGATTCGGTACTGGTGGTCAACAGGGGTGATTATGATAATTGCAACACCAGCAACCCCATCACCACCCTCACCGGCGGCGATAACTCCTTCAGCTTGAACCGTTCAGGACCATTTTACTTCATCAGTGGTAACAAAACCAACTGTGATCAAGGTCAGAAGGTAATTGTGGTGGTTTTGTCGCCTAAAAAGATGCTACCACCTCCCGGAGCTCCAGTTCCGGCAAGCTCTTCTCCGGCGGTATCCCCTGCTTTATCACCACCGGAATCTGGCATTTCAGCTAGCCCGGCGACTTCCGCCGGTGGAGGCGCCGCCGTATCTTCTCCGACTGGTAATCCGGCAGATGTGAATGCTCCGGCACCGAGAGGGTCGCCGGCGACAAGACCGGCAGTTTCTGCAGCCTTTACTATGTTACTCGCAATGATAATATTTGTGTTGGGGTTGGTTTGTTAGGTTAATTTGAGTTTGATAGGGTAGAATCTTGATTCAAATTTCTTATTTTGAGTTTTTAGTATTTGACATCTTTTTTTGTATTTGGTACTTTGTAGTTGTTTGTGTTGATAGAATGATTGAGTTTATAACTTATGATTAATTATTTTTTTTAGAAGTTACATAATGCATTCTACTATGATATATTTAAATACGTAGTAGTAAATAGATAGATAAAATATCATTATGTTCTTCCTTTTACAACATCCTTAATTCTTTAATTATATGTTTGTGGCTGGGAATTCCATTATAAACCTAAATAAGATGAAAACAACACTAAACATGCAAGTATATATAAAAAAAATACAATAATATCCGTGAGAGAGATCATTAGCTACAAGAATACAATAAAATTTGAAGCTCAATTCTCATATTTCCAAAAGAAAGTTACAATCACCATCCACCATTTATTCATAAATCATAACCATCTAGGAAATGTGGCTAATCACATTTGGCTTCTTGCCATCGTCTTAGCAATCACATTTCCTAGTTTTCAAACATCCGTGCCCAAGTTAGCACAGTGGCCCGTTCTAAGCCCATTGTCTCTTGCTTCTCAACGTGTTGATCGACAATGAGGGAGGAAATGATGAAGGAATGTGAAAGTTCCTGAAGAGTCCCATCCGGAAGGGGATATATAAAATACGATGAAATGCAAAAGAATAACGTCCCGTGCAACCAACGCGGTCAATCTTATTATGATTGTAAGATAGTAGAGGTACCAAAGAACCTATGACCTAGCGGTATGTGGAAAACCTTTTAACCTAATGGTCGTGGGTTCAAGCTTTGTGGGAGACAATTTGTAAATATTCATGGTTGTATATGATAATCGTGAGTAGCTAGTGTAGATTTGTCTTTCTAAAAAAAAGTCAAGGTACACGTCTTATCAAATCTCGATTTAACATTATGACGAGATGTGGTGGTGAGGTGCAGTGGTCGTTGATGAATGATGATTAGAAGCAAGATTTACTTGATAATGTAGGTTGAAATATCAAAAAGAAAATAATGATTAGTTAGTTTATCTTATTCTTTGATAATTACTTATGTCCATATTATTGTACAATCATTCTTAGTTCATGTCATACAATATATAATTTCCTTAAGTATATTGGACTAAAGTTCCCTTTTTTGTAGTATAATAATCATTTGCATTTCCGTTTTCACCGAATATAAAGTAAGATCTTAATAACCTCGACTTCATTATATGGAAAATATATATATATGCTGCTTTTACTTGTAAACTACAAACTCGCATGACATGTAACACTCGTTTCTAACAAGAGAACACACTTTTAATCGTCTGAAACTAACAAATAATGATTTAAAACCCACGAAATAAACATTTATCCATATTTTATTCCTCCCGAACTTTTTTTTAAACGTAATTATCTTGCCAAAATTTTTAAAAGATTGTGACAGTAGCAAATGAAATAATTTAGATGCGTTTAGTTATCAAAAAACTCCGTGGACCTTTTATATAAAAAATTCACGGAAAGTTTTAATTTAGAAATAGTGTTTGATGATATTAAAAAAACTTAATTAAACAAATTATTAACAACATTTTGAGTTTTTTTATAGCTATTAATAGATATAAATTAGAGTAAGGTTGAAAGAGGAACTCTTATTCGAGGGGAATCCAACTCTCCATCACAGTCATTGCTTTTTCAGTAAATATTACCTTTATTTTAAACTCATCGTATTCTAAACATAAAATAAGATGTTGTAAATCTGACATAAAATACAGTAAATTTAAAATGTTATGAATCTGGATCGTTGATAAAAAAAAAGGCTAAGATAAATTATGCCCATCCCACCCCTCAAATAATGGGAATTGATAAAAACTTGAAAAAATTATGATGTATACACCAAAAGTATTAATATTAATACATACAATACAACTCCTTGTATTTATCACTCCCCAAATAAGTGTTACTTCTCTCATCTAGGGTTGTGCATTTTTTCGAGAAGAACCGAAAATAACCAAGGACGGAACCGAACCGAACATGAACCGGACCGAACCGAGCATATCCGGGACAGTACATGGTCCATACATTTCTTGATTTTCGGTCTTCGGGACGGTCCAGGACCGAACCAAAAAACCCGAGAACCGGACCAAAACCGAAAAATATAGAAGACATTCCCTATATATCGTGGATCCTAACTTATTTTCAACATGTTTTAGATCTCCTTATTCAATTTATTTGTAATCACAAGATTGTGTATATGTATTTTATTGGACCATGCACTCTATTACTAATAGACGGCTCTCCATTGTTGGAATGAGTTATAAACAAGTCTAAATATCAAGTCAAGTTACAGCATCGACATATTCAATGAGATTATAAATTAGTACATGTCAACTTATTCATCGAAATATGTTCTTAAACACTGGCTACACGCAAGACACTAAAGTTTTAAACGGTCCGGGAATTTGAACCAAACCAAGCAGAACTGGACCGGACCGAACCGGACTAGACCCATGATTCATGGTACGGTCCTCGGTCCGACTTTCAGCTTCAATTCGGAATTCAGTTTGATTCGGGAATCAGCCGGTTCGATTCAGTTTTGGACCATGCACAGCCCTACTCTGATCCCACACATAATACTTCATAAGTCTATTTTGATTGTCCAAACAAGTGCTTATTTTCATGAAATAATTTTATAATAAATTTTAATACGTAGAGATATCATAAGGCCTGTAAACGAACCGAACGAACACGAACGGAGTATGTTCGTGTTTGTTCATTAAGGTTTTGACGAACAAACGAACGAACACGAACGAATAGGCGAACGGATTTTGTTGTTCATGTTCGTTCATTAAGAAATTTTTTTTGTTCACGAACACAAACGAACGTACACGAACAAACACATAATTTAATGTATTTCTTCATTTATATCTTAAACGAACCTCAACAAACATAAACGAACACACACACACACACACTCACATCTACACATATATATTATATAACTTGAAACTTTGCGATGCATATTCAACATTACAAAAACGATTTAAGATAAATTCATTTGTTTGGTCCGATCGTTGGAAAGAGTAACACATCGGGAAACTAGTGGAGGGAGAGAGTTGATGTGTTTTTGGAGTGGAGGAAAATGTGATATGAAAATACAAGGTAAAAATATCTAGATGTTTAATATTATCAAATTAAAATATCAAAATATTAATAATATTCTCTTTGATATTTAGCTTTATCAAAATAACATATACAAATATGTATTAATTTAATTAAACTATTAGCTAATAAACGAACATTTAACTGAACGTTCACGAACATGTTATCGAACGTTCACGAACGTAAATAAACGAACGAGACCTGTGTTCATGTTCGTTTATATAAGTAAACGAACGTAAAAATTTGTTCATGTTCGTTGATATAACGAAACGAACGAACATAAACGAACCTCATGTTGAACGGTTCATGAATAGTTCGCCGAACGTTCAGTTCGCTTACAGGCCTAAATATCATTGGTTAACGAGGAATGTAATTAATAAGAATTTTTAAAACGGTATGAATATGAATATTCAAATTAAAGGATTAATTAATAAACGGCATGTTTCAAACCTTCGCTACCAGTCCACTCCATCGTGCCTAAAACTAACGCAGCCTATATCATAGCATCATTTATTTATTTTACTTTTACTAGATAAAATAAAATAAAATAATAAGATACTACTAAAACACAGAGTAGAGTCAATAAACAACGATGACGGCGAACGGCGTTAAGATGGCGGTAACATCTCAGGCATACTTAGACGGATCCCACGTTAAACAAACTAAATCGCTCATCACTGAGTTATGTCGTCTCTTTTACACCTTAGGTTGGGTTTCCGGCACCGGCGGAAGCATCACCGCAAAAGTCCACGACGATTCCGTCCCCAAATCCGACCAACTCATTATCATGTCTCCTTCCGGTAATTCATCTTTCTCACCTCACTCCACACATACATGAAATCAAATTATCTATATGCCTTGTTTCATTTTAGTGTATTCTGAAACTTATTATTGAAGTTAGGGTTTTAATTTTGCAAATGATGATAATAGGTGTGCAAAAGGAACGTATGGTGGAAGAAGATATGTATGTGCTGTCGTCTAGCGGTGATATATTGTTTTCACCATTGCCTAAAGCTTACCCTCACAAACCTCCTAAATGTTCTGATTGTGCTCCTCTTTTTATGAAGGTATCATATCATTGCTAATTATAGTCGAATGAGTTGTGATTGATCGTTTAGTATACGTGTAATGACATGTAGCAGCAACGTACTTTCACAAGTACTAGGTTGCGTTAATCGGATCACTTGTAAAAGTACGTTGCTTTTATATGCAAATAATTTCGTTATTTGTGTTATGTTTTTGTAGAGGAAAAATTAAAAAGATGATTTTTTGTATGTTGCAGGCTTATGATAAGCGAAATGCTGGTGCAGTAATTCATAGTCATGGATTGGAATCATGTCTTGTGACAATGCTTGATCCTTTGGCAAAAGAGTTTCGGGTAGTTTCCTCGTTCTAATCTGATAATCAATGTATTTTGTCTTGTTTTCCGCATTTAATGATAATGATGGTGATTGTGATGTGGTGACGTATGCGTTGAGATGTTATTTAATATGTTACGTTGTTGAGCTTTCCTTTTCAGATTACTCATATGGAGATGATTAAAGGGATTCAGGGGCATGGTTATTATGATGAGCTTGTGGTTCCCATTATAGAAAACTCTGCTCATGAGAGAGATTTGACAGATGCCCTTGCTGCCGCGGTATGTTCTTTCTGCGGTCTGCTTCATCAAATTACCTAGTTATATATGCAAATATGATATGTCACCATATTATCTATGTTAACTGCATAGTCTGTATCATGTTCAGTAGTAAGGTTGCGTATTCGATCTTGATTGGGCTCAAACTTGTTTAGGGATGGGTGTATTTTCTTGGGTGGCACATGAATCAACAATCAGTGGCATGTTCGGAATCATTATTGTAGACTTAATATAATGCTTCTTGCAAAATAATACAACTATTGAGGAAGTACAATTTTAGCATAACCATGGAGTCAATTAGTGTGTTCACTAGAATGCAGAAAGCTCTAGACTTGATTATCGTGAGAATTAACTTTTAAGATTAATGGAACTTTTTCCTATTGATCAACAGATTGACGCTTATCCGAAAACAACTGCCGTGCTGGTCCGAAACCATGGTATTTATGTTTGGGGCGATACCTGGATTAGTGCCAAAACTCAGGTCTGCGTTTGTATACTCAAACTTACCTATTATTGTGTTTGTATACTAAAAGTTACCTATCATTTTGATTTCATTACCAAAATAGTAGTTGGATAAAACTTACCACTACTAATTCTGCATATCTATTTTCTTTATTAAGGTATATATATATATATATATATTGCTATGTGTAGTAACATGCTTATTTCAAATTCACAATTTTCTAGGCTGAATGCTACCACTATCTCTTTGAAGCTGCACTTAAACTTCATCAATTAGGCATGGACTGGTCAACTCCTAGTCATGGTCCCATTCAAAGGTCCAAACCACTTTTAGGTGGTCAAACTACAGAAACACCTTTCAAGGCAGGGGCTCTTACACTAGCTATTTAGACCAAAATAGCTCGGTCTATTTGATTGATTATTTTAAATTTTTTGTTGCAGCGTTGTATTGTTCTGGACATCGAAGGGACAACAACACCTATATCCTTTGTTACCGACGTTCTTTTTCCATATGCCCGTGACAATGTAGGGAGGCACTTGGAAGAAACATATGATACCGATGCTACTCAAGATGACATTAGGTTGTTGCGATCTCAAGTAAGATTCATTTTTAATATACCATCATGTTTCTAGTTCATTGTTAATTAAATGCTTAAATTCTTCTTCTTGCAGGTACAAGATGACTTACAAAATGGAGTTGCCGGTGCTGTTTCAATTCCATCCGATGAGGCGGGTAAACAAGAGGTGATAGCTGCTGTAGTCGCTAATGTAGAAGGAATGATAAAGTCTGACAGGAAAATTACATCATTAAAGCAGTTACAAGTAAGCAAATTTAACATCAAGAGTCAAGACTCTTTTTGAGTTGCGCTTATATAAAGCTGTTAAATCTTGATCATCTAGGGTCACATATGGTGCACTGGATTTGAGAAAAATGAACTTAAAGGAGTCGTTTTTGATGATGTCCCTGGCGCTCTTGAAAAGTGGCATGCTTCTGGTGTAAAAGTAAGTTCCTATTTTCTTATTTCCCCTTAAACTTTAGAAATCACATATTTGATGATAAAATGGTTGTGTTTCATCAGGTTTATATATATTCAAGTGGTAGCAGATTGGCGCAGAGGTTGTTATTTGGATATACAGATCATGGGGATTTGAGGAAATACTTGTGTGGATTTTTTGACACCACAGTGGGGTAATCCAGCACAATCTACTTGCATATGTTACTGAACATATATGATTTTCGTGTTAATGAATGAACCCTCATTCTATAATTATCTGCTGCAGGAACAAAAAAGAAACAAAGAGTTATGTTCAAATTTCAGAATCACTTGGAGTTCATAAGCCATCAGAAATCCTATTTGTAACCGATATCTTTCAAGAAGCTGTTGCTGCAAAGGCAGCCGGTACGTAATGCACCTACATAATGATTTCACTGACCAAAAAAGGTTGATATTAAATCCTACTACTTTTGTGTCAGGGTTGGAGGTGGTGATCTCTGTTCGGCCTGGAAACGGACCGCTTCCAGAGAATCACGGTTTCAGGACGATCAAGTCTTTTTCTGAGATATGAGGTTGATCTTCCGTACTCCTTATATACTTGAATGGAACAATTGATATTTATCGCGTTTGAGTTATCATTTGTGTCATGCTCATGCTGTCACAAAATAAAAGAGGTGAGAAACTCGTGATGCATATCTTTCAATGTATGAAATACAAAGTCATTATAAACGTCGCGTCAATGTTAGCAATGGGACTTCTATCAAAGATGGCCGAATGGTACATAGCTTTATGCCTAGTGTTTTGTTTTTGATGAATGATTCTAAGTATCTAGTGTCTTAGGGTGCGGTTACTTACATAAAACTGAGTATTTCTTGCATTTTCTAATTCCAGTGTGTTATATAGTAGAAATTTACTGTCTCACGTCATCTTGCCGCCAACGCCTGCCACCATGGGCACTACCGTCTACGTCCCGGCCAACAGTCTAGTCTCTCTCATTACCAGTCTACCACCACGGTCGCACTCCAAAACACCCTACCCTGCACTACATAATATGTTTGACGAAAAAAAGGGAGAAACTAGAATTTGTGGGGCCAGGCCCATATTGGACTAGTAAAGCATTTAGCTTTTTAACAAAGTTTTTCTAAACGTGAATCCGATGCAACTCTCCACTCTTTCTTCTTTTTTGCTTTTCAAATCTTTTCCGCCCTTTTTGTTTTAATTAATCTCCTGTTTATACGAACATCAATCATTTAATTGTCCTCTCTTAGTAAATAAATAACATTCTCTTCTTAGGTGTCACATTTTCAATGTAGTTATTAAAATTCCGGCAACCACTAGTCACCAGACCGCTATAGGTCCATCACGTGAGAGAGAGGTAAGTTAAGCTCTTTTAGCGGCTTGCTTAGATGGTGGTTCAACTAACTTATCTAACACCAAGGAATTATTTTAGTAATAAATTAGTTTACTCCTTGTCCCCTGTAAGGATTGAACCGGGGATGTTTTCCAAGTGGCCATCTCCAAAATCCGATGTTACATTCTCTTTTAAAAAACGAAGTTTACTTTCATCAAGATCAAGAATATGTTTTATAACGAAGTTACTCGTTTTCATATCGTATCAAAACTCACAAGAAAGGCCTGATATTTTAAGACCAAACGAGTACAAATCAACTTGAAAAACATTGTTCTACTAGATATATAGAAGCATAGTGAACAACAAAAGAAATGGTCAACGCATATTAGGTTTGGCTAAGATTGTGTGGATATCAGTCATGACGAACAATGGTCCAAAAATTGTATTTGGTTAAAATTGTGTGAAGATTCTATGTTGGTTTACATTATGATGTCGACGCTTAAGACAAAGTCGAATCTACAAATGTACGACTTATTCAGTCACTGCACTAGTCGCATAGAAGCTTGAAAAAGCTAGTTTGACACAAAAATGAAAGAGTAACACAAATCCATTAACAACTCCTCAAGCATTTCAAGTAATACGTTCACCAATTGTGTCTGTAACTACGAATCTACGTCCATTCTAAATATGAATTTTTTTCTTATAAAGCATTGACATTGTCACAAATATCAATCTAGGCCAAATCGAAGATCAAACGAGACTTTCTTTAAATGTTCAAGTAATTCCGACTTATAGAATTTTACCAAAATCGAGACCTAAATTTTTTTTCCCCCTTCAATTTGAATATAAGAGTTGTAGCGTCAACTTACGCTTCTTGTCCATACATCATAGGGTCGTTAAGACGATTTTAGGTCCTATACCATTAAATGTAGTTATTGTTAGGTAAAACATAAGCATCAACGGGAACTAGTTTCAAATGTTCGAACTTCCTTTTTGAGGATATAAATTACCTACCCTTTTTAATACATTAAACTCCCAACATTAATCAATTTATCACAAGCTTTCGCAAGTAATTAATATCATCACCTTTTAATCACATATATCACTTGTCTTCTATAAATAAGTTAGTTAATAAATAAATTATATATTTGCAATTTTGAATTAGTTTCTTGTACTTGAAGCCTTAAGTTGTAATATTACTAGTGCTTGCTTGTGTAACTGGTTGATACTTTACTTAAGACAAGACATTATCGTTTTATGACTTGAAACTTACGAATGTCAAAAACTACTATTGATATTAGTATCATTATTATTATTATTAAATTATGTTAAATACCTTAAGTTTCTAGATTGTTAATTTATGGATTCTCTTTCATCATTTGATCATACACGGAAAAAAAATGGTTACTTAAATATCGAAATACAATAGCTCTGAAAGATCATTGTAGTCGAAGTAATCTAACAACAATGATTAATACATACAAAATGCTCCGTAATAGTTTTAAAAATATCCTTACGAATGTGAAGATCTCCTTTTGATAGCATCTTTACGATATCGTATCATGATTTCAAGGAAGTAATAAAATTTGCTTTTTCTAAAAAAAAAGTTACAAATGTTCAACTTTACGAATCGGTTGATCGAACTTTAATCATAACTTATACGGAGCAGTTTTTAGTAAAAAAGCTTATCGAAAATTTGAAACCAAGGCAAGGAAGAGAACTGTATTTGGTTATCTAGTAGTGGTAATAATTTTCAAAGCACACATTTTAGTTGTAAATTTTAATCAATAAATATATATACCGATTATATGATATGAATGAATAGTGTCGGATATAATGACAATTACAAGAGGATTTAATTTTAGGTTTATCCATCAAATCTATGTCTTTTCTTTTGTAAAATATATAACAAAAATATTTTGATTTAAATTTAAAACATTAAACAAAATGCTGTATAATGCATTGATGATACCAAAACAAAATTGAAATTTTTATAAAATTTGGTATTAAAAAATACAGAGTGAATTAAAAGCAAAGGAATCAAAAAAGTCACCAATTAGGTTCAACTCTTTTCATTTGGATTTTCAAAATTTTCATTCAATCCAAATTAAACTATAAACAGCCCAAAATACAAAATTAATGCTAAAAAATAATAATTGAAATCAAGAAAAATAGTAATTATTTTAATTAATTTCGATTAAAAACATAGAGATCCAAATTGTACAATTAAAGCAAAAGATCTCTAACCTTAAAATCATCATATCATAATAATTATTATTAATTAATACGGAGTAATTATATATCTCTAAATTGACGATTTCGATACCCTCGGCGACGTCACCGGAAAAAGAGGTAACAACTGTGGCTCCGCCGTCCCATGTGGCGTCGCCGCCCTAGGCGAAGGATGTAAATAAAACCCTTTTTCCGCAATTATCCTTTCTTCCTCCGACGAACTTCCGATCGACGGTGATAACGGCGTCACCGGACTTAACACGAGCGACGGAAAATCAAGAATGCTCGGAGATAGTAATTCTTGAATTCTCGGTGATAAACCATGGCCCGACCCGAATCTTGGAACCGATGGATTGATCATCAACCCATTTTTTAAACTGTTCCGGCGTTCATAAAGTTTGAATTTTTTTTGTTGACCGGTTTTGACCGGCGGAATGGACATTTTGGAAGGAGTCGGATCTGATTGTTGGGTGGGTTTCCCGTTGGATGATCCGGTTAGCATTTGGACTACTTGTTTGAATGAAGTAGTATCAGCTTGGACAAAAGTTGTTGGGTATGGATTTGGTTCGGATCTTGAAACGGGTCTTGGAGTTAGTGGTGGTGTTTGGACGGCGCCGGCGCCGTTGCTGTTGGTACTGCTGCCGTTGCTTGTCGGAGAGTTGGCCGGAGATGGGTTTTCTTTATCTTGTTGTTGCTGTTGTTGTTGTCTGGAGATGATTTCCATTGAATTTGTTGTTAGAAACAAAAATAAAAAAGATTGAATTTTGATAAGAAGTGAAAAACAAGAGAATTTGAAGAGGTTGAGGTTTGTGATGTGGTGTTGTCTGTGGACTTCATTAGTATCCAACGTTGTATGTGTCAACTTAGGGTTTTATTTGCGTGTTACCTACATCAAATTTGGTGTTTTTGCACTTTAGGCCCTTATTTTTTGTTGAGTTATCTGGTCTAGGTCCTTAGTTTGTGCTTTTGTCAATCTTTATGTTTGAGTTGAGTTGAGTGATAATGATTCTATTTAGCTAAGATTTTTAGGTGCTATAGTTAGATTATCTAGATGAAGTCCTTTCACATGCACAATTAATTTAACTTTCGAAATATGCAAAAAAATTAAAGATGTAATTTGACGTGAAGGACAAAAAGTTGTTGGATTTTAATCAGTACGTGCATAAAGTTATATGGGGAATAATCATTTTGATTTATTAAATGTTGTTTAACATGGATTGTGAAATGAACTTCCAAACATGCCTAAACACATCTCTATAAGATTGATATAAAGCGTTAGTTATATTTTTACAAAAAGGTTAAATACAAGGTAATAGTATACCTTTTACTACCAAAAATGATAACATGATTAATATGATGTATGATTGAATGTTAACTAATGATCATGTAGTCATGTTGATTAAAATTACATGCAACCCTGATAAAATGAATGCACACAAAATATTTTAATTGGAGCAAGCAATAGTATGAATACAAATTTGTTACGAGCATATTGTTAGTTTTATTGTGATTAAAAGCAGAACAATAGATCGTGAGTTTAATTCTCTCATATATTGAATGAACTGAATTGCTCTATGGATATAGTATAAGTATGAAGTTATGGCATGAGAATATAAAAAATGGACCAAAGTAGAAAATATTTTAAGAATGGTAAAGTGATGTGACAACTTTATCAAATTTGATGGATGTGAAGCAGAAATGAAGAATGGTGGCATTGTTTTGTGGGGTAAGAAGAGAAATAAAGAATAATTACAGGGGACAAAGTAGAAAAAGTATTGACCTGTGAACTAATTTTCTGACTTTTTATAACAACATTGTGTGTATGTGTGTGATAGAAGCTATTCAAGGCTGAGTTTCAAAATAAATTCTGGCTACTAATTAATTGAATACAGGTTATCATATAACTACCTCTTCCCAATTAATTGAATACATGGTTTATTGATATTTTCATCATTTAAAATGATAAATTCGTTATACATATATATAACTTGTGCAATGCGGCAGAAATATATTTGAAATTCGTTAAAGAAAGTGGTGAAAGAGCAGTTGAAAAATTGATATAAAATGTACGGGTTAAAATCAAACAAATAATAATAATATGAAGTAATATAATGAATAACACTATAACAAACTAAAAAAAATATTGCATATCTAAGATATGTGCATTATAAATGTCATATTCATATGATTACGTGAAAAATTACATAACAGATAGTTGAAAATAAATTTAAACTTCAAATAGCAAAATCCAAATGCACATGAATAGATTGGTATTTTTTTCATGAGTACAAGTGTGTTTATATAGTGTTAATTTTGCTATGTTTTTTTTTTGTGTAATGATTTTATAATTGATTGAGTAGTGAATATCTTAATGTAATTGATTTTGTAGAGTTATTGTATAGTTGACTTGTCAAAATAAGGTTGACATGTTAAGTGATTAAATTAGAAGAGCATTATGGAGATTTCCCATATGACATAAGGTCAACATATGAAAATACTTAATAACGGGTTAGAGATATATGCATTAACATGATGTATTGGACAATCTATTAATGTATATATGTGCTGAATTATCATTTTGGA